>JABANP010000112.1:0-132423 GCA_013115135.1 Perkinsus olseni | reverse complement strand
TACCAGATATCATTCACCTCCCAGCCACAATACAGTGCTGCAGAGCAATTTCATACTATCCTTGCGGGAGGGGCAATAGCGCTATCTATGACGCCTTGCGGAGATGCGCTTTTTGCTAGTTGAAAACTACTCCAATTCCCGTCGCGAGATTCTAACGGATCCCGTCGCAATTTTTAGGGCGCCTCGCATGAGGCAACTTTAATCAATCCATCATCTTACGAAGACGAACACTTCACGATATCCAGCACTTCTGTCCGGCAATACTCGAATAATCCCGTACTACTTCATCCAATAATCTCTGACGGTCAGAGTCTGACCCCACTCCCCCTGGACAATGTTGGTGGCGGCAATGGTCGGGCAACTCGCAGAACTGGCCTTGCGGTCAGTTTGGCGGTAGAAGTGAAAGGGACAAACATTGTCCGAGGGGTGCGGGGGTGACAGGTCGGATGAAGTTCAGTTGCAGCTTACTGTCACCACTAGTGGGCGAAATTGAAGTGCAGAAAATTCCAAAAATGCTGCACCACGAATTCGTCAAGCCACGCTGCGTCTCGAGTTCGTCGAATGCATCTGCACCTCGATTTCGTCCAATCATACTGCAGACCAACTTCGCCTACCGGTGGTGACAGCCATAGTGTCACCAACTAACTGCATAGTAATTTCACCAAGTGCCGGACACTCCATGACGCCCGATATACAAAAAGGGTCGTCACCGGCATTCACCTTTCGGCTGCAGCCTAGCGAGCGGACCTGATATTTACCTTGAGCCAAGATGGCTACGGTAACCTATAGGGGTCCAGGTTATGGTCGTGCCAGTAGCATAAAATTCCGTTGCGCCACGAAATTCCAAGAACCGAAGAAAGTCGACCATCCCGACTTATTACTTCTGCCCAATCCATCCGTTCCCTTCCGTTTTATCTCCGACCTGTACTGAGTACAATGTACTCCACGGCCCAAGTCCTGCCGTAGGTCACTCCTCAACGATATCCTCCAGTCTTCCTCGTAATTGACACTGTCCAACCCAACCGGGCGCAGGTTCAATCCCAGTTGGAGACATTCAGGCCATCTTTCATGCGAACGACCCAGGTTCAATCCCTGCGGACCACACTCTCGCCACTCGAGTTCAATTCTCACCGACTTCATTCCACGCTGAGGAAATCGAAACGACCAGGATCGATCCCTGTAGCTGCGCATTCCTCACGCGAGTTCAATTCTCGGTGACTTCACTCCATTCTGGGCCCTTAGAGATCACGCAGGTTCAATCTGCTCACCTTTAAGGAAGTTCAACTCCCACCAACTCCATCCCATGCTGCGGTAACCGAAACACCCAGGTTCGATCCTCACTAGCTGCGCATTCCCCACTCATGTTCAATTACCACCCACTTCACTCCGCGCTGGCTACCCGGGAACACGTGGGTTCGATCCCACCGAACTGCTCACCTTTAGGGAAGTTCAACTCCCACCAACTCCATCCCATGCTGCGGTAACCAAAACACCCAGGGTCCATCCCTCCTACCTCCGCATTCCCACTCAAGTTCGATTCTCACCGACTTCATTCTACGCTGGCCTATCCGACAACACCACGGTTCAATCCCACCGGACTGTCCAACCCCACTCGAGTTCGATTCCCCCCGACTTTATTCCACGCTGCGGTGACCAAAGCAGCCGAGTTCAACCCCCGCGGTCTCCATTTCCCACACACCACCGACCATTTCCTCGCGATTTCTCCGAATTTACCCGCGCACTCTCCAATTTGCTCACATCATCGGAATCCTCACCTCACGTGCTCTCCTGCCACACCGCCAATTCTTCTCTCGCGCACCTCAAATCCATCCAATTCTCTCCGACAAGCAGCATCACTCTCAGCTCGGAACAATTCACCGGCCACGGGAGCCTTATCTCGAATTCCACGGTATATCCGCAGCGACTGGTACTTATCAAGCCATGCTCACCCGATGACCAACATTTCCCGTATCACCACAAATTTACCATCAGACTACAGTGAAGATCCACTGTCAACCTAATGAATTTCTCGTCCACCACACTGAAAATTGTGGTGACTGGTGACACAGCAATTATAATAAATAATTATTATTTAATATTCTCTCTTTTTTTAAAATCGCACCGTATCACCACGATTTTCGACCCAACTTTGCGCACACCAATCAGAGGCAATCCAACGGGAATCACCCAGCCATTCTCCTACACTGTCCATCAAAATTCCGCCGAGAAAAATCGTTTTTCTGCGGTGACACCAGCCTTGCCACTTTCTCCTGATCAATCACCATTCCCAAATCTGCGCATCTCTCTCCATTCACTCGCAACAGCCATTCCCATTGCTTTCACTTGCCATCCATGGTAACTGCGACCAAATTCGACGCCAGCACGGTATCCACGCATACCCACGACACAGAAAGGAACATTTTTGGGGAAGACAAGAACTGAGAGCACGCATGCCTTCCCTTCTCTTTCTACCATATTTCT
Source organism: Perkinsus olseni (assembly GCA_013115135.1). Lineage (NCBI taxonomy): Eukaryota > Perkinsozoa > Perkinsida > Perkinsidae > Perkinsus > Perkinsus olseni. The sequence continues at coordinate 129,942 of JABANP010000112.1, read as the reverse complement.
GACGCCTCCCTTCCTATAAAGGCGCCTCTGCGCCTCATATTCGCATACCTTCTCGGCCTTTTGGCTATGATCAAGTGTAGTATCTGTTCTTATGAGTGTGACAACTCATATGCTTGCTACTGCAAGCTAGAACTGTCACAACAATTTTTTCAAGGGGAGTAGGTGACTCTGGTCTCTGACCGCGTCCCAACTCGACTGTCGCCTCGGCCCTGCACGTATTGCCGAGTGTGGCGAACCCGAGCCTCTCACGAGGCAACTGTCAATCAAATTTGGAATCCGATTCGATGCCAGAAAATCCCAACGACGCGCGGCCGTAAAATTTTTCGTCCCCATCTGAAAGCTAGCGAATTTCGGACGCATCCATCCACGTAAAGGATTTTCCGCGAAATTGAAGTGCAACTTACCTGGCTGGCGTTGGGCGAGGCTCAAGCAGCTCGCTCTCGTGGGGCGGAGCAGCTCACTGCACGACTTCTGAGGACTGTAAAGCTCCAGGGCCTACCAAGTGTGGGTTCCACAGCAAAATTTCTGGTAGCGGTGCCGCAGCGTAAACGAAGAGATAGCGCTGGCACCAACTATAATCCAATACTCACCAAATCTCCCCTGATCTCGCCGAATTCATGCCAGAATCGGATCAATTCGAATGACTATGGACGAGTCGAGCCAATGCCAAGTTAGAGTCACTTTATTCTTTCGCCATACCTCCCACTACTACCAGATATCCACTGCCTCGGCTGCGGAGCAAGTTCGCTCGATGGCATTACTAAATATCACAGCGGTCATCTCAAAGCGAATCAATCTTTCGCCTTTTACTAAAGATTGCCGTGTGGCATGACTGCACTCATGTGAACTACAACAATTTTTGCGGAGCCCACGCTCCAACTCTCAAATAATTCACGAATTCCAACGATGGCAGAGAACGGAATGGCTACAGAATTGGCCGTACTCCAAGAAGAGAGAAGAGCGAAGCCTTCATTTTTGTCTGCATTCCTATTTCATTACCAGATATCATTCACCTCCCAGCCACAATACAGTGCTGCAGAGCAATTTCATACTATCCTTGCGGGAGGGGCAATAGCGCTATCTATGACGCCTTGCGGAGATGCGCTTTTTGCTAGTTGAAAACTACTCCAATTCCCGTCGCGAGATTCTAACGGATCCCGTCGCAATTTTTAGGGCGCCTCGCATGAGGCAACTTTAATCAATCCATCATCTTACGAAGACGAACACTTCACGATATCCAGCACTTCTGTCCGGCAATACTCGAATAATCCCGTACTACTTCATCCAATAATCTCTGACGGTCAGAGTCTGACCCCACTCCCCCTGGACAATGTTGGTGGCGGCAATGGTCGGGCAACTCGCAGAACTGGCCTTGCGGTCAGTTTGGCGGTAGAAGTGAAAGGGACAAACATTGTCCGAGGGGTGCGGGGGTGACAGGTCGGATGAAGTTCAGTTGCAGCTTACTGTCACCACTAGTGGGCGAAATTGAAGTGCAGAAAATTCCAAAAATGCTGCACCACGAATTCGTCAAGCCACGCTGCGTCTCGAGTTCGTCGAATGCATCTGCACCTCGATTTCGTCCAATCATACTGCAGACCAACTTCGCCTACCGGTGGTGACAGCCATAGTGTCACCAACTAACTGCATAGTAATTTCACCAAGTGCCGGACACTCCATGACGCCCGATATACAAAAAGGGTCGTCACCGGCATTCACCTTTCGGCTGCAGCCTAGCGAGCGGACCTGATATTTACCTTGAGCCAAGATGGTTCGACACTCGATCACTGCGTGTGAATTCCCATGGACCATCATGAAATCGCCGATGACCACACTACTTGGAGCTTGAGAATGACCAGTCAGTGAGGTAAGAGGCATTGGCACGTTGTTAAGACAACGTGGATGCGAAAACATCCTTGCCACGGGGGTGGCGGAGTGACAGGTTGAAAGACTGCTGGCGAAGCACTGAGAATTCACAGTTTCCACAGTTGTACCCGCATACCCTCGCAACTCGCAAATCCATTTGCACACCGTCCAATTGGAACTCTTATCGAGTGATAGTGAGAAACCCCATTCAAGGAGCTAATTAATATACGAATATGATATAATTTCAACCATGCCAGTTGATGATAATTTGCTATCCTCCCGTGCGGCCAAGAAGACTGTTCGACAAATCATTTCGAGAATTATCATTCCGCTTGGTTGGCCTTCCGGAGAAGCTGCTTTCTGTGACCGCGTCCTCGGCTGGGACACCTTCCTTGTATCTGCTGGGAGGATTTCCCCATGAATATCGCATGCGCCCCTTAATGCTTGTTACGGTCGTAAGTCGAGCGAGAGTAGTTGAGAGACGTCTTTGATGGGATCCTTGTATACTCCGACGAGAGCCTGTGCTTGGCCGTACAAGCTCTCCTTCAAGCTCACGAGTATCACCTGAAGAACAATTATCGGCCAGCGAGTAGGTTACACATGCCCCATCGTGCCTGCAGTAGATCGTCAGGGCTCGTGCAGTCCGAGGTGTGTTCCCGAACAAAGCGCGAGAGTGTTGACAAGTTACGCCTGTCAAGAGCTGCATCAACCTCATCCAGTAGTATCTGTGGCGACGGATCACACCGTAACCGATCCCACTTTGAAACCAAATCGACAAGTCCTACCAATGCCGGCCTCTGCCATGCGAATATGGCAAATAGCAGTGCTACTGCGGCTATGGTCTTTTCTCCCCCGGAGAGGAGCTGGCTGTCAACGAAACGGTCGCTCTCTGGGTGGGCAGAGAACTGCACCACACCCAGGTACCTTCCAACTACTGTGCAATGGCGGTAGATCACATTAACGGATGTCATGACGTCGAGCAATACTTACGGCTCATCTACGTTCTCAGCATCCAGGTATACAGATCCCCCAGCATCCTGATTCAACGCTCCGCCTCGACGCTGACCCGTGAAGGCTGTTGGCCTTCCTCGATGAGCTGCATCAGGAGTTAGCAGCGGATCCTCTGGTGTTTCGCCGCCTGCTCCGGTCCGCTCATGAGATGCGGCCCGGGACGTCAATTGGCGGTAGTAAGTCATGACACGCTCCCGGACGAACTCGTAACATTCGTTGAATCTGGAGAAGGGTCCACTGAGCACGCTATCGATGATAACCCACTACCGGCCCTTCCGTGCATTTTTCAACGCTTCAAAATGCTGCCCAATTTCACTGGCCTCCAGCTTAGCTGCCTCGAGGCTACGTGTGGCTTCTCCAAGTGCCTGGGCAAAATGTCCGGTTTAACCAAGAAGCTGACAGTCGGCGAAGCCACTGAAACTCAACATGCTGGATCCGTGTGCCGCATTATCCAAGTCAGGAATGCTCCTATGGCCCCATCTTACCCTAGTCATTTCCTCATTACGCTCATATGCTCTGAGGTTGGGCTTCATGTATGTGACCATCTCTTGAAGCCTTTCTATCTCATCTTCGAGTACAGCAACCACCTCCCTGGCGCCTGCTCTGGCTCCCTGCCTCGATGCACTCTCTGATAGTATCCTCCCTACCACCCCTTCATCAACTCTCAGCTCTAAAGCATCGTATTCATCCAGAGTATCCTGTGTGCCGTCATCCTCATCACTATCGCTCCGGCCGAACAGGATCCTTTTCAGTGACGGCAGGACCTCAGCAGCGTTTTCAAAAGGAAGTCTATAGGCCTCGTCTTCTTTAGCCTCTTGCGTGACGGATATGCTCTGCTGCTGCAGCTGCTGATTTCTTGGTTGGGATAGGATAGATCTTACCTGACATCCCTATCGATAGTGATTTCCCGGTTACCATGCACGACTCGCACAGCACTGTCGCTACGAATGTATGAAAGGAATGTAGCGGAAACTACGGAGTGGAGGAGACCTTAGCTCATATATTTCGCGAACAGTACACTACCATGACCATAATCTCACCAGTTGCATATGACGATATCTTAATTGCTGTAATCTGTGCTCTTCCTTGGTCACAGCCGCCTTCAATTCATTACACCGATCAACAATGCCCTTCGACTGCTGGCCAGCTTCATGCACTGAGGCATGAGGCATTGAGTAGCGAGAGCAGATATATCACATTATTAGAAAGAGCTCATCGGAATTGGCCAGCCTTATTACGTCGAGTAGCTGCCTGCTCTCTCCGGGCAGCTGCATCTGCCACCTTCGCCTCTAGCTCCTCTGCAGCTCCTTCCCCTGCCTCTCTTGTCGCTGCTAGCTCAGCCTCCATCGCTTTCTCTTCATCGACTATCTCCTCCAGGGCTCTGCGTAGTTCCTCTAGATTCGATTCTTGAGAGGTGAGCGTCGTCCTCACCCGATCCCACTGAACGATCAATTTTCAGGACGAGCGAAGCTAGGAGCATACACTGTCACTCCTGCGGTTCTCGTGCTTTCGTCCGTTCGTTCGAGATGTTTCTCCGCGCATATGCAGGTTACACTCAAGAGACGCATGTTATTGGGAAGCGGGATGCATGCGCATCACGTGAGAAACAAACGGAATTCTGCCTACTACCGCTCCCCACGCCAAGCTGTCCCGTTCTAGCGAATCCCAGAGAATTCTGAAAATATACCCTAACCGGGGTTCGAACTCGGCAGAGCCGAGCTGCGACCTTTCGTCACAAAGCTCAAGTTTGAGAGGTATCCTCGATGGTACTGCATCGAGGTAGCTTACTATCGCCGTGAACCCTGCATCTGACTCACATCGGCCTCCAACGCTTCACGTTGTCCCCGAAGTGTATCTCGCTGTTGGCACAGTTTGCATACTTCTGCCTCGATGTTATCCAGTGCCTCTTTCCGTTCTCTTATCAGCGACATCTGCCCAATCATGTGATTCACCCACCAATCCCACCGTCGGCGCCCTACCACATCTCGAGTATGACCGCCGTCCCCGCTGCCGTCATCCTCTCCAAAGACCCTCCTGTTGATATCTTCATAGAAGCTTCTAGTCTTGTCACTGAGTTCCTCCTCGAGCTCCCTCAGATGGTTTACAGCCTCATCCCGCTGCGTTTCCAGCTCAGCCAGACTACCTCGGCTTGCTTCGATACTGGCCTCAATGCGATTGACCCTGAGCAATCCGATGAAGTATTAATACTATCACACTGATAACCATGGGTGTCCCTACTCTTCTTCCGCTACTCCTTTAATTTCCTCCAAGGAGCCCATCCCCACTCGCGCCATCTGAATACACGGAGAGCCCTGCTCGACCATAACATAAGCACAGCTACTCACCTCTAGAATGGCGTCCATTGGGTCATCGTCATCGTCATCGCCAACAGCCTCGTTACTCGCCCCATCAGTGCCAGTGAGTTCCCCCAATTCCTCTTCAATCCTAGCGATCTCTCCGTCTTTTTGTGCAAGCTCAGCTTTAATAGAGTCAACCTAACGATGTTGCAAAAACATGGCCGATGAGTAGTATCGAGTAGCTTGGTATTACGTGCTGAGCATCCCACACATCTCCGCTATCGCCAGGAAATGCACCCTGTCCATTGCTCATATTACCATTTTTAGCGATCTTATCTCCATCCAGGGTAACCGCCTTTATACCGGACGGCAGCGCTGGAGACTTCCTTCGACTACTGTGATATAGTACCGAACGAGCCTGAGAGGGGCCGAGAAGTCCTCGTGGAGAGCACTGGAGAATCAGTTATAGCAGTACCTGGGCTAGAGAGTCTGCTACCACGGTTTTACCCAACAACCATCTATGAAGCTTCTGGATCAGCTCAATGATGCTTCTATGAGATGCATGGGATCCTTGCAGTTTAGATGGCACCTATCAAGAGCACTGGTGTGGAAGGAACGAGGGTGCCCCCATTAGCCCGCCACTACATGATTGGCAGCTTTGACGCAGTCTTCAGCACGGCGTAGACCTGAGTTGGGTGGTATATCTTCCTTTGACAACAGGTGAGCCGGTAGCTCCATGTCCTGAGAAAAAATCATCACCAATGGGCAGGAGGCACCAATAGAACGGCGACCTACCTTAAGAGGAATGAATGTCATTGGGGGAATCTTCTTCTCCTTCAACCATTGGATACAGGCCAATGCGTCCCTCCGACTCCCCACCACAACTGCCTCCAAGTGTTGCCGACCGATAGCAGCTCGTATAGCTTGGTAGTATTTCTTATGTGATGGGTGTACTAGATCCGATACTAACCCCAATATCAGGCCATCATTGCCGTCAGCCGAATTGGAGGGGGTTCGCCTCGGGACGCGCTACTGGGCCTTCCTTGATGAGTCGGTCAACCTGAAGAGGTGCCGGCGTCAGCAGAACATGCATCAGCAAACTGTGACATCATGAATCATGATTCATGATACACGACCCATGTTGCCGGAAAAGACGGGTACTGGAACCCAGCGAACCCACATCGGCCCTGAGTTTAGCTGCTCTCTCACTCTCGCGATGATTGGCCCTCATCATCGCAAGCTCATCGGCGGTCTCTCGGCGTTCTTGTTTCGTCTTCTCTAGCCGCTCCTTGAGCATGCTCTTAGCCTCTCTCTTCTCCCCTTTTTTCCTTCTCTCTTCTGCAACGGCTAGTTCTCTCGCATTCATCTTCTCTCGTAAAGCGTTCACGTCAGCCTCTGCTGCACGGGACTCCCGTTGTCTAATGCCCTGGGTTTCCTCCAACCGTGTGATCGTTGCCTTCGTCTCGTCAATGTATTGGTCCAACAAGATTCTCTGCTCCTTACTTACTCGAATGGAGCTCTCAATGGAGGCTGAGAAACAACACTTATGAGCACACTAGAACAATGGTGGCGACAGAAACGGCTCTCAATTGGTAAGCTCGTCGAGACAGCATGGGCCCTACCAGCAACTTCCTGAGCTCTCTCGCTGATCCGCTCACACTCCTCGAGTATCTCCTCGGTCAATACCCCGCCACTGACCTCATCATCTATCGTATCCCGACGCACGGCCAAGCCTCCCAGAGAGGCTTCGATCTGAGCAACTCTCCGTCATTACCAACTCGCTACCCTTTCCTACCTCCGCGGCTTTATCATCAATATTCTGCAGCCTCTCTTCTAAGCTCTCTAGCTTCTCCCGGGTACCAGTTATACCCGCCGTAGCCTTTGCCTCGTTGGTTACCTTAGACGGAGAACCACGTGAGTCTCAATATTCTCTTAGAGTGACGCGCTGTGTGGTCCGAGAGATGAACACAAATCCTACTACAGGCCAATGATGCTCACAAGCTGTTTCTTCCTCCCTCTCAGTTCCGCCGCCGCGATCTCAGTTTCCTCCTGTTTCTTCCGCATCCTCCCCAGGCTACAACCAACAAAGCACTCCTCGATGAGATCGTACGGTGTTCACAGCCTCCTCACCCGCTTAGCGACCAGGCAACATACTCATTATCACCTGTTCTGGAGGCGCTTATGTTCCTCAGCCATATATTTCATCTCCTCGCCCGCGGCATTCTCCTTTCTCTTCGCTTCTTGTACTGCTGATTTAGCATCCTCATAACTCTCCAACAGCCCCTCACTGGATTCCAGTAAGGCGTCCGCCTCCTATGAAGAGTCCACAATGGAGGCAATGATGACCAATGAACGACCCCGACCTTCTCAATCTCATATAGGCTGTATGTGACCTTATCGAGTTGCTTCCTTTCCAACTCGGCCCTCTTGTCCTTATACCGATCAGCTTCCTGTACTTGAGCTGCCAAGGCATTCAGCTCTTGATTGACTGAAGCAGCATTAGCCTACATTGCAGCTTCAGGCGTAGAGGCAGATCTACTCTGCTTTCTCTTAGCGGTGAGCCTAGCGACGTTGTCCTCAGCATGCTCCTTCTTCTTGGCTACAATATCATAATCCTTGCGGTATCGCCAGGATCCCGATGCCGACTCGATAGCCTTAGTTATAGACATTGCCTAAGGCTACACAAGTAGCAGACACTGTGAGCCAGGTGCTCGACCGCAGTGAGGAGTGCTGTTACCATACATCATCCTTCGAGAGTAACTTGTCTATTTGGCCCTGCAACACGAGAAAGAACGAGGCGTTGGCGTCGAGATGGTGTCTGAGCACGGACGACGGTAAAAGTCGTACACTAGCACGACCCACTACTTGAAGAGCTCTTCCTTGTACTGTGCCTGCGTGCATGCCTTATCATTGACCCGGTAGACAGAGCCAACCGCTGGCCCTCTCGCACCGCGATCGTCATCACGGTTCGTCTCGTCTTCCGCACCCCGGTCAGTGTCATTATCCGCGGCCTTTATGGTAACCAATCGGGTGAAGGTGGTATGAGAGATTCTCATATCATCCCTGAATGAGCGAGCACCAGTTCATACACCAGCAGGGGTCAGCGAAACGGGGACACGCTGTTGTTCTTCACCCTACCCGGAAGCATCTCCTTCCCCTGGAGGCGGCGCCCTCTCAATCCTCACGGTGAGGGATGCACTGGCTGTGAACTCTCTCTTAGACTCCACGGTGTGGTTACTATTAACAAGGCTTCTAAGACGGTCATTACGAAGCCTCTTCGCCCCCACACATAGACAGAAACACACCGCATCAAGAAGGTTGCCTACAGACAGCTGTACGCGGGAGCGGCAGAGTATGACAACTCACTTTTGCCACTCCCATTAGGACCTAGGACACCCGTCAGAGCGACAGGTACTCTTCCCTCCTCGGCAGACCGATCCTCACCAGTGGATGAGCTCTGTGTGAGCAATGGAATCGCTGGATGGTGAGAGGTATCCTGAAAGAAGCCGGGGAGATGATCACCTAGCTGATGATGGCCCTTACACATGCCCGCCATGATAGGATTTGAAGTTATTCACTCTTATCTCAGTAACGTAACATCTCTTGACTCCGTCCAATCTATCAACTCTCGGGTACTCTGGCACCTGAGCGGGTTCAGATGAATCCAGAAGCGACATATGCTTTACCTGCCACACGTAGTGAGCGGGCTCATCTGTCGGGTTCAATGTCCCGGAGCTTTCAGCTAACAACTCCGCTGAATTCTGAGGAGCCGCCATGTTATCTAGTAAAATGCTTGCAATTTAAGACGAAGAGAGTTCTGCTATATGTAAAAATGAAATGCCACAATGTTCAGTCTAGCTGTGACGTGGCGCTTCACTCACTCCGGGGAATACAACAGTTGCGAATCAATTTCAACCGTTCGTCGGGGAGAGTACGACTGACAATAGGGTCCATTACTGCCATAGATCTCCTTGGTGAGGACAGTCAACAGCTGAGAGCCGTCATCGCGGGAAATGGTCCACTGCCCTTTGCTTAGGTAGTGTCAGAGGTTGTAGATAGCTCAAGTTCCGAGCAATGGTTCCGGATGGCACGGTCATCGGGACGGTATCAAGGGCAGGGTATTCTAAAACGAACGGGGCTATGCCAACGCACATACTGCTGTGGACTGATTCCGCTAGTGTGCGTCTAGTCGCTACAACCAACGTGATCATTGCAGTAATCATAAGTTCTACTGCTGCGGGCACTGTGTGGATAACTGCCGACCACAGGAGTGACTGGCAGACGATAACGGGCCGTGTAGACGGCGATATGCGTTATCTTGCGGGTGGCCAGAGGATAGTGGCTACGGCGAAGAGGACGCTAGTATTCATAGATTGACACAGTGCTGGGACATTCCGCCAATCCAACAGCAGTAGCATGAAACAGGCACATATGGTAAAAGAGAGACAATCACCGAGGAGTTCACACATCTGCCTGCTACTGTCACCATGGCACCGCTGAGAAAGGGATTCTACCCTCCGTTGCATGCGGTATAGAATAGAAGAGTAAGAGTGATGCAGTTGGTAAAATGAACTCCGCCCACCAGTACCATAGGTCCAACGGTGATTGTGAATACGTAACCCAGAGCATAGTGAGACTCAGAGAAGCAGCAGCAGCAGAGCGAGCACCAGACACGGGGTCTACACGAGGAGCACGAGACCTGAGCGGCTACAGTATCGCGCGACATCAACGAAGATATTACCGATGTATATCACCTCCCATACCACACCTTGTACTCATCGCAGCTAGATACTCCGGGAACACCTGCCCTCACGAACACTCCGGCGCCAGCGGGATTTGTTGCAGCAGGGGAGGGGATGTCTGCAGGGACTGTGAGTTGCCGTGTAGTGAGATACTCAGGTGGATCCGAACGGGGAGGTCGACTGAGCCTAGTCCATGGTGGAAGAGCACTGACGGGTATTCCAGGGAAGTAGTATTGATCCAGGTAAATACGGAAGGCTCCATTACGCTCAGACCGTACCTGACAGGCAGTCCAGTCTAGCAACACGACGGCAGTATACTCGAACAATGGTATCGTCTGTACCGAGAAGCTGCCTACCGCCGGTGCTCTAGCTCCATTAACCAGCTGTCGAAGGGCATAGTCCCAGGCATCAATAGCGGACAACATCTTCGGCGATGGACCTCTCTCCATCTTAGAATCTCTCGTTATCACGCTCAGAAGTATTCGGGCAGTCTCCTCTCCATCGGAGTCTTTGCTGTCGTCGTCTACCTGTCGTACCACCACTCCAACATCATCATCGCTGGTAAGTCGATACATGAAGCCATGCAAGGTCCATCCATCACCCGTGAACTGGAAGTGGGGGGACTCAGGAGACATCAATACTTGGAAGAATCTGATAGCCTCATGGCGAACTCTATCCGGTGACGACCCTGGCCTGTTGCGTGACATGTCATATTCTCGCTTGACTGCTCCAGACGGTATCAGCCTTGTCGCAATAGACCAACCCAGAGGGAAACTGCTCCCGTGAGGAGCATCATCGGGTCCATCATCGACATCATCATCATGATCATCATCTCCTCGTTCATCGAAGCCGTTCCTCAAGGCCAAGTCCCCTTCCTCGGGCTCACCCCGGTATTGAAGGGAGGACGAGTAGGACTCTTCCCCTTCCTTCCTCCGTACGGCGGCTGACACGTCATTACTCGGCTTCGAGCTATTCTCCGGACCCGTTCTCCGGTACGAGCAGGTTACAGGCTCCTGCCGTGACAGATCATAGTCACCAGCGACAGCCCTAGCATGATAATCGGCTTCACTATACGTGGGAGCTGCTGAGGTGCTCGCGTAACGATAGTAATCATTCGAGGGTGCGGTATGATAAAGCCCACGCCTGTCGGAGTGCCGCTCAACCGGCGTTCCTGCAGCCTGAGACGAATTGACCCTGCATTGGACCGCCAAAGATACTGGTGGTCCATGTACCTGCTCCATGTAGGATGGACCCCTACAATCGTAGTAGGCGACTTCATCCCTCCAAGTGTAAGGAACTGAATGAGCACACCGCTGGCATTCCGAATAAGTGCAACAGTCCCGCTACTACACCCATCTCTATTCCCTATCGATTGCCCCGCAGCACTTCCAGCTTGCAAGGGTCGATAGTATTGGTCATAGCCGCCTTGCCGTGGAGCCGGCTTTATGCCGCTCATAGCATTGACCGGAGGGCTCGACATGATGCTCACCGAGGAGATGCTACCGTTATCGTAGTCGTTACGATCAGAGAAAGCTTGACCCATATCCCGACGGCCGTGGGTAGCAGCCTGGTACATGAACTCTCGTGAAGGATTGACTGTAGAGGGAGCCGGCGGGGGCGGTCGGCGGGGAGGGTTCGAATGAACGCAATAGTCATTACTCAGCATCATAGCAAGCCCTCCCAGAAAGGCCTCCGAAAAACTGTAGGTACGAGTGAACCTCCTTGGACGGTCTGCGATCTACGTTGGACACACAGACGTCGAGTATTGACGGACGACTCAACACGACAGCTAGTTACGCTAGAGAAGCAGCTAACCGGCACACCACAATTGTGTTGAAGGAAACCAGAGGACGAGAGCACGCCGGGCGTCCCTTCTCTTCCTACCACATTTCAAACGCTTCTCTCTCTATGAGGTCACGAGCTTCACTCCAATGTCCCACTGGTGCCCAAAGCAGTTCAGAATGTCCTGGGCGGCTTCATAGTATGACCGGAAGCTTCTCGACGGTCTACCGCCCCAACGATTTTGAACTATAGCCTCCCCTTGCTGCTGTTGTACTTGACCGGTCTTGGTGTAAGCGACGGGACCATCCTTCTCAGTACGAGTGCGTCCAGCAGAGCGCCGCCACAGCACTCGGTCTCGCATCACATACACTTGATCCAAACTGATACCAACTTCAGATGAATCAGGTGCAGGGGTGTGCAACCGAGACGCTGTGTAGGCAGCCATATATTGCCGAAAGCAGACGGCAGCAGCCTTCTCCTTCTTGCGACCGTCCTTACCGACCGAACCACCAACCAGTAACATCAAATAAATAGCTAGCAAAGACTGTCGTTGAGTGACAGCTGTGCTAGAGACTCCCGATGTCGATCCCCCACCATGGAGTGCCCTGAGAGTCGCACGCACCCTATTCACGTATACTCGGGAATCAACCTCGTGTAGGCGTAAGTGATCATAATGATCTACAGAGTCTACAGAGCTTGGCCCTCTGAACATACGATGAAATAGTACTGAGGGATAGGACACCAGGTGTCTCCACCCTCAGGCGCAGCTCACAGCGATATCCACCTAAATAGCAAGGGTCACGACGCAATCGGGAGTCGAAGGAATTAAACATAACCTCAATCTGCCGCACCAAGGTCCGGTACGAAGCGAGCTTCTTAGGCACTTGCCACTGTAAGCCGTTGTTCGTACTACGGATCGCATGCCACAGACGAGGGTAGAACAATACATAAGCCTCGACAGCCCCATCCTCGCCGAGGCCGGGGATATCAACTCGATCTTAAATCTTATAGATCCGGAGTCGCTCCCACCGAGGTCGTAGAGAAAAGTGCGGCTCGGATACCGCGTACTACTAAATAAGCAAATATTATCATATAGGCCAGTACGGCCAACATCATATGCTCCAATAGGGTACGAAGTTCGTACCCTATCTAAACTGGTTCGTACTACGAACCACATGGTACGAGCATACTATCAAAATAAGTAATATACAGAGAGGTTAGTGGCTGCTTTTGGGCGTACAAACCACGAAACAATGGATCTAGGTACACTCATTTTATGTATCATCTTTGCAGCCTCGCGAGCTGGCCTCGATGCACCTTGTACAATCGCCGTAACTGACCACTCACGCCATGAATAACTCGCATACCGCCCAATCAAGTGCAGGAAGCACGGACGTTCCACAGCCAAGGCGGGCTGTGTTTGCTTAAAGAGCGGGATCAGGCATGAAAGAAACGGCTGACAGGCAGATAGAGATGATGCTGAGCACGGGGCGGAGAATGGCATCATCCTTACGTGACTAACACAAAGAAGTATGCATTGGGGGAGTATGTACTACTGCGGGAGACTAATACATCTATATTAAGCTCTTGATGCAGTGCACTTCGTTGAAACATTTGACAATCTTCACTTCTTCATAGCCCAGAGATCTAAAGAGAACTCTCGAGGGATGGTTGGACAGGCGGATCTTCGCTATGAACCTGACAAGACCAACTCAATAAGGCGCCTTGCTCACGAAGCAAATGAAACAAGAACATAGACTGAACAACACTACTAAATCACCTGTCTATGTGGAGATTATCCCGACAGTAATCCTCCATCATGGTCACCGCCTCACGGGCTATCCCCTTATGTCGACTGGATGGAACCGCAGTCATGACGGAGATTTCTCCCTCTGAATGGAGACACGCGAATACTGACTGTCCAACGCCAGTCATATACTTGGGTACAGTGGGCCGTTAAAATCATTACCTCTGATCACCCGTCCAGGATATTTCTCGTCATCATCAATTTCGGAGACAAAACAGTTGACATCGCCACACATACCACCCCCTGAAAGATCACTGCAGAGATCACAGTTCCGATGATGACGAGCTAACCGGCTAACTTGGCGACCAAAGTATTGCCACATGCATCCCGATTCACATCTCAGCTGCAGTCTCACTCACGACACTCACCAGCTGCAATGGTGCCGAGATTAGGATCAGGCTCTACATCACGATCGAGAACGATGAACGTAAGCTTATCCTCATCTTCCCGCCATGAGGCTTGCATCTCGTATCTGATTGGCTTAATAACGGGACGATACTGGATGCAATAAGTGACGCAGATGAGGAAATATGAAAGGCATCGCTACGACGTTACTCACTCTTCCTCGAGTGTCAAGGGCTCGCTCTCAGTCTCGGCTCGCAACTCTGCAGAACCCGACATCCACGAATTGTACGTACCAACCTACGAGAATTCGACTCGCATCATCGCGCTCCCTCTCAAGTTTATTATCACCATCTCCTTAGTGTAGGGCACTAGTATGCAGACCTTCCCTTCTAAACGGGTATGCTCGTTGATCCGCATTCTTATTATTATTCACTGTTACTGCTGCTGGGTGCTTTGCTAAACGATTGTATGGATGATGGTATCACTGCCTTTACGGTAAGTAGGTAGTAATCAGAGAGAAGAGAAGGAAGGAACAGGAAGGAACAACGGCGACAAAGGCTAAACAACAACTGCCGCGGACGAGTGACTACACGACCAGCATTGATTGATGGATTGATTGCTCGAGTGATTGAGAGACCCCAGGCGAAGATTGAACGTATTCCACAGTACCAAAAATCAAGTATAACTCAATGGCTGGGGTAGAGGTGAAGAAACAGTTGGATTTGGTTAAGTGTGCTGGGCCAGCACTGCTGGCTGTTCGGTAAGGATGAAAAATGATATATCAGGCTTACGCTGTGAAGTATGTACAAAAGGAGGAGATAGTATTGTCAAATATTTCGTAAGTGGTCAGGGCTTAGCTATGCTAGCGGTGGACGATTTCCTACCGAGAGCCTTACCAACAGACTTAGCCAAACCCTTACTCCGTGAACGGATGGATGATCCACCAGAACCTGTACGATTGAGATAAGACCTTCATGATTACACCCTATGACGAATGCAAGCCTACGATGAGTCCCATCATGCTTCCTCGGTGAGTCACGGCCATGCTGGGTGTCTAGGTTCCGAAGTGAGCGGTACTTGCTGTAATCAGTCTTATCAGCTTGCGAATGGACCTGTACATGATATAAGAGGGTCATCGAGATAGTGTGGAGAAAGGAAGTCACGGCAGAGGAACTATGGGATATAACACCAAGTACCTGAGCCAGTTTTAGCTTTGTGTCAACGATGGTGTGCTCGAGCTCCATCACTTGCTTCTCCTTCTCCTTCCGGAGCTTGTCATACTGAGAATTCCAAATACTCTCAAGCTTCTATACTCGGATCGAAGTTGATAGACTGTCGGCCCAACAGATTCCATCAATGCTCGAGACTCCGGTCTACTACAATACTACCTCAGATTGTACGTATTCAAGTTGAGAGTCCGAGAGTTTCTTCTCCTCTTCAAGCTTCTTCAGTTGGCTCTTCATGGAGGCCAAATCATCCTGCGATATAGAAACCTAGTGGTGCATGGAATTATCGACACCATACAGTAGGCAGGAGCTCAAAGACGCGATCAATCAAGAATGGAACGTACCGTAGAATCATCGCTAGCCTCAGGATGCTCGTTCGATGCTGACTTCTCAGGTCCCGTTGATGAATCCGCTAATCTGAAACAGACTAGATGAGTGGAAGTCCCAATGGAGGTGCTGCAGCCACCCCCATCCCTAAGCCCGTATCGAAAGCCGACGTCGTACACGACGGAGCACATCTGGAAGACACCAGCGAATGGAGCAGGGGCCCTTTCACTACAGACATGGCCTTCTTAATACCTAGTAGTAGCATCTACTGCACTCTAGAGGCAATCAATTATCTACTCTATACCACTTATCCGTTCGCTTTCCGGCATTCGATAGTAACTTTGAGGCGCTCTAACCCTCTAGAATATCACCTTTTAAGCTCATTTATCTGCTCATCCTTCGCCTTCAATTGCTCCTGATAACTCTCAATCTCACTGGCCAACCTCGCGGCTCTACTCGCAGCCTCGGGCACTTCTGAGCCGACGACCAGGCATCATCATCCACCGTTCTTACGGCGCGGCTACCGATTCCGAGCGATCGATCCTGTACTCACCTGTACCTTCCTTGGGAGTAGCGCCAGCACCAGCTACCACTTCTTTACCTTCACCATCAAATACGGCACCCTCTTGCTGCATTCTCTCCAGGTCTGCCACGTATCTACAGGATGGCCTGCGCTCCTGCAGTGCAATACCCGAGGCGTAATTACCCTTGCAATGCGGCGATCTTGCCATCCTTATCGCGCAATGAGGCCTCGAGATCTTCGACATGCTTCTCCAATGGATCTACCTTGTTGGAGTCCTCCCGCGATAGGATGGGCGGAGCTGAGTCGAAAAACCAGTTAAAAGCAATGGAGCATAGTTGCGTGCCCAGTGGGACTACAACAGCGGAATACCTATCGCTGAGCTACTTGTGATTGATGAGCTGCTCCTCTCCTTCTCGGGTGTCATCTCCGAGCTGCTGTTCTCAGGCATCGAGGTACTCGGAGTCTGAACAGTGTGAGATGTGAGAGAACCACGGATGGAGTCAAGGATTACATCGGGATGTTGTTTACGATATTCATCAAATTCACGTTGAACGTCTATCAGCCGGGCTGCAGTGCCGCCATCCTCCGATGCATCAGTCAAAAGGGTCTGAGGGGAGAGACATAAAGCGGTGGCTATCGAAGATGTTATGGTTGTTAAGTTACCAGCTGATGCTTGGTCTCCTCGTTTTCCTCTTGTAGTAGATCATATGCCATCCTTAGAGTACTCAGCTGCGTGTCTTGGCTAACACCTCCTACGAACAACAAAAACATCATACCTATACGGCTGCGTGATATGTCAGGAGTCCACTCGTCAAGACCACTGGACCTCCACTCGGTACGACGTTATTACTCCCTATCCCTGACGTGGTATCTTCCGGTGTACTTGAGGATGTCTGACTACGAGTGTCCTCCTCTTCACCCTCCTCCTTAATCGTAGGCAACCAAGCCTCGTCTGTTTGGACTCCTTCTTGTACGACAGGTGCAGCTGTCTTATCGATAGCCTGATCAACAGGGCAATCAGAGAGATCATCTTCACATTGGTGGTAAGCGAGACCGATCTCCAGCGTGACGGTAGCACGTCAAGACCCTAGTACAGAGAGCTTGGCCACAGCAACCTCGTGCTCCGTCTGCAAAGTCGCTAGCTTACGCCGTAGACGGTCCGACTCTGAAAAAAAATCTTGCATATCGACATGACCCACAGCGTTACTGCCAGTGGAATGAGATCAGATACTCCGTCAAACACAGCCCCTAGCAATACCTTCCTTTAAATCATCAACCTCACTGGAGAGATCTTTGTTATCATCTGTCAGTTGCTCCAACTGCTGGGTCATATCATCAATGTCATACCCAGATGCTTGATGATGCTGTAGCTGAGGAAGACAGGTATGCTACCAATCCTTCATGCTAAGCCCCCTTCGCCCTTCTACTGGTCGCTATACGAAATAGCCGCTTGAATTGTATCCGGCTTGGTCGAATACCAATATACGATTCCCTATTACCTCCGCTTCTAATTGCTCTCGCTCATCTGCCATGTCATCCAGCTCATCTTGTAATCTCTCGTTCTCATCCAACAGGGCGCTGTACTGAGTGGTGGCATCCT
Organism: Perkinsus olseni; assembly: GCA_013115135.1. Lineage (NCBI taxonomy): Eukaryota > Perkinsozoa > Perkinsida > Perkinsidae > Perkinsus > Perkinsus olseni. The sequence continues at coordinate 112,419 of JABANP010000112.1, read as the reverse complement.
CGCCGAACTCTCTCTTCAATAACCTATCCCATCAACAGCACATGCCGCGTCTTCTCCCTCCCAGGAAATCGCACTTACGCTTCCATCTTCTCAACTTTCTTTTTAAGGTGAAAACCCTCTTTAGTTGAGCGTTCCAGCTCGTTATGTTGGAAAACCAACTCGTCTTCGCACGCATTCAATCTGCAAAGGATAGCTACTCGAAACCCTGTAATCATAATCGCATTGAACAACCAACATCCCATTGCCTTACCTATCAACGCACTGTTCAAGATCAGACCTGAGAGCCACATTAGACTCTCGGTATTCATCGAGTTCAAGAATTAAACGGGAGCGTTCCTTCTCCAGGCGTGATAGTGTGGACCTATTCATAGTTCAGTATCCGGCACATTATCTTCTTACTCACACTACTACCTTGTGAACCTACCGCTGACAACACTATCTCTAGGCTCAGAGCTGGTTACCGAAGAAGTTGCATCGCCATCCGCCGTGCGTACCATAATACTGACCGGCGGGGCGTGTTAAAGTTTAAAGAAAAAGAGACTGCGGTTGAAGACGGCGCTCGCACTCCACAAAGATTTCTGGGCCTTCCACTGTGAGCAGAACTTAACTCCAACACGATTTATGATCTGTGTTGATATAAATAGAAACACATCTTGATGATTGGATTTATCACATAAGGTTCAAGTTATTGTCTGCTCTCACCACTACCCTTGGTAGTACTATCACCACTACCCTCGGTAGTACTATCACCGCTACCCTCGGTAGTACTATCACCACTGCCCTCGGCCGCGGCTGCATCTGCCGGCTGGAAGTATGACATATCCACCTTGCCTTCCCGCTCAAGCTTCTCTCTCTTAATGCGTAAGATACGCTTCTTCTTCATCAGCTCATCCATCTCTTCATCCATATGATTATTATATCTGCACACAGTGCCATAACGAGCTTACTCACTCACACCCACCAACTCACAAGTGCAGTAAAATGGTTAGTATTAAGAGTATAAGGAAGGCAGGCGAAGTGATACCCATATTCCTTTCAGGAACCTAACAACAGGGGCCAATGTAACACCTTGACGTTTCGCCACTTCGTGGGAGAAGAGAGCAGCTAGCATCGATTGTTGGCTGGTACATGAATCCGTCGCCTGGTATACGACTTCGCACTCTCTTCGATCCCTTAGTACTAATAGGTTCCATAGCTTCTCGCTGGCGGCGGCCTGCTCGGCAAGTTTCTCAGCTGCTGCCTGTCTAGCCTTCTGCTCTTCCCCAGATAACTGGGGATCTTCTCCTTCAGTCGCCTCAGAGGGCCCTTTGACGTCGCCAAGCTTCTCCTTCAGAGCTGCCGTAGAGCGGTCCATCTCGTCCGATGCCTTCTTAGCCGCCTCAAATTTGGAATCCCCACTGGTTGTCCCAGTCGATACATCCCTCTGGGCCCACGCAGCTCGACTACTGCTATACATTGTTCTCCTAGACAGAGTAGCAGTCAGGGCCGCGGGCGTTGTGCTGACGAGGAAGCCGCTACGCAGTAACCCTACAGAGGTCTGTGTTAAAATCTGTCGGTACATTTAAAACGAGGGCAACTGACATCGCGTACCCGATTAGAGGCAGTGTAACGGAGCTAGAGCGGCAAGTCCTCAGGCCCACGTGCTCAGAACACATTATCGACTGGGAAGCTCTAAGTTGAACCCGAACCCTGTCTGAAGCGTCCAAACCGGCCAGTAGAGCTGCCACTACAAGCCTCTAGCATCACTCTATATCCCCGATCTACGATGAACCGCGAAGAGTGCCCCCCGGAGTACGAGTTGGGACGTTCGGCGAACCATCTTGAGGTTGCAGGTTCCTTTTTCATGGCCAAGTCTCTCAGCGACGCCGTTCGAACTTCAACTCATGTCACTCGAGAACCTCACAGTAATGGTTGCGTTGCGTTGAGTGCGTAAGGTTTGGCAAGAGTTCAAGACGACGCGTGCTGAGACCCACCAGCGAGTGATGTCACGCGGAAAAGTGAGGTGGCTACAGTTGCTTTAATAATCTGGGTGGTTATATCAGTTGGGATTGCACCAGTACAGTGGATGAGTTGTAACATGGGTTGGGAAGAACTAGCGTACTGCTAGCTTCGTTCGATAGGAAATTCTAAGATGGAGTACAGAATTGCCGAAGTGATGGAAGCGATCCCAGGGTGGGAAGGAACATCATTGTCATTAATCCTGCATTCGGCACAGGAGTGGTAGCACGGAGTATTATCCTGTGAAACCGTTTCTCATTATGGCATAGCACTCGTGACTGTCCAAGCGTGACCGGCAGTAGGTGCAACAGTATTGTTGGTGAGAACATCGTCTAAGAGGAGCATATATCAGATTGATGCTTCCTCTCGCCTATCGCCTTTGTTGATGGTGGAACGCTTTGTGTGCTGAATGATAATGTGTGCAGACCAGGCGCATGTCTCACAAGAAGTGCCGTGGTGTAAGGTTGGTTGGACTACCATGACCAGTGATCAGGACTTCTCCTACAACAATTTTGTTGAGTTACATAGTCTACTTCCCACCTGTATCTAAAGGCAAGAGTCACGGACTGGCGACTAGTGGCTTTGCCAAGTAGCCGCGACGGTCGGTGGCAGTGGGACTCACTGAATCGCTTCGATCAAGACATCGTGGGTGATACCCCTCATGTCCGGTAATCTTGAATATGTGGGTAGGTAGAAGTCCTCCACCCGGTCTAGCTGTTCCTATCCACCCGCCCATCTTGTTCAGTTGCTTTATTTTGTTTTTTGAAAGTCGCGGTGTTTGGACGTCATGAACATGTCCCCTCCAAGTGCAGCGCCACCTGGAAGTTCTGGTACTAGGTTGGGGTGTAGGGTGTGGGGATTGTGATGTGTCATTGGGTTGATGCTGAAGATACTAAACCGCCTGTTCACACCACCTCTGCGGCAGTCTCAACTCCATCAACTCCACCCGGCAGTGCCACAGCAGATTCTGATGTGGACCCCATCGATAAGGGCATCATACCCAATATAGCCAAAGGGTATGAGCCAAGGCTTCAAACTATCAATGAAGGGGTAATGAGGGGGTAGGAAGGTTTAAGGGCTGCTGTGGTTACCGCGATTTAAGTACATGTTACCCCCTCATCTGCAGTCACTCGATATGGACTTCCTGGCTGAGAAGACTAGAGAGACCTACAAGTCCCTTAGCACACTGCAGAATCTTACAGAGGCACTGGAGGACAGTTCGAAAGCCTTTGCGGTAATGGGGTGGGGTTGCTAGAGCCAGTTTCCAAGGGCGAAATGCAGCAACGTGAAATGATCCACCCCATCCTCAGCAAACTATCCGCGGCGAACTTCGGGATCCTTCCAAAGAGGAGCCGATGGATCTCCGACAGCCAGAGCGGTATACAATGGCAGCTCAGTAATATGAAGTTATTCATATCGGTCCTTGCTCATTCTCGACTACCGTGTCTCAGCTCCTTGACTGGGCTTGGTCAGTCTATTGCACGGCATTTTGAATACGTGGTAGACGATATAGAACGACGGCAGCTTGACGACAACCTTAAAGTTGCTATAAAAGTTCACACCAGGGCAACAGAAAGGTATTGCAAGCTCCTTCTCCTCCTCCTGCTTCGTGTAGTTGACGGTGTGGTTCTGCTATTCTCCAGAGCCCTAGCTGAGATCATCGAGCTTAATAGGCGGATCAAGGTGTTGCAGGAGGAACTAGAAGCTGCTAAGTCGGCTAAGATTGTTGCGGACCAGAATCTTGCCAGTGCTCTGAGTGTGAGAGCTGAAACGAAGCGAAGGTAGTGAGGGTGATCTTACGTTTTCGCGTTGGCAAGGTGAATTTACTCATCAGTGCCGTTCATGACTTCATATCATGTGAGGTACGCTGTTACGAGAGAAGGGTCGGGCAATGTTGGTGAAGCGATGGAGAAGAGTTTGAAGGGGATACTCAAGAGTGTAATGTCAACTCCTCTTCTCGGGAGGAAGCATCTCTACTGCCACCTGCGGGGCGTGGCCATTTAGTCTCATGCCAGATTGACGCCAAAGTCGAAGCAGCAGAAAAGAACCAGATGGACTGCGTAGCCAAAGTCGACTCCCTCACTGAGCGTTTGGAGGAGCTTCTCAAAATCAGAGCGCAGAAACAGTGAGACGAGGCTGCTGGTGGGACTACACCCGATATGATATATTCAGAGGCTCCCTTATGGCACTCATCGATAAATGCGAGCTATCCAAGTTCTTTACACTTGTTGATACAGCCAAGCAGTTGCTGGCTATCATGTCTGAGCTGGCGGAGAATATTCGACGGTCGATCACATTCAGCGATGTAAGGACTAAGGGGGTCGAGCGTGTAATCATGATAATGATCACGACCAACGGTGAAGGTACACATCAGAGTTGCACCCTTGGATGCAAACCTCGAACAAAGGATATTCTTAGCCGAGCAAATGGAGGAAGAGCTCAGCATAGGTAGGATGCTAGTGCTGGTTGAATAGAGCCTCCTCGCTGTTGATCCATGTAGCACTTATCCGTTAGATGACCGTGCACAGTTGGAGCAGGCCGCTGCCATGAAGTCTGCTGATGCTTACAAGCACACTGAAAAGGGTAGTACAGGCTTTAACGTTGCATCAGCTTGTCGAGCGTGTCTCCAGATATGCTCACATTGAAGGAGGAGAGGATAGTATTACTTAACAGTCAGATAGCGGAGATCCGGGAGGAACTGGATCAGCTACGGCAGAGAGGTATTATTCCCATCCTCGGTTTGCCACTATCGCAGCGCTTCGTCAACCGGATGGTGATATTGCATTCCATCAGCAATCTTTCCTCATCGCAATGGTAGCTGATGTCGATCATAGGCGGCTTCGCGGTCACGTCGCTGTCACGTTACAGCAATATGGGTTCCTCATCGGATGATGCGATTATGTAGATACTCTGGGAATAATGCATGCCAAGTTAACTCCTGCTGATGAGTTAGAGTCGGGTCAAGTGACGTTACCGGATGAAGGCTATGATGTAATACCCATCGGAAGGGGATATCTTCTGGTCCTGGTGTATCACTGTCAAACCTTGCTTCTTGCTGCCATCAGGATCACCTACTCTGCTACACCTTCCCGTTGCCTCTACCCAAGAACGACGAGCAATCCTTCTTAGTGCATGAGATGCGCGATTTCAAAGTGGCAACAGCTGAGAAACATCAGCGGCTACATGTAATGCTCGTTATAGCACGAGTGGCAGTAGCGAGATGATGGGCTCAGGTATTGTCGCTTCCCGTCCTGGCAGAGGGGGAGAACCCGTCTCGAGACCTCACATGGTTCAAGATGGAGAATCGTCAATGGTAAACCAATGGTGCAAACAGCAACGGGTGTATCCTCCTTGTGGCTCAGGGATTTAGTAGCCTACGAGATGCTGCTATTGGCCTACTTTAAAGCTACAGATGATGATGGGAATACATATAGGATGTCTAAGGCAGAGAAGGATGCACTACGGTAGTACGGATCGAGTAGAAGGGGCTTAACGTGGCGTGTGTACACTCTGAAGGGGTATGAGTTCACAGGGAGGGTGCGTCCCCAGGGGTCGTCCGTGCTCCTTAGCCTATCGTTCTCGGTGCTTCAGGGAGAGTATACAGATGTGTCGTATCCGCTTACGTATCTCCGCAACATTACATCAGCAGATAGTGGAAATGCTCTTACCTGATCTTAATGGTCACAAGATATGTAAGCCACTGCTGTATCAGAACCCGTCTCCTCTCTTAGCGATCGTTGCTTTCTCAATGTAGCATGTCTGACAAGCGACTCCCGTATCGGTTCTCACTCAGGTCCACCACTTGACGTACGATTTCGCTTGTATCGGCTGATTGCCTTCGATATCAATGATTCGAGAGTGCCTATAAACCAGAAGACCTACTCCCAGTGGGTTGTCAGGTAGGACCGCACCTTCGAATACTAGAGCTTGCTCAACGTTATCGTCCATTTCGGCCGCGCCCCTTTATCTTTATTTCACAGGCAATGTGCAATGGTGAGGTGGGTAGTGTACTGTATACAGAAGATCATGGGCGGCGTACCAGGTGAGACCTGCGGTAGATAACTAGGGAAGGGGTTTCCCCTCCGGGCGTATTCCAAGTTAACTCTATGATGATACCTTAATGAGCAGTGCATCTCTTGCGTCAGATATCGTTAAGAACGCTATGTTGGAATTCCATCCCAGCAAACCAGAGTCTTGGAAGCAAATGCTGCACGCTCTGAACGGTAGTAGTAGCTGCGGACACTCTACTGCCCTCTGACACCTCGAGTATTGTCGAGGGTCGATACAGTTATACAAGCGTTGTTATCATTTTAGATGTGATGCAGCCCATCAATGATCCTAATGGCCAACCAGTCAAGTCGTCTGATTCGGTAGCTCTCCTCTCGTGATTCTTCATTCATATCTTATACCCCCATCAGACCCTCCATTACCCATCGGCGAGTCTTCATCCTCTACTACCGAGACTGTGGAAGGCGGGAGTGGACGTTAGAGGAGAAGGTGATGATCGTGGAATGTGGTATGAGTCATTCACTTCAATCGTGTTCCTCAGGCCAATTGCATCCTCAAATTGATGACCTTGCTTCAGTGCTATACAGCGTGCTCACCAGAGGAGCCTATGAGTAAGCAGGCATACGCGATGTGAGTCTATCATGTCCAAGCTGCTGCTGTTGCAGGTATCATGGTATACATCTAGCCCAGTCGACATGGGCAGAGAAGTGCAGAGATCAGTGGCCTGGCCCTGCTGCTGCTTCCATCGAGGAGGTGGGTCATGAGCCCCGACGCCAACGGGTCAAGTTGGATATAGCTAAACATTTATTAGGTTGTAACACCTGGGTATATAGAGGGCATTGCAGCCGACTTATTCAAGTCATTCAGTGAAGGCGCTGATGAGGAGAAAGATAATCGTCATATACTCGAAGAGCAACATGATGAGTGGGTTTGTGGACATTCTCCACTCATACAACAATACTTCCATCCCGTTGTAAACTCAGGTGTTGCATGAGAGTGCAGACAGCCCCCTTCCGTGATGCCACAGTTAGCGTACTGTGCGATTATCGTGGTAAGTTACAGGAGCAAGAGAAGAGTCCTAATGCTGTCCTGCATGCCTGGAGAGAGCTTGCTGTAGGATCTACCGCTTTCGGAGTCTTCCAGTATCATCTTGCCAGGTTCTTATGAACTTGCAAACCCCGGATGGTAGCAGGCCGACCAATGAAGAATCTGAACACTTCCTCACTTTCATCATGCCGAGGCACTTCGAAGCGGAAACAGCGGCATCGACAGCGGTAAGAAAGCAGGCTTGGTGTTTGCCGTACACCATCGAACGCGTGGTCCTCTCCTCGCTGTGCTAGGAACGAGCTATCCCCCTGTCCACTACTCTATTGGACTCAGTACAATTGGCCAGGGCGCATTCATCACCAGAGGCTAGATTGGATTGGTTAGAGGAAGCAACGCAGTATGTATGGAGAGCATGCTTCGAATTACAGACAGCTAAGGAGGTAACTATTGCAAGAGCAGCAGCAGCAGCCACAACGTCAGCCACAACACTGACGAAGCAGCCTCTCTCGCCACATTCTTTTCCGACGGTATGCTGTTTTTTTATGTTGCCATTTGTCAGCTCCGAAACGTCATCAACTTTGGCGATATTGATGCCCCCACTGACCATAATATCTGGTCTTGGGCCCTCAATGAGCAGCTCAGGCCATTGTATGAGACCCTGGCCAAGGATGAGTACCTCTGGCCGACTGATTGGGTAGCACGCATGAACAATAGTCAATTACAGCCAGTGGTTGTGATAACAGATACCAGAAGGTGGTCCTGACTTCTTGACAGCTACAGTAGTATGGGGAAGATATGTTAAGTTTGCTGTAGACTCACCTGACACTAGCCTACTGGTACTACTAGGGAAGTGCATCCGATTGAGTACATTCATCGTTGTCATCATTTCCTTCAGGGGTTGATGGTCCCTAAGCTCACGGCAGCTCTGAATGCTCGCTTAGAGGGCTTTGAAGATGATGTAGTCAACAAGACTTGTATTGCAACCTCTGAGGATGGATCCAGATGGACGCCGACTAGGCCTCCTGCGGTACACACGACGACGACGACGATGAATCTCTGACATACTCCTCACTATTGCTCACAACAGGTTCTTCATTCTTCCAAGTGTGTTGACCTTTGGTCATTCATGAACGAATCTTTATCGACTGCAGCCAATACTGTACCCATCTCCACAGGGGTTACTATACCCATATTCATGAACTATGTACGTAGCCTCTTATACCCCGATCCTGACAGTCTTTCCTCCCTTCCTTGGTCATATCTGTTATCCCATTTAGTTGGAACGATGTGTTGTGAAGTATGCCGATTGTTGTGCAACCTCTCCCGCTGGCGACGAAGTTGGATTGGTATTCCCTATCAGTATCAAAGCTAGCAGAGCATTCAATAGAATAGTAATGACGCTACTACTATTGCCAGGGGAGTTCATGGTGTGTTGCATTATAGGTCCGTACTAGGAAAGACGAACGAGAACTACCTCCGGCCTTCAAACAAGCATTATTCAAGAGCCTTGAGAAGCAAGCGAGGAAGAACAAGTTCTGGAAACGAACTAGCAAGAAGAGCGTGCCTAGAATGTGAGCGGCATATTCATCGATAAGCATTGGCAACGAAGCTCGCTACTCGCAGGTATAATGATGCAGCAGCGGCGGCAGCGGCAGCAGCAGCAGGCAACAATCAGTTACAAGTCCCTCGTGGTGTATCACAGGAGTATTCAGAGTCCGAAGATGATCAGGTAATAGGGCCCAGTCCTCAATCGTTACTGAGGCACCTTTTCAGATGTCTATGGGATCTTCATCCGAAGCTGAGGGCCCAGCTGGATCTCCTGATCTCGAGTTCAATCTCTGCACTGACTTTGTGAGCCGTTACAGTGTACTCACCAGACCGTTGTAACGATGCTTGACTAGGTCCTAGTTGACACTCCAGTAGTGAAGCAATTCCTCAACGATCCCGACTTGCAACTACCCGCACAGATGGTAAGTAGTTGCCCTCTGCACCGCTCATCATCATGATCTTCGGAGTTTGGAATGGCGCGCTGTCTTTGACCATCGCTGTTGTCCTAGGTACGTCTGCAAGATATCGCCAAGTCGTATGATGAGCTAACTGTCATGCGTGGTACCATACACGGTGCTATTGGTGATGAGGAGAAGAGGATACGGAAGGTCTTGAAGACACAAAATAAATACAGTACTGCTTCCCTCATAGCTGTCTAGTAATCACTCAGTGTTCGGTCTGTACAGGTACTAATGAGTATGATATCAAATTGAAGGCATGTGAGAGGGATAACAAGGAGATGCATGAGAAGTCTGATGAGGTAGTTGGGGGTCGTATCTTACTGCATATACCTATGATTCGTAGTTTATATCTGTAACGTCGCTACTCATTTCGTACCTCTACTGTTTGTTTTAGGTTGTTGATGAGACAATGGCATATCTTCAGAAGATCGGGCATAATCTTTCATGCGTTATGGCAGCTCGGATGGTCTATGTTGATCTCAATGAGGATATATTCCGCCGTCTATATTGTACTATGACGGAGAATGGAGTACCTGTGAATCTTGCTGGTGTTATTGAGGGGGTCACTAGTCAAGAGGGTATATCATCCTTCCTCGCAAGGGTAAGCCCGTCGGGTTCATGCCCGTTCTCTCTACTATCATCGTAATTCTCACACTTCCCAAGGTACCCGATCTATGCGACTGGGACATCCTGGTTAGGGAAGAGTTCCTTCAGAACTTCGTCTATGCATGGACGTGAGCCGCCCTCCTCTCGCCTCCAACGACGCCTCTGAAGCATTCGCTTGTTCGGCATCTCGCTTCAACAGATACACTGTTCTGGACTTGGCGAAGAGAGGTCGTAAGTTCGATTCCCAGACCATGCATTCTACCCTTACTAACGATGCCGATGCCCTTCCGGGCCTTGCTGAGTAAGCCCTTGTTGATCGATACGCCTGGCGTATCCCCCCTTCTTCTCCAGACTACGAGATACACTGGACGACCGTCCTTCATAGAGCCTCATATCAGGTTCGTCGGACTGGACTCCTACGATGATGAATCGAACGCCCACACGATAGTGAAGGAGGCCCAGAGCCTACCAGTTATCGTCACAGGCAGCGAGGCCATGCAAGACTTCGATAAACTGGCAATCAAAGCACTTAGAGAGCCTGGTAGTAGAGCAGTCGTATAGGCTTTCGCCGTGAAGGGTGTTAGTGAACCGCGCTTTCATCAGGTGAATCGGAGATCGCTCCCAATAAGGATGCGAGAGGGGGCGGAGCTGGGGTGTACGATGCTGCTCCAAAGACAGGTAAAAGTTGTATTAGTGCAGTGTTTTCATGTCCATCGGGTGGTATGTCAGCTCCTAGTGCTGGTCCAGCCAATCCGGCAGCCGCAGCAACTGGTGTTGCACCCTCATCTGGTAAGAAAGGCAGAGTTCATGAAGGAAAGAAGAAGTTCTCGAGGCTGCTTCGGAGTTCTACTAAGTAAGCGTCACACCGAGTTGAATGTTCCTCCCGTATATGAACGCTACCAATCTTCCAAATGGGGTCCGTGTTACCATCGGATAGAGATAGGCCAGCTGCTGTTACTGCTGCTGTTTCAGCAAAAGAGGTCATCCTTGATGAGGTTGCTGCTGATCTCGCCTTTGGGTATCATAGCTCGTAAGCTATGATATTTGGGTATCATTGCCTAGGAGTAAGTTATGTCCGATCACTTCGGCCCTAACCAAAGCCTCTATCACTGCGCTAGCACCTCCGTCGTTTATCAGCGGTCTGTCTTCAACTATCGACCTCTCTGCAGGTACAAGTTGTGAGTATGTCTAGATTCGGTTTGTATGATCGTCATGAATTGGGAGTTGGGATTTTATCATGAGAAGTATCTGTATTCTTTCTCGGAGTGCACCGTTGCTATAACCTTACCAATACTACTGCTACTACCACCATCACCGGCTGCTGCTGCCATACCTGCAGCTGTCGGCTCTACTACTAGTACGTGGATTCTGAGTTGCATTTCTCGTTCTGTCGTGTGGTGTTCCAGTGGACGATTAGAGTGCTCTTTGCCTGACGATTTAGTGTGAGAGAATAATTCTGGCAAGGATTCTCTGGTCTGCAGCTCGTTGCCAAAGCTATGTCCTCGAAGCTCGCCCGAGTATCTGCTGAGGCAACGGTAAGCGCATAGGAAGGGAAGGCTCGAGTAATCATTCTTGCTTTTCCAGGCGGCCGAGGAAGCATCAGCTGGTAATGGTGCTTCTGCTCCCGTCAGAAGGTTGGAGTGGATGTATGATCCTGGTGTCGGGGTGGTAAGTTAGCAGATTACGCCCGGTATCCAGCTGCTGCACTCTTCCTTATCGGACCTAGAGCCGTGCGACCATCTTTGCGCGGCACATACTCTCTCAGACCAAAACTGATCTGGAGCTGATGAACGAAGCAGTTGATACCTCCGGTGGTCAGAATGATGATGTTAAGAAGATACAAGCCGGGGAAGTTAGTGGTAGTGTACTGTTACTCTCTTCATGCTGTCTTTATGAAGTTAGTGTCTGGATCATTCAGGATCTATATTCTTGAACGATGTCACGCATCCTAACTCTGATACAATGCGAAGGCTCAATGAGGTAGTAGACTTATCGACACGGAGGTTGATGCTGATGACCTCGACAATCGCTGTCTTCACGTCACTAATGCTGATCAGGATCCCTTGTTCCAAATCAAGAAGAAGGAGATGGAGGCTATGGAGCAGCAGATGAACAATCCTCTAGTACAGATGAGGCTGAGGCAGATGGAGGAGCTAAAGGCGATGAAGAAGCGGGTATGAGAAGGGGGGCTGTCTGACTCTGCAACCGCCATGCATTGAATGGATGGGTGAACACTTGAGCACCGCTGTCAGATGAAGAAGGAGCATGCGAAGGAAGAGAAGAAGAAGGAGAAGGCCGAGAGAAAGCGGCTCAAACGAGAAAGCCGCAGTACCAAATCAGAGCCGAGGTCCGACACCGACGAGCGTATAGACCCTAGAGAGAGGAGGTACTGCCAATGATGAATCCCTATATCCCATAAATCTACCCCATAAATGTGCTAATACGTAGGTCCCATGACCACCGCCATCACCGTCATCGCAGCTATGAGCATGAGAGGAGTAGATCGCGTAGTCGGGACCGGCGTGAAGGACATCCTCGGCGTGATTCATCTGTCCAGCGCCGTCGCGATAGGTAATATTATCCACGTTTCTACGGATGTGACTCATCATTGCGTGGACAAGGTACGAAAGGGAGTCGCCTCGCCGACGGTCCTCGCCATACGTCAACAGAGAGCGGCGAGACAGAGAAAGCATGCGCACGCGGACGTGAGTATCCGAGCTTTTACCCGACCCCGCCGCGTTCATTGTCACTATGTGTGTCAGCAGGAGCATAATATTGGTTCTTTCTAGGTCGGAGCGACCAACCTCCAGCGCCAGCAAACCACGGGATGACGACGACCTCCGCAAGTCACTCGGTCTTGGAGAGATGAGCGATAGACGAAAAATACAGATTGAGAAGGAAGAGTAAGTCGGTTTGAGTCAGGAACTTCCCTCTGTTGATTCTTAGTGAACCATTCCGCAGCTATTCGTGCTCATCAGGCGGAATCGTCGCCGGCACGAAGCAGCATTGAAACGGCAAAGGGATGGTGGCAGCCAGAGTGAGAGTTCCAGGGGAGGCATGTCAGCGGAGGAGATGTTGCAGGCCGGCAAGTGAGTCTTGTGCAGCGTGTCGACACGAAAGGTTATGAATGCCCAATATCAGGGCTCGCTGGTCCGAGTTCGAGAAACAAGTGAGTCGTGAAGAAGAGTTGGAGAAGGAAGTCGCAGCAGCAGAAGAGAAGGCGCAACGCCACAACAAGATGAGGTTGTAAAGGAACGCCTTCCTGATCTGAGGTGTCGGTTATGTACTTATTGTTCGTTCTCTTTCAGTATGCAGCCGACATGGGCAAACGTATGCACTTCAGCGATGAGTTGACTCTCGAGGGTAGACTTAAGAATCAGAGAGCAAGGCGTATGAGGACCAGTGAACTCAAGGATACGCTTGAGGACTAATATTGAAGAACCTGTTGTCTTGCGTTCCGTTAAGATGTGACAGAGGCTAGCTAGTGGCATACTTTGTAACAGAACCCGTGCCCGCGATACGTTGCCGAGAAATCTCCTCGCGGCCGTAGTGGACCCGTACAAATGCGGCAGTCAAGTTCCTCTCCAATTACATCTTGAACGCATCTCGCCAGTAGAATCACGATAGAAACTGTGCTTATGATACATTCGGAAAACTAGTGCAGAAGTATTGTTAATAGACCAGAAACGGCTACCGCTACTATGCACACCAAGCCTGGGCGACTCGTCGTGGCAGCAGCAGCCGACGACGTCTCCGGGATCAATCTACCTTTAACGGAAGCGAAGCCAACTCTCGAATTGTCGTAATCATACACGGTATAATATGCACGTAGAAAGGGATCACCTAGGATCCATTGTGGACCGAAACCACTTCGAAAATGCGGTTGGATTGTGAGAATACAACCATCGACGAACATCATAGCGTACTCATAACCATAAACAGGGAGAGCAATTGTCTCTCCATTCGCTCCACGAAGGATGAATGTTATGGTTGGAAGACTCAGGATGTGCTCACAGTCGAAGATAAAGAAGTTCAGTTCAGGGGAATACTCAATTTCGGCACCACTTTCCTCCATGATAAGGAGCATCAAGGCAATTACATCATCAACATTACCAGTGATTAGCGATGTTCCAGTGTCTACTATAGCAAGTCTTCTGCCACCAATAGCTTCTCGACCACCACCTGTACTAGAGGATCCTTCTCCAACCTTGACAGACTCGAGATCGAGCGTCCACCAAGCTTCGAGGAGTATTTTCAAATACTGTAGATCGCCAGAGACCTTGCTCTCATCGATGGCACCTAGTGACATTTCGGACCCTGACCGGGAGATGTACATGCCGAAGAGATTGTTTGGTATGAGTCCCTGCTCGTAAAGCTTTGGGACAAATAGATCTCCACCGCTGGCTAAAGCTGGCCATGCCATACCAAAGATACCATCGTATTGGGCAACTTCATATCCATGAACAGATAGCTCCACCTCAACCCCAAGCGTGAAATCGTGAACGGTCATATCTTGGTGACCGAAGATTGACACAGACGCATGGGTCATATTCAGTAAAACTTCCCCACTGCCGTAGGAGTAGGGGACTTGACGGATAACGTCTTCACTGCCCTTGTCTTTGGGGCTGACGAAGCACATGTGCTGCGTTTCGCAGTCGACACCTTTGGAACCCATGCCAGGGATCCATACCACACCGCTACCCGTGTCGAACATGACACGGATAAGCTGTCCATCAACGAGCACAGCGCCGTAGTAATACATGTTGAACACGTTAGCTAGTGGTACGGAGACTATGCCAGGTTGGGCAGCGAGGAGATTCGTGCTCGCAAGACTAGAACTGGAGTTGATGCCTAGAGTGCCGCTACCATCAACTGGTACAGAGCTGGCGAGCTCGAGTGGGACCCGATGGTCAGCTGCATGATCAGAGACCGTCGTGGCCGCAAGAGCGGCCAGAATACACAAGCTGAGATTGACGAGATGCATTAGAGAAATCGAAAAGTCAGCAGAGTGCAGCAGGCTGCAAGAGGTAACAGGAGTTGCAGAGAGGAGCTCCAAGCTGTGGCCACAGTTGATCCCTTGCACACTTCAATGCCATCAGCGCGACTAATCACTGGCAACACAAGCCTTTGCGAATGAAAGGTACATTCAAGAGATACAATCGCCCTAAAGTTGCGTCGGTTGTTATTGCGATTGGGATGATGATGGAGCATGATCTGGTATCCATGGGTGGGAACGTGGGAACCGCATGAGACTCCTAACCTGAATAAGAATAGCACTTGAAAGGGCAAGGGGGGCATGAACCCCACTTGAACTGATGATATAGCAGCAACTAGTAGGGATGTGGCGACGGCCCAGCGGGGCATCCATTTACGACTCACCGCCACCTGATGGAGGATGGAACAGTAGAAAGCCGCTTCGTTTCCTGGGAATATTGGGTTATGAAGCTCACCACAGCTGCTACGAGCTGGACAGTGGCAGTAGAAAGAGCCACAAGCTGAGTCATGCTCAATAGTCTCCTCGATCTCTCCGTGGCTAACCGGTGAGGAGCGTCTTCCTCCTCCAAAACACGACGATACCACCAATTGGCAGTTGATAAGACGAGGATCAGCAGTGAGAATGACAGCAGTGTACCTGATAGGCACACAGATACGCACTGCAAGAAACGGCGGAAGGGCTTACCTCCCCACAGCCCAGCACCCCGCTCAGTAGTGCTCATGATGAGAATCCCGATAAGTCCATTTGATAGCGTTGTTGCGGATACTGTCAACATAGATGAAGAGCGATAACATCTCCAATGGCTACCACTGCCGCTGCTCGCGCCAATCTCTGCCCTGAAACTGGGGAATTTTGGCGAATCGCTCGATGAGTCTATGAGATTTGGAACGCCGAGGAGAAGGAGAAGCCTCACATGGCGCAGTCCTCATCGGAGAGGCTATCATCGTTATACGTGCGTCTTCCATCATGCTCGACGTAATCGTAACCATAGCCGGAATGGCTCCGGGTTGTTGATGGATGTGGATCTATGACGATATCCGTCATAATCAAAATACAGGAAGTCCACCCTGTCGCTGTCGGAGTGCCTCTTGCTGCAATAATAATGTGAGGAGCGTGACGCGCTGCTCTTGTTTACTAAGTTCCCCTCCATTATGAACAACGACCAGACTAATCACGCAACGCTGCGACGACCTAACAACATCGAGGTCAATAAGTTCATCAGTGCATGGGAATTAGGATTGTCATCATCTAAATGATGATGATCACTTGTAGAGATTAGAGATAAATTAAGTTTGTAAAAGCTGATAAATGATAATGAGTTCATCACTATAACCCGCATACGTAACGAGTGCATGTACCTTGACTGGTTAGCCTATCATGCTCTCATCATCGTCGTTAACGTTTCCAGAATTTGAGTTTGAAGCACCCCTTCCCGGACTTCCTATCACATGCAGGGCTATCTTCGCTGCTCGTGGTGGAAGCCTCGCGATGACGTAGGGCGTTACTCTGTTTAAAGAGAGATGCGATACTCCCCTGCTTCTCTATACGATGCTCGGATTCTCCTCCAGTAGAACGCGGTTTGTTAATGAGCACCTTGAGCACTTTGAAGTGACTGATAGTAGCTCTCTTGGGGCGATAGGCTGTAGTGTATTCGCCGTCTATCTGAAAGTCTACTGGAACCCTATCACCGAGGTCAGGCTTGAACTCGAAGGTCAATGGTCCAGCAGTTTGGTGCAGTCTCTGCCCCGTAGATTTAAGCCTGGCCCCAGCCTGATGAGAGTCACAGACAATGACTTGTTGAAGGCTTATCATCACTATTACATCTAACGAAAAAGAGCGCATGTCTGTGTACATCATCATCTCCAGCTTGTGATCTCCAAAGTTTTGTTTCTTGTCCTTCAGAGTTTCATCCTACACAAGGGCACCTCTCTGAATGACGACCCGGACGCGTGAACCACTGCCGTTCAGCCCGCATCGCCCATCCAAGCCACGCCTACTTAAGTGAGTGGATTGTGGAAGCACAGTGGTTGAGGAATAGAGATGAGGTTACCCAGGGCTATTACGGTGATTACCTGGTAACCTACGATAGCAGTGCTCTTCCCGGCCGACCCTTCCCAGATACGACGCCCTCCGGCATAGGTGTAGGTGTTGAGGCAAATAATCGTTGCGGCGTCCTCTGAGAGCGGTGGTGAGTTGTGATTTTGATGGTATCCACAAACGTGAGCATCTCACTAGTGAGAGTCTTATCTTCACGTCCGCCGTTGGTTGGCTCCCTACGAGTCACGTTGAAGAGCAGTTGGCCATGATCCTGAGGTTGGCAGGTGTCTACTGCGCGTCTGCTACCTACACCAGCATCTCCGCTACCTTGACCGATTCGAGGTACTTCTCCGTCCCTACTCTAGATCCGACCATTTTCTTCAATCCAGAGTAGGCATACCTATCGAAGAGCATCCCCAAGCTTCTAAAATGATCATTCTATTTCTGTGACGAATAACGACAGGCCTCCACGTGAAGATTGGTTACATGAGATGGTTCCCTGCCCTAGTCTGGGTACGCTTCTTCTGGAATTCTTTCAGTATAGCAGCATCCAACCCTATAGAGTAGTAGTTGGACATCGGCTTGGTGATGCTCAAGACATTTCGCTGAAGAATACAGGCAGGAAGAGGAGGAGAGGATGATGACGATAGGCGAATTAAATGAACAGCAGCGAGAGCCTTGAAAGTGAGCCACACCATGATGATGATTATGATTATGAAAAGCACCCTAGACCTCACCTTAGGATCATCACCTTCTCGAATAACTTCCTCTCTGCGTCCTGCGGTGAATCTACCACCAGGATGAAGTTCCACGGTTACCTAAGCGAGGATAACACTCCTGGGATAGAACCACCAACGAAGAGGAGGGAGCTGCTAATCACAAGCTTGGACCGAGGCCACGACCACGACCAACCGAATATGCAAGACGTGCTGCTGCTGTTAAGGCAGTACAGAAGGCCGCACTCACTTGCCAGAGGTCGAAATAGTGTAGCGCAGCCATCATCCAATGATCGATCCATTTGCCCAATGCTTTGTTCTTTTTTCCCGGCAGGTCACTACTGATAGTCTTCCCCCATCCGAGTGACCTGAATAATATCACAACTATGACCCGAACGGTGGAATGATGTAGCAGCATACTGTGAGAAATCATTGCCCGTTCCGTAGGGGATAATGCCAATGACGACTTTCTCAAGGTTGATGTCGGCCTTGGTCATCTGTCGAGGATTTGATCGAAGGATGGACTCCTCCCCGTGGCTTATTACAAGATCGACTCCCCAAGTAACAGTCCCATCCCCGCCAGCTATAATAACCCTCTCGCATTTCTCTTCGGTATCAATGGATCCCTTCAGTTTCTTGAGACTCTCGGTAGCCGTGCTATTACCAGTTGCCAAGGCGAAGATGTCCACCACGTGTATCTGATAGGTAACATCGATCAGCAACCACCCTCACCACCAGGACAGGCGAGTGCACGAGTATAGCGGGGCGTGATGGTGGCAGTACCGTGGATACACCATAGGCCCCCCGATGATGATATGGCTGTTCTATAGTGAGCAGCTTTGCAGCCTTGTTCCCTCCAGACTTGGGGTTTACCAAGATAAGTATATCGCTTGAGAGCTCTTTGCATACCTGATCATGATGATGACGAGCAGGACTACTATCTTTATCGCATCAGGCGCGATGAAGAACGATAAGGGAATGCTGGGAGGAATTGAGCATGACTCTCTTGTTGAATGAAACATAGGAGCGGGTATCAGCAGCTAGTCGTTTATGGGCAGATGACTACGATAGAGAACAGAGCTACATCAGTCTCGGAAACAGGAATCTAATTAGACGACGACGACCCACTTGATCAGGATCTGGTGCTGATGATGAAGACGCCCCTTCACCGTCGATAAGAGATATTTGATCGAAGGATGATTCTCGCGATTCAGATGCATCGACGAGGTTGATGCAGTGACGGTCGATGATTACTAACACCCAGCATAGCCGAGTGAGCCCTCGTCTCATGGTCATCATAGTGATGAAAAGAGAGTAAAAAAGGAGACACCTTAGAACAGTAGACAAAGATTACAAGTGGAAATCCAAGATTGCTCGAACATCGTCAATGAACTATTCGCTCGGCCTGGAAGCTGCAGTTCTCGAGCGGCAGGGGACGGTGGCAGCAGTCGGGCATGCTGTTCCAAAAGGAGAGCTGAGCAATAAGCTCCCTTCGGTACTTCGCCTCTGATCATGACTGTGTTGTGGAGGATATGATATAGATAGTCTATGTCTAGGGGCACCATGCTCACTATTGTCATGGCTATCGTTAAACGTAATGTGCGCCGCCCCTCGTTGCAGACTCCGATACGAAAGGTCCGGTGTATATGCCCGGGTAAGCAGCTGCCTCGTCTGTTCCGTGCAGCCATATTCCGAAGCTCTCATTGATACGGGTAATCATGTCATGATTCATTAACTTAGCCGTTGAGATACGTGCAACAGAGAGTACGGCAGTCCATCGAGCGGCATCGGTTAATTATGTTAGACAACGAAAACACCTGTTGATCGAGCAAAACGACTTTAGTCCTGCTGCCAGAGATGAATACCCAGGCGACTGTTTCTACTACCGATGACGACAGAGGGGAAGAAGAATATTCGCGGAGTGTTGGTCCCGAAAGGAAACGGAACAACAGCAGGAGCAGCAGCAGCGCAAAGGCTGTTGAGCGCAAAAACGACGAGTAACGGCAGTTAAGAGAAATCTGAATTATGGCGCTGTATAGCGTACCGTGGCGCTAGTATAATATTAGTGTGGAAACTGAGCATACAGGACTTGCAGTTATTTTCAGTTCATATGTAAAGCGACCGAGAAGGGACCCTACAGTCCACCTACACATGTGGTAGAAGTTGGTATGATGCCAGCGGCTCTTCACTTCTATTCCTGCTTCCTAACCATAACTCTTATCTTTCTATCAAACTTTATTACAGCCTTGTCGGGGTTGAAAACTTTCAAGGGTTCCCCATCAACCTGCATGTAGGTGTAATACCGTTTGGTGGGAGTGCTCTTCTTGAAGTTGAACTCGAAGAGCCCTTCACCTTGGTACAACCTTCGCGCATTGCCGATCTTGAAACCGATCTGATCACCACCGTAGCCTCCATCAGGCGCATTGCATTACTTTACCCACAAAGACTTACGTCAAGGAAAAAGCTGAGCATGTCCCTGTATGTGAGTAGATCCAATTTACCATCACTAAAGTTGCAGCGTCCCTTCAGCGTATCCTATCGAGTATCATGATTACGACGATAAGCGGAAAGATGTACTAGTTCGATCAGTACTTTGCTCCGTCCCCTCACAGCTTGCCGGTTCCACCAACGATCAGCCCTAGACCAGATATCACTACCACCAGCATAGGAGGGTATGTTGAGAACGATAAGGGATACAGCATCATCTGAGTTGAAGTAGTAGTAGTAGTAGTCGTCTCACCATACGTCTGATACGATGAGCAGCAGTATCTACAGTGCCCCTCTGTGCTTACCCATAAGAAGCCTATCCTCAGGGAGGTTGCAAGTTTCCTTTCCGGTGCCTTTGGCGTCTCCCCCACCCCTAAGGATTCTCTTTTGGTCTTCTACTTCATCATCGTCATTGCCAGCATCATCATGGTCGTCGATATTATGATTAGATGATGTAGAGCAATGACCCGTATGGAAGATGAGCTCGTTGGAGGATAGCTCCTGAAAACTTTTACTTACATCAGTGGATGGACGGCAGCACGGCTGGTAGTATGAACACTTGCAGTAAAGGGCAGCTCATACGAATAATGAAGGTGTTAGACAAGTGATAAGCATGATGCCTCCCTTCAGTATGATTTATTACCGTAAGATTGTAAAGATACTCCTTCACGGTGGGCACAGCCCTACCTATCTGCCGCAATGCCTCCCAAGCATACCTACCACCAAACAACACCAGCCATCACCCTTCAACCGAATCTTTCCCCGGGCAGCAGAAGATGAATTCTCTCAGCAGCACAGGTTACTGACGCTTATCCATGCATAGCACAGTTATTAAACTGCAACACTGCCTCTACCACCCCCATCGCTAGGGCTCTTAGTACCTTAGCTTGTTCCAAAACTGGCTTTGCCCCCGGTGGCGCTCAAAGTCTCTAGTAATCTTGGACTCCAACCCCATCGAAAACTGTAGCATCATAGGGACGTCTATCTTCGATACAGCCTTCCTTCCCTACAGCATACTATGCGCATTATAATTATGATTATAGTTATGAAACGGGTTACCACTACCTTGCGTGTGACCATTGAGTCCCTGTGATTGATGACATTCCAGAAGCTACCATAAACCTTGTCTACTGTGACTTGGACCTGAACGCCCAGAACATTTATTGCGTGAAAATTATCGAGTTGAGACGGCGAAAATGAGTTTTATTCCCAACGCCGCTGACGCCATGATACGCTAGACATTATTGATCGAGAGTAAGTATTGCAACGGTAATATTAAAATAAGACGAAGACATTGCCTCATCCCTGATCCCCTGAACAGCAGCAGCAGCAGCGGTAGTAGTATCAGACAATCGGTACCCGCCATAGATCGAAGTCCGATATCTCAGCTTGAAGCCATTGATCGATGAGATCATTGATGCCTTTGTTGTTAGGGCCTGAAATACTTGGTGCCTTCACTCCCCATCCTGTTACCCTAACATCACAGATGACATCAACAACAACTATCATAGACCCCAGGAGTATGAGTACTACTACCTAGCGAAACCGTTGCCAGTCCCATACGGTATATGGCCTATGACAACCTTATTCAAGTCAACTCCTTCGTTTCTGAGCTGACAGGTTGAGACACGCATCATCAGTTATGGCTAGACAAGTATAACGGGCTAATACTACTACTACCAGATTGACGCAGCCCATCACAGTTCCATCCCCTCCTGCTGCTAAGACTCTAGTAAAAACGTTTTCGGGAGTCTTTGATACGTCCCGACGGAATGCCTTCAAGGCGCTTTTATCCTCTCGTAGTGTACCAGAAACATTGAGATGATAAACCTGAAGCAGTGCTGGAGGTGATAAGGAAGCAGGATCCTTAGTAGTAGAACACCTACAGCTATCCCTTTATATACATAAGGATTGGGCAGATGGAGTATATCACCAGCCTTACGTCCACCAGACTTGGGATTCACGAATATATATGTCCTGTTTGATGGGATGTGCGGTACCTGATGGGCATAATGATACTAGTAACGGTGAGGAGGAGATTGATGATAATACTATGACTATTATAAGATAGTACAGCACACCTACCGCTAGCTGGTCCCTCTTAGATACTTGCCGATGAGGCTCGGCATTATCGGTATGACCGATGACAGTGGTGTTGGTGGTGGCTTCAGCGGTGGCTTTACATTGAAGTACTGGTAGCGGTACAGCCGATAATAAAGCCACAAGCAGTACAATATGCAACACCTTGAATAGCCCCCTCAACGGTGGACCCTTCTGAGACTGTCCATGTCTGAGGAAGTGAACACCTTCTCTCTTGAGCCCAGCTGGTGGAATAGCATCAAGAGGAAGCATGCTCAGGTCCACAAAAACTGGAGTGAGGATACTTACTACCATTCTTCCACTGACAGGACTACTACAACTACCCCGCTAGTCAATAACGACCCTCACTATACCCCCGTGCGGTTGATGGCATGCATCCAAATATGGGGTAGGCCGCCGCTGCAGCACACTCATTCCACGTCACGCTGCGATATGATGCGAAAGTTGAAGACTAACGAAACTATCTCCATGCATGGTAACAACAAGAGCAAGTGTGGTGTTGCTCGGTTTCACAGGTCTCAAGTAATGGTTCAGTAACACTAGCAGCAGCAGCAGAGACCTTTGGGATAGGGTACGGTATGCAAGATTGCGAAGAAGTAGTAGGTTGATAATAAAGACAGTAGTGTGGGAGAACTTGTTGCTATAGTCGTTTTCCATCATTATTATTCACCATGACTCTGATACACTGTTTGTGTGATATGGTTATCTTCTCTGGTCTTCGACATGTGTAAAACTCTCCATCTATCTGGAAATATATCCTGGTATCCTTGGAGAGATCAGATTTAAAGTCCATCTCGATTGGACCATGACCTTGGTGTACACGATGACCATTACCAGCCAATGGATACACCTACAGTACTCCGACGGATGGTGGCTTGCTAATGATATGCTAAGGAGCATTATTACATGTGATTGTTCCATCCCTATACCCATAAGGCTGTTATACGATACTAGCTCTATCATCCCGTCTCCCATATCTTGGTTTGATCCTAGTATGCTCTGAATGTAACATTATGAGGATAAGTTAAAAAATCGGTGTTGTGGTAGGACCTTATCTTGCCCCTTTAGTGCTATTTTCTTAGCCATACCCCATACATCACATCCACTAGCGAATGATGGTATATTAACCGCTATCAGCGATACAGGATCACCTAATCTTGTCTCCAGCACAAGCAGCAGCAACAGTAGCCTACCCTGGATATACTTATCATCACTACTGGATGAAGTCTGGAATATAAGGTCATCACTACCATCCGACGAGATGCTCTGAGAAGGGCCCGAGGTAAGGAGGCAGCACGAGCAGTCACAGCACTGTCGAGCACTGTCCGCCCGGGCTACTACCACAACTTTATCCATTGTTTGGTTAATCTTAGCAGTTTTCTTGAACAACATCTTCTTAGTGCCTTCAACGCCGTATCTGTAGTATCGCTAGTAGGGATTCTCGTTGATGGTTTACGTCCAACCCAAAGGCACGCCCGGAGACGATTGTTCCCTAAGGATCCTTACACTAGCTTGTTAGCAAATTGGCTCTTCTTCCTGTTCCTATCAAACCCCAATCCAAGCCTGGACTCCACACCAGTCGAGAAGTAGTTACACATGGGCTTGGTGAGGGTCTTGAGGGGCCTATCGGTTGCATTACCCTAAACGGAACACACAGTCCTACTATTGGGGCGCTATGACCAGAAGCCTACCTCAGAATCTACCTCCGTAAGAGGCACCTTTTCACCATTCTTAAGTTGGTATATAACCCCACCATCATCTTGCAGTTTCACTCCCACCTGTTGTAGCCACAACATGGCAGCAGCCGCTGCCGTACCCTCACTGCCACTACCTTCCATATATCAAATTTCTTAACGTCTGCCGATAACCATCGTTTAAGCCACGTTCTAAAGCCAGTAAGACGGGAGCCTGGAAAGTCTGATGGGGCTGAGGCACCCCAGCCAGTGGCTCTGAAGGGAGGATGCTGAGCACCCAGAGGGGGTCGTACTATCGATGTATTGCTAACCTTGAGAAGTCGTTCCCTGTTCCGAAGGGTATTATACCAATACATACTCTATCCGTATTAATTCCATGCAATATCAACTAAATGACAGTATTATTATCACACCAACCCACCACCTTGTATGTATTACTTCTTGCAGCACCCACATGACAGTACCATCCCCTCCGGCCACCACTACTCTGAGATAATCACCAAGTACAGGGCCTTGAGGGGAGTCCAACAATTCACGAAGTTGCATGAATGCTGGCTTCTCCCCTGATGCACCCTCTCTTATATCGAATATCGATACCTAAAATAATACCAATACTGCATAAGTGCAACCTCTACTAGTGGTTGTATTACATCTGCTTCTAGCCCCGTCTCTTGGAAGGACATCTTCTCCATTCCTAGCTTCATTAGTTCCGCAGCCTTGTTACCTCCAGATGTTGGATTAACAAAGATATATATACTTGGGTATCTCGGGACCTATCCATCTAATATCATCATCAACAACAGCCACTCAAGCAGCCCACAGTATGATGATACTACCGCCGTCCCTTGTTTCCTGCTTAGGTATCTCTCGGCAGCTCGGGACACCACCTTCCTTGATGACTTAACGGCGGGGATGGCAACAGCCGTGGTCATGTGATGGTCGTGGCGAGAGACGATGAAAAACACTGAGAAATAGCAAGCGCTTCATGGGGCGATTGATGGAAGGTCAGTGGCATCCTTCACGTCGTCCTACAGCTGACAACAACACAATACACTGAGCAACTGGAAAGGGTCAACTGCGATGCTGCCAGTACTACTGATGAAGGATTATGGAGCTATGAACCTCAGAGTGGAAGCACCAAGCCAGAGGATGATGTCAATGATGAAAAAATGAATAAGTCTGGTGCCAGTGGGTTAGAGAATTCCAAATTATGAAAGTTTACGCAGGGTGAGTCACGCTGCGAGACAATAGGATGATTATGATCTGACCACGGATTCGGAAAGCGGCCATCATCTCTCCCCTAGTGTTAGTAGCAGCCCTTCACGCCTTTTGCTTCCCAAGCATGACCCGTATTTTCCGATCGAATTTCACTACGGCCTTGTCGGGGTTGAAAACCTTATAATATTCCCCATCAACCTGCATGTAGGTGTAATACCGTTTGGTGGCAGTGCTCTTCTTGAAGTTGAACTCGAAGGGCCCTGAACCTTGATACAACCTTCGTGCATTGCCGATCTTGAAAGCGACCTGAACCATGATAAGCCAGCTCCAATCTAGCGGGAGCATCGCAGCAGTGACACCGGCCCACATCAAGGTAAAAGCTGAGCATGTCCTTGTATGTGAGTAATTCCAATTTACCATCACTGAAGCTGCCAGCTCCCTTCAATTTATCCTGAGCATGAGTCTACATCAACTAACCCAATGCTTATCGTGGTACTTTTCCTCGGCCACTAACAGCTGGTCTATTCCACCAATGATCAGCCCTAGACCAGATATCATTGCCACCAGCGAAAGAGGGTATGTTCAAGACGTCTAGGGATACAGCATCATCTGAGTAACATGAGCGAACATGTGAGGTCGTACAGCCCTGGTGTCCCTGGTACGATTACCGTAGAGAAGTCGGTCGGCAGGAAGACTGCAAGCCTTATCGTCGGGGATGCCTTTATCTCCCCGGCCCCTCAGAATTCGGTTACGCTCTCCCTTAGGATCCTCATCATCATCATCGTCGTCATCATCATCACCATCCTCATCGCGGTGACCAGATTGTCCCTCACAGTAAGCAGTATGGAAGATTAGCTCATTGGTTGAGGTTTCCTGATCATAGTGCATAACTATTAATGATATAGCTGGTGATTAGCATAACGATTCTTCACAGCCGCCATGCCTTCAAGAGCACGAGAGTTCTAACTCCTCTGTCCTCATCCTCATGTATTACCGTAACATTGGAGAGATAATCCTTAACTGTGGGTACCTCTTTACCTATCTGACGCAATGCTTCCCATCCGTACCTGTCATTGCACAGTCATCGCACAGCAAGGCGGCACACTTCTCATCCCTAGCAGATACTACTACCGCAGTTTATTCCAGAACTGGCTTTGTCCGCGGCGTCTCTCGAAATCTCGACCAATCTTGGACTCTAACCCCATCGAGAAATAGTTCATCATAGGAACATCAATCTTGGCTATAGCCTTCCTTCCCTACAGGAATTCATCACGACCATGATGTTGAGTGGCTGCTGCTTATTGGTACTATGCCCCACACTAATCATGACTATTATCGCTATTACTTTACGAGTAAGCATGGAGTCCATCCTGTTAATGACATTCCAGAAACTACCATACGTCTTATGTACTGTGAAAGCAACCTGAAGCAGAAATAACGGAATACAATAGTCATCTTGTATATCTGCAAAGAGCGCAACTGCACTACGCTCATCCTGCAAAATATCTCGCTGTCATCGGACTACTCAGCGGACCTTTTTGGGGCAACCCCGTGGAATACAAGAGAGACGAATAATCAGACGACTATTATGGTGGTGGTGGTGGCCATGGTAGCGAATCAGCCTAGGCACTGAATCCCCAGCGCATCCCCACTGTACCCGCCACAGGTCGAAGTCCGATATCTCAGCTTGAAGCCATTGTTCGATGAGATCATTGATGCCTTTGTTGTTATGGCCTGGAATACTTGGTGCCTTCACTCCCCATCCTGTTACCCTAACAGGATAGACAATTAAGAATCAGCAGCACAAGTGTGAGAAGTACTACTACCTGGCAAAGTCGTTGCCAGTCCCATACGGTATATGACCTATGACAACCTTATTCAAGTCAACTCCTTCCTTTCTGAGCTGAGGAGTCAAGACAGGCATCGTCAGTGATGGCTAGACAACTGGCAAGTGGTACCAGATTGACGCAGCCCATCACAGTCCCATCCCCTCCTGCTGCTAGGACCCTAGTAAAAACGTTTTCGGGAGTCTTTGAGACGTCCCGACGGAATGCCTTTAAGGCGCTTTTATCCTCTCGTAGGGTACCAGAAACATTGAGATGATAAACCTGAAGCAGTGATAAGGAAGCAGGGTCCTTAGTAGTAGAACACCTACAGCTATCCCTTTATATACATAAGGATTGGGCAGATGGAGTATATCACCAGCCTTACGTCCACCAGACTTGGGATTGACGAATATATATGTCCTGATTGATGGGATATGCGGTACCTGATGGGCGTAATGATACTATTAGTACGATCTGTGTACCCACCACATGATGCCTCTTAGACAGTTGACGATGGTAGGTAGTATCGCGATCAGTATGACTACTGATGATGTCAGGGATAGCCCTGCATTGTGGTAGTAGTAGCAGTAGTATGAATAAGGAATGAGTCAGAAACATAATGGGTATGGATATACTCTTCTGTGGGCGGCGCCAACCCTTGATGGACCGACGGCGAGTCGTGGCTTGGTGGGTGAGTATCCCTACCGAGCCCGACAGAAGGACAAGCATGAAAGGAAATCATGCCCGAAAGGACAAAACGTGCTGCAGAGATCTACAAACGCTAAATCACAATGGACAGGTCCTAAGGCCTGACCAACCTTGAGACGGTCATTTATGTCCTGCCTCATGAGAGTGACGCGACATCGCCACCAACAGCACGCGAGAACCCTGAACTCATGTCACGTCACGCTTGCACCTTGTATGACTTAGGTCGACAGCAGTAGACCACTGCTACTGCTACTGATGAAGAGTTCATCGAGGTGATAGTAACACTGATAGTAAAGTAATCAAAAACCTATCATAATGAGCAACTGCGGCAACAACAATATCAACAAAGGCTTCTTGGGAAACAGTTACAGTAGATCTTTTAGGATACAGTATGGTATGCAAAAAGGGCGAGTAGGCTGATGGAGGTAGCAATATAGTAGTTGCCGTGGTCAATTCTCTTGGTGAAGAACGACAGAGAAGCTCGCCTGGTCTCGACGACAGTGAGCCCTATCCTGTAAGGAAGGTGATGGTAAGTCCGGTGATAGTAATATTACATCACAGGTATTATCTCGAAATCTCATATGTTGTAAGCCTAGAGTTAGATACTCGGATGCCCTATTACTACCACTAGTAGGATTAATAAATATATAAACCATTGGAGACCTCGATGACTGCTGTTGATGTACTGATAACGACGACGATGACACGACGGTAGGGGATGCCTCAGGAGTAGACACCATTGACTGTATTATACTGGGGCCTAAAGCATCTACATCTGTCTACCTCTGGGCTCTTGGCCTGTCATTCCCCAACCATCTGGTAACCAGGCTTAGTCTACAGATACTATCACACTCGATGATTCTATCCAGCATAAATCGTGCCAGCCATGACTTACCTGCCATGTTGCCAGCTGTTCAGGCGGCAACTTTTGTTGTTAGGATGGCCGTCTTTTGATCATCGATAGGGTGTCGGGCTGGATAGTTACACCCGAATGTGTACGGCTCGCCAGCTCGCACACGTTGTCAATGCATTAAGCATTCTAGCGGAGTGGTGTCCTCTGAGGTAAACATCTCAACGACTTGGAGAACTCCCCTCTTCGAATACTAAATCTATTTCAATCCCCACCAGCTTGTCGCATACACTTAAGATAGTAATTCAGGCCTGGTTTACGCACACCCATTTACTCCGTCGCCGTTGCGCACGGCAGCCCATAACCTGCGTACTCCACACAACTGAGCCACGACCCAGAAAGAGTTCAGTCATTGCTGTAGCCAGTGTGCTACCAACTATCACTGGGGTGCCACGTGACGCTGACGGGGATGTCTCGTTTTGCAGCTTCACATACATCTTCTGCTATCGGCTTATGCCACATATGTTACGTGTGAGCTCTCATCACCAAGCTCGAACCTAACGCTGGACTGGGGCCCACTAGCCATATCTTGCGGCGAGTGGACCCGGAAGTTCTCGTTGTTAACCATCAAAAACGGTACCTCAATCGCTGAAGAGCTAAGCTCCGCTGTCTCTTTACTGTCTAAGTGATGTCCCCCTGTCTACGTGTTGTCTTCCCGCTAACTCATCATGAATATCTTCATTATATCAGCCCTCCCGAATAGGAGAGACCAAGCTTGAGGTGCATACTGCTATGTGCAACAATCATGGCATTGGTTCCTCTATCGAACATCTTGTGAGAGGTTCATCATGGCGCCGCTCAATGGCAGCGACAAGTGACGCCGAGTTCATGCGCACGAAATAGCTAGCATAGCGTGCCGCGATCGATAGTGGTTTAGCCGAAGAGCAGACTTGAAGCGAGATACCTAGTATCCCTTCCCCTCACATCGTCCGTAGCTTCTGTCCTGTAGTCGGCGTCGAGCTTAACAACCATAACGCACATCATGAGTAGTCCCTTTGACATTCACATTCAAATGTACACCATCCTCACCTGGCTGGCCACGCTTGTACTCTTCCCTTTGATGAACGCTCGATTGGTTGGCAAATTTGCGGCTATTGGCGACTTAACATTTCACTTGGTGTTGGTGGTGAACGAGGATGCCAGGAGCCATGACATAACTGTCGACGTGATATTCGGATGTAGGTCTTGCCGTCCATGTGATACATACATGCTTGGCGCCGCCGGTCCGTTCCCTGCAATGGCCAAGCCGCCTGGATCAAATGACTACATAATCGACTACAACGGTGGTGCGGGCAACTCTACGCTTAGCGTGTACGCTCAGGTTGAGGAAGCATGTTCCGGTGTGATGGCCAAAGATGACCTCTCAGTATTCAAGTATAACCCTGATGATACTATAACAACTACTGTGGCGGGTCGAACGATGGTCATCAAAAGGGTCGACACCGAGTATGCGACCCTATACCGTTATCGCTCTAGTGACATTCAGATGGACTGGATTGTAACCACTTACCGTCGAGCCCTGGACCCTATCTGGTCGAACCTTGCTGAATCGACCTCGCCTGTAGTCTTTTACGCGTCTCTGGATCCTATCACGAGATGCGGTAGAGCTAGATTGACAATGTATGACGATGATATGGACATGGACCGTGATGAGACTTATTTCCCCTCTGTGATCTACCGCATTGGTGACGGTGGTGGTTATAGATCTGATGAGTGGGAGGAATACAAGCAATACATAAGTCGAGTTTGTGGTAAAAATCTGGAGCCCAATGACTTGACATACGTGATGCGTACGACCCAGAACACGGCGATGACTGAGTTTGAAGGTAAACCCATATACCTCACGGTTATCTGAGCAATACCTTAGCCGCGACTGTTAGTATGTTAATCAATTATTACCCCATTTCAATTTTTGCGGTCAGAGTCGCCGCGTGCTGCTTCGTCAGTGCTTATAGCGAAACCGAGACTTTCGTGTCCAAACGACGCATTCGTCAATACCAGAAAGACTATGGCTTGATTTACTGAAAGAATGGTATCATTATTCATCAGTCGCCATCACTTAGCCTGGCCTAACCAGACTTCTGCCGCTTGTGTTCATTCGGGTACAGAGGTGGATGCCCAACTGGTGTCCCTCAACTCACCGTAGGCCAACGCAATCGTAATTGGATAATTCTACCGACCGGACTGTACTCACCATCCTCACAATAGCTTGTTAGCAAATTGGCTTTTCTTCCTGTTCCTATCGAACCCCAATCCAAGCCTGGACTCCACACCAGTCGAGAAGTAGTTACACATGGGCTTGGCGAGGGTCTTGAGGGGCCTATCGGTTGCATTACCCTAAACGGAACACACAGTCCTACTCTTGGGGCGCTGTGACCAGAAGCCTACCTCAGAATCTACCTCCGTGAGAGGCACCTTCTCACCATTCTTAAGTTGATATATAACCCCACCATCATCTTGCAGTTTCACTCCCACCTGTTGTAGCCACAACATGGCAGCAGCCGCTGCCGTACCCTCACTGCCACTACCTTCCATATATCAAATTTCGTCTGCAGATAGCCATCGTTTAAGCCACGTTCTAAAGCCAGTGAGACGGGAGCCTGGAAAGTCGAATCCATACCGAGTGATGAACAGCCACTCAAGCAGCCCACAGTATGATGATACTACCGCAGTCCCTTGTTTCCTGCTTAGGTATCTCTCGGCAGCTCGGGACACCACCTTCCTTGATGACTTAACGGCAGGGACGGCAACAGCCGTGGTCATGTGATGGTCGTGGCGAGAGACTTGAAAATAGTGAGAATCTATCAACAGCCCTACTTCTCTTACAATTCACAACTACACTCTCACAGCGTATTGAGACCTCGTATAGAAAACGCTCAAAAAAGCAAGAAAACATGGCCAGAGAAGTCGCAGATAACAAGAGCTGAAAGCCTTGATTTTACCACCAACGGCTGCGAGCGAAGCATGAATTCTATCATAGAGGCTCCACTCGTATTATCTCGCCTCATCGTCTTAAGACATGTATCTTCCTCTGATGCCTGACACGATCCCTCAAGGTGATACACGAGGAAACCAACTGCACTACCGTATTGTGATAGTATCTGGATGCTTGCACATGAAGTACTCCCCATCGATCTGGAAGTAGGTACGGATACTATCATCAAGAGACTTGAAATGGAGTACGACTGGACCTCCACCCTGGCATTACAGAGACACCACAGTAGAATCAGTCCAGGAGCATAAACATTTACCTCTACTACCTGATACAGCCGCTGACCATTACCAGCGAACGGTGCTATACGAAGTTGCTCTGCCGATAACCCAAAGAGCGTATCATAAGACATCAACTCGAATTTACCATCACCAGGGTCCTACTAGTGGCATCGAAGCGTGATATTCACACTCATTACCTGTAGCTTGCCAAGTATATCGGGATCAGGCGATGATCTACCATGACTGTTGATACCGCACTCAACACCCACTCTCTTAGCCTTAGACCATACATCACAACCTCCCATTATAGATGGAATGTTGAGCATTACGATGCTAACTGGGCTACCTGTATCGTATAGCAGTACCGCTCCATCAGCCTCTCTTCGCAGCCCCCCCCCACGTAGTAGTGGTATATTACCAGTCAGACAGCAAGTCTCTTCTGTCGGGTCGGTAGTGAATATAATATGATCCTTTCCCGAGTCGGTGGTGGTAGTTGCACAGTTTAACAGATGAGATATCCTAGGAGTGTGAGTGAAAGTGATCTTCTTAGTACCTTCTACAACGTATCTAGCAACAAGAGTCGACCAATGATACAGCCGGAGAGAACATGACGTACACAGCTTTATTAAGCAACTGACTCTTGGTGCGATGCTTGTCAAATCCAAGACCTACCCTGGACTCAACACCGACGCTAAAGTAATTACAAATTGGTTTCATTAGATGGCGGAGTATCTACAATAATGACAAATGATTTGATGAATGATGAAGCATACAACTTCCAAGTTCATTTGTTGTACCAAACAGGCGAGTATTGTTAGTACCTCTCCATCTTCATTTCTCAAGGGTGTCTTAACAGAATTCTTCACTTGTTGAATAGACCCACTAGCAGTACAGGAGATCTCCACCTGATCGGTATGAGGGCCGCCGACCACCCCAACCCTAATGGTATCATCACCTCCCATATATCGAAGGGGACTATGGATGCATGGAGCCATTCTGTGAGCATGTCCTTGAGGTTACTCAGCCTCTTACCTAGTAGGACCCTAGGAGCTTGGGCACCCCATCCTAAGGTCCTGGAGAAGTCATTGGCTGTACCTACGACACAGTCAACCATACAGTGCACTCTGATACCTACCGAATGGTATCACCCCAATAGCGATGGAGTCTATATCAACGCTATGCTTGATAGCCTGAGTACCCCAGTAATAACAACTCGTACAAGAATTGCACTCACCTCGTCGAGAAACCACATTATAGTACCATCCCCGCCGGCAACTAGGACTCTGATAGGGTGGGAGGCATCTCTATTGTTACCATGGGCAGCTAGCCGGACGAAAGCCGGCTTACACCCCGATGCACCATCACTAATATCGAATATATATACCTGTAGGTATATAAGATTGGTAATGGTAAGTCCGGTGATAGTAATATTACATCACAGTTATTATCTCGGAAGCTCATGTGTTGTAAGCCTAGAGTTAGATACTCGGATGCCCTATTACTACCACTAGTAGGATTAATAAATATATAAACCATTGGAGACCTCGATGACTGTTGTTGATGTACTAATAACGATGATGATGACACCATGGTAGGGGATGCCTCAGGGGTAGACACCATGGTATTATACTGGAGTAGGCATCTACACCACGAGGACACTGTTCAGCTCAGTATGGTACTCCATGCATATAGAGCTTGCGCAGTGACTCGCCCCGGTTCAAACCCGGCATATGGCATTTATTACAGGAATAAAATAATTTGTTCCCCTCCGAGTTAAGTTGAGGCTCGTACACTGGCTCAACGATTTCAGCATGATCGTCCTAGCGGGCATGTGCCGTAGAAATCGCCTTACCCACGGGCTGTTTCGGCGGTCGTTTCCCTGGCTGTATACTTAGAGTATGGTGATGACAGAGGTGTCTCTGATTGTTGATTCCTCATGTGTAGTATCTCCTGGATTCGTTGTATTAATGACTTGGGGGCTAAACAAGTCCAGTTCATCATCATCCTCATCAACAACAGCAGCAGGTCGGTCGTCGTCATCATCGGTGGATGGTGAATTCCATGATGCTGCTGAGTACACCACAGACCTCCAGGAGGGTCACTCTACCGGGAAAGCAGCAACAACGAAAACAGCAACAGCAAGAAGAACACAACAGTCATTACGGCTTGCCCCACAAGTTGACGAAGCTAATGATGATGATGAGAGCATGTTGTTGGACGACAGCGGCACTCCTTCAACGAGTTTAGAGCCATTCGAGCTCGGGGCTTGTGATGACGAACAGAAAGGTCTTACTACCTATGATGGTGCTCATCATCATCATCATCATGATGGCTCAACAATAGTACTACCGGATACTTACTCCAGTGTTATAATGGATTGTGATAATATAAATGATGGTGGCAGTACTTGTGGGGGATCACCAGAGTATGATACAACAGAACAAGACAGAGAGAGGCAAAGACGACGACAACAAGGAGGGGGTAGTAGTAGTAATGATTTTGGTCGAGGGAATGGGGACGAAGAAGACGATGATGGTGGAGTGTTGTGGAACTTGAAACAGAATCTCGTGAACAAGTAGTGTCGGGATAGCGTTCGTGATGGTGTTAGTGATGGTAGTAGTTGTCCTCTCCTCTTCAGAGGTTTATCGTGGTCTGATCGTTTACTTGATACTACCGAAGCAGCACTCGATGTAACAGAAAAGGCAGTAGGGTTCATATTATCCGATGATAATACTACTACTACTGCTGCATCAAAAAGTGAAGGATCGGATGGACAGACGAGTAATCAGCAGCCGAATAACCCCCCTGAGGGCGAAGGGTAACGTAGTACCACACGCGCCTGGTTCCTTGTAATGGCCGTCAATATTCAGGGAAACAGAGAAGAAGGAGGAGCCGCTACCGGTAGAGGAGGAGAAGGAAGGGCATCATTCGTTATCAGAGCCTGCCCTTAGTGTTGGGGAGTACAGCAGCTTTAGTGATGATGACGAGAGTATTCGATCAAGGTAGTAGCAACAACAACTCTTAATGATACCCCGCAATATCATCACGACAAAATCCGTCGGCCTATCCGCTGCGCGATGGTCATAATATGTCCTACCGCTGTCAGGTTTCTAAGTGCCTCATCGAGTGTATCATCGTTCAGCCGGACAGCATTACCATCTTCTGCTATTCCACTGCGTCCGCCAGTAACACATCTCGTACCATCTCTATCGGGGCCACCGCCAACACTACTACCCGGTCAAAAGGTGAGTACTAGTCGCGCAATCCATCGCTATGAACCCAAGGGTATCCTCGCTCAGATGAATGAGCATAGTGAAGAGAGGGCAGAGGATGGAGTGTTAGAAGAAGCTCTACGAAGCATGAAACGTATACGTCTCGACAATACAGAAAGCAACACTACGGGATCCGATGATAAGCAGCAGCAGGACGATGACGTGGCAGCCTTTGAAGCACGCCAACAGCTTTTACAGGTTATATTGCTATTATAGGAACGCCGGGGCGGTCATATCGTATTTACTCTCAGGATGAAGCTGATGCTATGAGTACAACATCTACAGCATCTTCTATGAAAAGAGGTCGGGCATCGGTGCCCATCTCCGGGTATAATGATGATATAATATTGCCCTCGTCATCCTCTGTTGATCGTCGTCATGCTGCATCGTCATCATTTAACAATCATTCATGCCGGAGACAGCGATGGATTAGGGTTCGTGACAGAGTACAACAAGTATCATCAACTATCTATGGTGCTAGTTGGTCGCAAGTCAGACAAGGCTCACTCAGGGCTACTGGTTGTGTCGCTGGTATGGCAGCACAGAAGGTTCGCTCAATGGTGGTGGGTGGAGTACCACCATCAACAACAGCAGCATCATCATTACCATCATCAGAAGGTCATGCCGCAGACGACGACGGCATAGTGAGCACGACTACGGCGGCACTCCCAGTAGAAGCAGCGAGTGAGGATGGTAACAACAACGCTGGTGGTTGTCCATGCTGCTGCTCGAGCGATCCTCCTACAAGCGTGGTGGGAACGAGTGAAGATATTGATGACGGTAGCAATCCGTGACGATAATAACTGAATATTTGCTATTAACTCAACAGCATCCGTGGAGACTGTTACCGGTGGGCTCTCTCTATCGCAGGGTCTTTCACCGAACATATAGATTGTTTATTTCTGTGCTCCATCAGGAGTTTATCCTGGGCCTCGCCAGAAGCAGTAGCGTGGGTTCCACTACACCACAGTCTGGTCGTAACTAGTCTCCGCTGCTTGAGTGATATAAATAACTGACGATGCAGCTCGTTTCTTTCTCTCTCGATCTTAATCGTCGCGTGGCAGGATATCCGAGTCGTTACCGTGCCTGATTTGTGTTATCATCATCATCATCGTTGGTGTTGTTACCGCGAGATTTCGTGACTGATGATGATCGTTATTATCGTTATCTACCCAAACTACATCACCTATAATTCAACAAAGATTTGTTTCCAAAAGTACCTCAATCCCCTTTTCAACGAGGATATACTGCTACTGGTCAACCAGGGGAGTGGTTTACAGCAACAACAGTATTATGATGTCCAACCATGGCGATGTATTCTCACTATATTCTACTTCTCCATGCTGATGGCGTCGCGTGTCGTGCTAGGCTCACACAGTTCATCTCGTCTGTCTACGATAGCTCGGCGAACTGCTGTGAGTTCTCCCGCCTCTACTGTCCCCATCCTGGCACTCCACCTCCGGTTCTGCAGAGGTACGGAGTGCGGCATTATCATCATCATTAGCCGTGTTTGATGTATCGTTTTAAGATTGGCTGTTATTCATTAATATGATGACTGCTGTTAAAGTGATCGTCGTCGTCCTTGTATCGTTATCATCGAATTGTGAGTTTATACGTACCATTCATATTAACATTGAAGAGCCCTCATCGTCATCAAAGTCATGTGTTGTGTGGTATTGGGTCAGAGCCTAGATTCCTTCAATTCTGGTTTAGCAATTCTCGCATCAGTGCACTCCTTTCTCGTGGCACAGCTCGGAACTGCTAGATGGACCGAGAAGGGTGGCACATCGCAATTGGAAGGATGACCATCCGCCCAACTGCATGCATGCCACCGTACGCAGTCCCGGCGTTCACTCGTATGAATCTTTGGCTGATGATACCGCTACATGTGTGTAATCTTCCGTAGAAGACTGTGATTAACGCGAGTTGATCCAAGTCGTTTGGCAGAACAGTGATATAAGCGGACTCCTTCCCGAGCATGCCGTTGGAGGTGGTTTCCCATCTTGAGAGTGATTCACGTCATCTTACGGAAGGTTACCGGAACCTTACTTACCAAACCTGACTGATTAACTCAATCCATGATGCGGTTGTAAATCAAAACTCCGACGGTAAATCAACTAGTGTAACAACAGGCTCAGTGGCAGAAAGCCTTCATAATGATGAAACGCAGGCGCACCAATATGGACACGACGTCCTGCCTATCAACAGTGCGACGCGCGTGATTAATATGCAAAAATGAAGAATTGCTAGTCGTAACAGCTGGGAGTCGCGGATGGTGCTGTAATACCAAAGTATCCGATCTCCATGCCGCTCATGCATCCAACTCATCTTTGCGGATACGGTAGACCACCCGTCAGGAGTCCCGTACAACGACACTATTCCCTCGATCCCTGGCCATGGGAAGGGCGGACCATATACACGAAGCGCACAGGGGCCAGTAGGCGAGAAGTATTGAGCCCTAACAATTAAGAAGGATGACCGATATGTATGGACCCCGGCGAGACCTACTATAATGACCACCGGGCTGATGAGTCGTGTTGTGCTGCTGAGCTGCTGGCGTTCCGTCTCTACGCTCGGGTACACCCAAAAAGAGAGGGCCAGCTGTAACGCATAGCCCGCGGAACGCAATCCTTTAAAATTAGCATTCGCCATCAAATGGTACCTAGGGAGTTTGAGTCGACAAGTTTTTCAAGATGCTTGTCGGCCGCGTTGTCCCTACTCAGTTTCTTGATACATCGTGTTGACGATCGCTGGGATCTGCGATTGATATGCTGATACTCCCGCGGCTATCACTCCGAGAAGGGTGAGCACAAGAGCATAGTCCAGAGCAGTTGGATCTCCTATCTTATCCCATTTCTCTGGCGAACTTGGGCGCTACGAAAAAGCATAACAAAAGAGCAGCCGCTGCTGAGAGTGGTGTTCTTACGGGTTGGTAATTGGGTTTGATGAAGGAGCCTGCAGGGGCGTTGTTGTCGAGAGATATCACGTAAATTGAGAAGGTGACAAGTCCCGTGACTAGAAGGAAGGTCCCAAGGAAGATAACCTGACAGCGTATTCGTCCCTCCCCAATATCTACCGTTTGCGTATCAACGCTCAGCGTGCTGTCGACCAATGAGTATAAGGACGAATGATTGTGAGAGGTTGCGTGCCTTACAAGGCGCTTCCGACAGCAGGTGATCTTATACAGGACGAGGGCGAAGGCTATGGCCGAGAAGCCTGTGAAGATCTGCAGCATGCCTGTGATGAAGTTACCAACACGGGAGCCCAGCATTGGTTGGACTTAGTAGACTATGAAGTCGCCATAGAGGAAGCCTTCGACCTGGGGAGGGGATCGGGATAGCATACCGATACTATAATACAATTCTGCTTACCATGCCACAGGCTAGGAGAAGGGGCGCGAAAAGCCTGTATTGCTTTGCCCGAACAGGGAAGATGGCCGTTTGAATAGGGGAGGTCTGCGGAGCTGGCGTCCCTGCCAGAAGAGGAAGACAGCGAGCCGTTGTAGTATATTGTCGTCGGTGGCATATGAAGGATAGTACCAGGTATAGCATCGGTCCTCGGACAGGGTGGTATGGCTAGGTATAGGAAGGCTCCAGTAAGGGAGAGCATCCCAGATAACCAGAAAGCCAACATTAGGTAACTGCACGAGCAAGAGCAGCAGTAATGGGTAACAACTAAGCAGCAGCAGCAGAATACCGTGGAGGCGGGCGACTACCTCAACGATTCGTCTTCCGAGCGTATGGCTGAGTATAGCGATCCTAGAATCATGTTAATGATACCAGCACCGAAATAGGAGGAGAAGTATATGCCGTAGAACCTGCTTGAGGACTGAGGACCAATTGATAGAAGAATGCGTAGGGAGAAGGAGACACGCTCATGACCACGACGATACTCTCATCGCCGCTACTACTACTACTACTACTACTACTACTACCATGACAGGTTCTTCGACAGCATCTCACGGAAGTTGCTCCGGGCAAGGGTCTCCTCCGACGCACCAGTTCTAGTAGGATCCCGGCAACAGAAGTAGCTACAACAGATGAGACACCTGTAGGCGGGTGATGATGATGATGTCCACCACCTACGCAGATCGCCCAATTATGACATAACTTGCTACAGAGTCGAGAGGGTAGAGCAATGCTGCTGTCACACAAGCGGATATATAGCCGACTCTAGAAAACGATGATAAGGCGGTACCAAGGACTAGGTAGTATCTGCGAGAATGATGATAGGAAACGTGTAAGAGGATAGGTTACACGTGGACGGCGGCTCCAATACCACCGATGAATAATAAGTACTTGACCGCAGTATGAAGCTCGAACCATCGGTGTACCATGGGGCACATCCAACAGACTACTACCTCTATTATTAACCTACAAGCATAACAAGTGCAAAAGCCAAGAATCGCTGTGAACGGCCAGAGGATTCCGAGACGACGCTCCCTTGGTCACGACTGAGTTTATGATTACATTAAAAATCCTCGAAAGAAGGCCGATCCGCCAAAGGCAGAGACTTCATTGACATACGCTGACCGTAGACCAGCCTCGACAAAGGCCTTGGCAACAGCTAGAGCGAAGCTGACAACAGATGTGGAGGGGTAGCAGAGAGGGCACCATACTTACACGGTCTTGAGCCAGTAGGAGGAATCTTTATAAGTGCTCATGGTTGCCTGAGTTGTTGAGACTGACGATATCGCTCTCGACTTGGACTCAATGGTCAAGATGGAACTTGATGATGTAAACCGCCATTGACGATCAGTGGGGTTGTTGGTATTGAAGATGCCTTGGCTACTCCGACGTCGTGACTGATACAAGGACACGCTGGAGCTTGTGTGGGTCCGAGAAACGCCGCCGCCGCCGTGATGGTGGTGGTGATCGAGCGCGTCATTTATAGACACAGACCGCCCCAGTCTAGGTCCCTGATGAAGAATCATTCCGTTTTTAACATCATTGTTATATTAGTCACTCACTGATGCCTGAGTATGGTACTCCCTTCCTCCTCGGAGCACACTCGGTACAGCTCCTGATACGGTGGCCCTTCTACTGTTGATCAACCCTTGAGGCAAGGGCTGCGATGTAATGTCTAAGATTGATAATGGAATTGATACAGACTGATATGGTGATGACCTTCAGGATCGTCGTCAGAGGCCGAGGAATTATGCTTCTCCTCATCACCATCATACTCATGATGATTATTATTACTCAGATGAGCAGTCGTGGCGGATGGAGCGAGATCATCCATGTAACAAAAAGGCCCTGAGCACCAGCCATCAATGGGTAACAGCAGCACCAGGCAGCAGCAGCAGCACCAGGCAGCAGCTGTGGCATTCGAAGGAGGAGCAAGCGCAGCAGCAGGAGGTAGTTATATCATCTGGTAACCAAACATTGCAACGTGATGATTATGATGAAACTCGATAATCGGTGGAAAACACGAAATAAGGAGGCAGTAGTAGCAATGATACCAAAAGCGTTCATGATATCTTCTTGCGAGTGGATGATGATGACGATAACCTCCAGTTGCCACGGGTCAAAAATGAGCTGCTGCTGCTGCTGCTGCTGATAATGATGATGATAATGATGATGATGATGATTGCGTTCATTGAGTATCATGCGTTAGAGTCGGGGCTGAGACTCTCCATCCTTCTACCCTCTGACGACTACGTGAGTCACGAATCCAGCTGACGCCGAGTGGTAGGTAGGTAAGGATTGATAGAACCTACTTGAGTACAGTGGGATGAGATGATTCTTGGCAGCAGCAGCAAGGTGTATTATGACGATGATGATTACCAGTATAACAAGGGCCGCAATAAAATTGGAGGTCTGGGATATACCATAATACGATGATATCAAATTATCAACTCCCATCTGTACCATGAAGCCAAGACTACGTAGACCCTTGAGATGAGCAGATACTTGCAGATGATACCTGAGTGTGGTGAGCCAGGAGTAAGGATTGATAATCATCACTAAGCGTGGAATGATTACTATTATTACGGTGTAGGCTGATAAATCTGTTGGGTAACGGATGATAGGTGTGCCTTGTAGGGTAATAACCCGAGAGCGACTAGGATGATACACAAAGCAACGACGAAGTAGTCATACACTTCCACATCATCTATCTCAATCCACCTCTCCGGGCCATCTGGCACCTGATGGTGGTCATCATCACAACGATAGGGATATCGGGATATACAGGAGGACGCACCCTAGTATAGTTCAGGCCCAGAATGGAGGAGGAGGAGCTCTTGCCTCCTCCTTCTCCACTATACACCATCACAGCAGCTGATAATGCTGCACAATAGGCCATAGCTAATACCAGAGCAATGGCTCCGAGGAGGACTACCTACATCAGTGAAACACACACAACGGCACTCCCCCACGAGATCATGCTGGTGCTGCTCACCGTTCTGAGGCTGCAAAAGCCCCGATAGACAAGCCAACCATACATGAATGCTACGAGGCCATCAATAAAGAGGGCAAATCCAGTTACCAGACTAGAGGCTCTAGGACCTATACGCGGAGTTGAGATATACATGACGAAGTCAACATAACCGTATGCTTCAACCTGATATGAGAAAGTGAACTGAAGCACAGCAAGAAGAGGAGGGCACCTACCATCCCACATACGACGAGCAATAGAGCATAGACTCTAAACCGACGATGGGCGATTGGAAAGATGAACGTCCGCCATGGGGACACGCAGGGGACAGGACTACCTGAGAAGCGACCGGGAGGTGGGAAGTCGAGGGGATGATTAGTACTAACTACTAATAGTAGTACCTGGTATGACGTCGCTACGCGGACAGGGAGGTATTCCCAGATATAAAAATGTTCCTACCAAGCTCACCATACCGAGTGACCAGAACGCTAAGCCTTTATATCTGGACGAAGGCCAAGATGGCTGCCCCTTGAGTTCGGGTTGAGGCGGAGCATTACTCCCCAAGGTCGAGCTGCTTAGGCAACTGTAGTAATAATAGGCCGAGGATGATGAGCAATACGCCCGCACCGGCATAAGAACCAAAATAAATACCGTAGAACCTGGCCATGGCTCCGTTGATGGACTGTGCTACTGGGATGATACTACTACCTTGCTAGGTTACGTCCCAAAGGATTTTCACTATCGTTCATCCTCTGACCTCCTTCTGACGTAAGAATACTCGGACGACGTAAAATACCGTCTGCCTTGGTAGTCGGGTCATGCACCCTATAGTATCTATCACGACTGTGTGTGTATAGAATGGCATGGTGGTGGTGGGTGACACATTCCTACGCAGATCTTCCAACAAGGGCTATGGCCCCTATTGATGATAGTGGATATATGACACCAACCATCGTCAATGCTATAATGTAACAGGCGATACCTCCTGGACCCCAAGCAGGAGGCCCATAGC
This sequence comes from Perkinsus olseni, assembly GCA_013115135.1. Lineage (NCBI taxonomy): Eukaryota > Perkinsozoa > Perkinsida > Perkinsidae > Perkinsus > Perkinsus olseni. The sequence goes on along the minus strand of JABANP010000112.1, from coordinate 70,184 downwards.
TGTCCGTCATGTAGTACCTGATGATATTGAACAAAACAAGCATGGCAAAGTTAATGAAAGGCTCGTGTACGATATACATGTTGATGCTACGGTTTCGAGAACGACCAGCACGCTCAGTGGTTTCATGATTCCAAAATACTCCGATGACCTGCCCAAGTTTCACTTACACGTAGGTCACTGTCCCGAAGCCTCCGATGAATAACAGGTACTTAGCCTGGGAGTGCACTTCGAACCATCTGTATAATATCGGAATAAAGTAGTAGGTCAGGATCTCCGCTCCGTACCTGAAGGCAGCAGACCCTAACAGCAGAGGGAAGGGTTAAATGGACAATAGCGGAGACCACGGAGAAGAATCGTGAAGAATTGCTGCCGTGGGACCGATGAGGAAGTGAGTGGTATTATGTAGCCATTCCTGACGAGGCAGTCGACGACCTCTCCGAAAGCCAAAGTAAATAAATGTGGTGCCACTGACCGCTACGCGATGCCGTACCGCAAATCCACAGCAACGCCGAGGAGAGTAGCGCACAGTGATGATCCGAGAACATGCAGAAGCCTAGAACTCCACTCACATTATGAGACGGCCAGTGTAGGAGAATCTCCCTATGACTGCCACTTCTAGGAACTGCGAAGCACGCAAAGATGCTTCTATGAACAGCTTGGCCGCCCCGATGAACAACCTGTCACAATCAACCTCGGAGGAACACTACAACCACGGTTCATGTCGATATATGGTATCAGTTCATCCAGGTCAGAGAATAGATTATCTTCTGCCTGCATCCTTGGATGGGTGGCAGCCGCCCGCAAGGAAACGCCGTCCACCACTATGACGCGGCATGGTGTCACGAAATCGCACGGCCGACAGGTTCAAGTAAGCGTCACTTGTCAAGCGGAATCTCCGCAGTGTGCAGAGTCGTGGCATCTTTGTGGAGATGATCCATCCAAGAAGTTGGATGACATTACCAGCCCGCTTGCGGTGGCCGCCTATGGATCGTGTGGCGAGACTCTCGACGACACAGCAGAATGAGAAATCACATGGCGGAGTAGCCTCATCATCATCGACACTATGATCGGCGGTTGCTTTTAAGGTTGGAGGCCTACGTTCTCGTGTCTGATGTCATGATGATGATGACCTGGCCTTGATGCAGCCGTCTGGCTGTCTAAAGGTAGTTTGTCAGCAGTGCATTGGAAGGATACACCCAACTGGTGGTACTAACTGGCCCTGCCACTTACACTAGCTTCACCCAATATGTTGCGTCTTCGTACTCGCCAATCCTAGCCGAAGATGATGTTCTGTCAAGGGAGTTCCTATGACCCCCCGATGACCGTCGTTGATTGGTGTACAGGCCAGCAGAAGGCGGCTCTGCTGCTGGATGGTCGCTAACCGTCGAGAGATCCCTCCTGCTCTGCTGCTGCTGGTGCTGCCGAACGGCGCCCCGTCTTCGGTGTAAAACCTGTGGAGACTGGGTCCAACGATGTTGTAGCGATGGTGTTACTAACCTCGGTAGAAGAAGACTGTGATGTTGGGCGAGGGTGTTGTGATGGTGGCATGATGAGAGGTAACCCGACTCGATAATGATGATGCCCTATGTGATGATCCGAACACAACTACTTACTGGACTTACTTCACTCCACAGAGAAAGGTGGGCATAGTAGTAGACGGTAGATGATAGAGCGAAAGCTCATGACCAAACCAACAGCTTTGACGACAATCTTAACATGAATACTATAGAAGATCTTTTTGAGATACTCTCTCGATTATAATACAAGGACCGGTTATAGCTGACTAGTAGTCTTACCCACGTTACAGCTATGTAACACGTATGTAACACGTGTAACACGCATGTCTTACCCACGTATTACGTTATGGTACCCCATGTTACACACGACAGGCGGCATGATGCAGCCGATGGAGGCTGTAAATGCAGGACACCACCTTCAACTGGTGACCATCTCGCATCAGCCTCTATGCAATAGATGACTCTGCGAACGGATTCCTGTCACTATAGACGTTGAGCTGTTCTTGATAGGAGGGAACTCCTCAGGCAAAGGAACCCCAAGGGAAGGTATGTCGCCACTACAACAATCTGCAAGTGGTATGCGACAAGGCACAACGTAGTAGACGACGAATACTACCAACAAAACGACAGAAGTTGTCGGGAAGGTCCTCTCGTCCGAGTAAATACCCTTAACTTTGTCGAGAGCCCAGAGATCGAGGGCATTGATGAACGAAGAACCCACGCTCCTGTATGCTTTGTAGTTGCCTACAGCTATAACATGAAACCTGATCATCATCATCACAGTGGACACGATAGTCCCCACAATCTCCGCCCGACGAGGCTCCTGATTACTCGGTCAACTGGTAATGATGGTACAAGACAGCGGGTATTTGAGAGTCGTAAGCAGCCCGGCCCATGGCTAGGAGTATCGTCAAGGCGAATACCATAGTGAATTCCCACGGCGTCGGGTCTTGATTCTTCCTCCACTTATCGGGACTGCTAGGGTCCTGACAATTGACGATGATGATGATAGTGTCGTGTTAGGAGTGTCACAGGAGCAGTACCTGTCTGAAATTCTCAATTATACCTCGATTAGTGTAAAAAAGCAGTATCCGAAAGACGAAGAAGCTGGAAAGAGCGGCAGCCCCGATAAGGATAGTCTGAAGGAAAATAGGCCATTATGCTTATGCCGAACACAGCAGCCACAGCAAGGAGTACCATCCGACGTCTCAGATGTCCTTTGTACACAAGCATGCCATATGCCCAGGAAGCTAGCCCCTGGGTGAAGAATAAACAACCGATGAGAAATGGTATAGCACGCTGTCCGAGGTAAGGGGTGGCCACGAAGAGGGTGAATTCGCCGTAGAAGTATGCGTCAACCTACAGCGGATAGGGCATCATGTGAGGGTGATTACTGATGAGAGACTACCATCCCTCCAACAACGATGAGGGGCATGATGATCAAGAATGTCTTATGCTTTACAACGAATGCTACACTATTGAGTGGCGATGTGACAGGTGGAGGCGTGCCTGAGATGGTATGAGAGTATTATACACTACTACTAGTGATCACCATGCTGGTGGGTGGGGTAATGGTACCTGGTATGACATCACTTCTTGGGCACGGTGGTACCATATGGAATATGAACATACCAGCCAAGGGGAAGAGAGCCAGAAGCCAGAAAAAGGCGGACCTCCGACTGACAACAAGACAAGGCAACAGCAGCTGCTCCTAAAGGGCGTATGCCCTTTATAGTACTCATCGAGTGTACTGCTGACTGATATATTGCGCAATAATATTGCACCAGTTGCCCAGATGATAACTCCTGATACTGCGAAAAGGGCGAAGTAAACCCCGAAGAACCTGAACAGGGAGGGCTGAAGGTACAAGGATTGATGTGGCAACGTCACTTTGATAAAACCTTGCCGAGTGCCCTCTTGAACTCGATATCATTATGCCATGTCGTTTGTACCGGGTCAGCCGCCGCAATACCCCCAACCAAGCTCAGTGTTTCCCCTAGTAACCCATGATGCCTATTATTAGGATGATGATGATGCCCATCCTCTGGCAATGGTGCTATGTCTAGAGGGTTTGTCGGGCGTGTGGGGTCACGACACTTGAAGTATCTTGAACGATAAGTGAGCACTACCGCGATTACACCGCAGTTACTCCTACCCACAGCGTCCAATGATAGCGTAGTTTGTGATCTCCACCAAGGGATAGAGCATACCAAGGAGTACTGCTGCCGCTACATACATCGGCGAGTTATCTACTGTATTCTCTGGGTAATTGACAGCATAGGCTAGCTGGTAACTGATGACGACAAGACATGCATTATTCGCCTATGGGTCGGTGAATAGTAAGACTCTATTTCTAAGTCCACCAGAACTTATCACTGCAGAAGTGCTATAGCCCTCGAGCGACTGGTTATGATGTATTACACATAGAGGACGGTCGATAGAGCACCGAGTGAGCTAAGGAACTTGGCCTGGGTGTGAAGCTCGAACCATCGATATACCATAGGGGCCATTAACAAAGATATGGGTACCTCTACGGCAAATCTGATGAGGAGTCGAGTCGTGTTTCGAATAGGAGTAAGTATTGCTGTTATTACATTATGAAGTGCGCTAGATAGGCCATGTTACCATATACTGACGCTTCTATCATGAATGCTGCCCTCATACCAGCCTCGAGGAACAGCTGGGCCACACCAAAGGGAGAACCTGCTTCCACGTGTCTCACGGTGAGGGCGTTGTTGTGGCAGTGGTTGCGGCTGTTACACTATCTTTATCCAATAGGTGTAGTCTTTATACGTTGCCACTGCGCTAGGCTCTCCCAGATGCGATGGTCCTCTTCGATGATCACCGGAGCCCTCAGGAACAACGTGTGATGTGAAGGCGGCTGCCTTACTCTCATACAGAGGCGCGCTGACTGCTGATGACTTGCTTGCCCTCTGAGAACACCACATGCCCACTCGTCGACCCACCATCAACAACTACATGATAATGATGTTGGTTAACCCAGCTCATATGATTAGGTGCTGCCGCTGCGGCTGCCCCCGTGCTGTTGCTCTCAGACAGGCTTACCCTGCGGTTGTTGGGAACTGAGGATAAGAGCAAAGCTCAGGGGATATTCCTGAGCCAGCCTAGACCCTGACAGGGGCAAAAACGCTATATCTTCGTTTACTTACCACCCGCAGGACCCTTAGGAGAGATGTCTGTCGTTGGACTTGTCATAATCGACAAGAAGTCAGATGAACCCTGTCAAGGGAGAGACTGAGATGAGCGTTTCCCAAGATGTGGAATACCGACAATGCCGCAGCCAATGGGGTATCACTGACGAACACAACAGGCATGTTACGGAACACCGTCGAGTAAAAGACATGAAAGTAGACGGGCAGAAAGCCTCATGGATAATGACTACAGAGGGGTGTGCCTTCACATCGACACAGGTACTTTCCTTAGGTTGGTGGCATGGACTCCTGAATATCAATTACGATATCATACTCTCACCACGAATACCTTACCAAATGATGAAGCTGTCGCCGTAGCGCAGGCGATGTGGACGGCTGCTCGTCCAACTCCTGGTTGTCAGTATTCTCTACTACTGCCGCTGCGGCTGCTGCTGCTGTTGCTGCTGCTGCAGCTGCTGTATGTGGTCGTGTTTCTCCTAGCCCCTCGTCACCATCATTGGGCATAGACTCCTGAACACGATCTATGCTATCATACATTTCTATGATGACGACCTTACTAGATGATGGAGCTGTCGTCGTAGGGTAGCCGACGTTGACGACTGCTCTTCCCCCTCCACGTGAGTGGTACTCTGTACCACTGCTGTTGCTGTGGTGGCCTGTGCTGCTGTTTCTCCTAGCCCCTCGCCACCACCAGCATTGGGCATAGAATCCTATCAGGTATACTCCAACTCAGTCGTCATCACTGCCAAACTGCCTACCACATGATGCAGCTGTCTACGTAGCATTCTCTCAGGCTCGCTGGGCCCGCCATCCTCAGACTGCAGGATATGACCATTACCATCACTATCGTCTCTCCCGTCCTATCACCCACGCCATCATACACCCCAATGCTTGCCTGCTCACCTCTGGAACATCATCATGTACTGAGTGACCAACATTCCCATCACTCCCCCTGCTGGACGAATTACCTCCACGAGAAGGAGGCGGAGACGGCTGCGGTGTCTGTCGTTCCTACAACAGCACTGTTCTAGACCGTGTGTCGTATCTTGCGCATTCCACACAATAGTAGACCTACCCTCGACGGCACTATCGAAGGTGTCCGCTGGGGCCTGGCCTTCGCGCTACGATTCGCCGATCGCCGTACTCTAGCCCTCTCAGAGGGGCAAAGATCACCCAGGGGGCACTGAGATAGCAGACGAGCTTTTCAATAGACTGCTGCAGCTGGTCCTGCATCAGCCCCTCCCAACGTACAGTGTCCTTCACGTCAAGACACATGCGGCACTTCCGTTTCCACAACGCCCCACCCTCGACGTTCCAATGCGCCCAAGACCTCAGGGGATAGATACTGAGGAGGGAGCCGTAGCACGTGTAAGTGATGTTCCCCTAGCATATGAACCTAGATGTATTCTACCAATACCTTCATAGGCCATGTCTGCCCTCTAGTGGCTTCAGGGAGGGACCATCTACCCAGTCGAACCGGTACCACTGAGACAGTAGTAAGACTAATGACCCAAGACCAGCGAATACCCCGTCGAACACATCTCGCGATATAGGGCATCCTACACTCATCACAACGTAATCGATCGCCCTATCTCGTTAGATGCCACAGGGAACGCTCAGATGCCATTGCAAATCAGTTCTCGGCGCAAGAGGGTTTGGTCTTACAGCTTATCGTCATTTGTATGGGACTCCATTCTATACGGTTGCTAGGTACTCCTGCTGCATGCTGTGAGGTGACGGGTAGGGTGGAGTAGTGACGTCTACCACTCACTCTCGCCCCTACTGGCATATCGATACAATTCTTGCATCGCTCCGTTACAAGGGTAGTGGCAATAGCATTCATCAGCGAGTTGCGAAAGAGTCTGAGGTTCATAAGAACATGGCATAGCCATCAACATGGTCATCTTTGGCACTGGAGTTTTCCTCAATGAAAGCCGCCGATATCCCACTAGGGACCAGAACCAGCCCAGATGCTCTCATAGACGCTCAGCCTCTTAAGTGTAACATGCTTCAGGCGCGCTGCTTCGGGCGCGCGCTACTGACGTAGCGTGATCGATCTGATGTTTTTAAAGGCCGTGCTGCTGCCTTCCCAACCTTCCTCCGTGGCTAAGGCTCTGCTACAACTATGCGTTATACTTACGAACCTCGTAACCCCGCCAAGGCTGTCCGTGTTCGTGGATCTGATATCCGCGTTCACTACAAGAACACCTATGAGGTCTGCCAGGCCATCAAGGGTATGGGCCTCAAGGCTGCTCAGACGTAATAATAATGACGGGAATGGCTTCGTCGCCGTCTTGGCTGAGTCTCTTCATTCTGTTCTTCTCCTCTCTATTATCGATACGTTGGTAGTGTAAGAGGAATCTGCATTATGGTCATAAGTAACGTTGGATGTGTAGTGCTTTTTCTTCAGTTACCTTGAGGACGTGATGGAGCACAAGCAGGTCGTGCCCTTCCGCAAGTTCTGCGGTGGTGTTGGCCGTACTGCCCAGGCTAAGGCCTTCAAGGCTACTCAGGGTCGCTGGCCCACTAAGTCTTGCAAGGTCGTCCTTGGCCTTCTCCGTCAGGCTGAGGCCAATGCTGACTACAAGGGTGTTGATGCCGAGAACATGACCCTCACTCACGTCCAGGTCAACGAGGCTCAGAGGGGTCGTCGTCGTACTTATCGTGCCCACGGTCGTATTGGACCCTACATGAACTCCCCTGCCAACATCGAGTTCATCTTCGAACAGGATGACGAGACTGTTGAGAAGCCTGCCGAGTCCACTAGGGTAATAACAGCGGCATAAGGGGCATACAATCGGAATCATGTTATCGTCTTTTCAGATCGTCAAGTTCACTAAGAAGCAGTTCGCTAAGCGCCGTCTTCACATCGGTAACTAAATCGAACAGCCTCCTCGTTGGTGTTGTAGCAGCCTTGACGGGTAATGCAACAGCAGTCCACAGCAGAGTTTCGGTGGTGCCTGAGCCTCTTGGATGCCGAGGAATATCACTTCTTGTTGTGTTCATAGTAAAATAATGAGGGCTAGCGGTATGGATAGGAGGGAAGCATGCTGATGGATAAAAAGCTTTATCTCACGCAAGTTCCGTAACGGGATTGTACTGAATTTACGGTAAATGGGTATTGCTGAACTTCTTAACATGTCGAGTTCTATCCCACGATCGTTGATGGCGAATCAAGCCCGAACTAACGGCAACACAACAAGTTGGGTGTAAAATGGTAACTCGAGAAAAAACTGTTAATGACCAAAACACCCCCATCATTCATCATCAGAGGCCTCTTCTTCTTCCTCACTACTTCTCTCCTCGGTGACAGCACATTTGGACATCGTCATCTTATATCTACCGTAAGAAGGCTCATCCTTATGAGACTACCCACTACAATAGTACCGCAACTGCCTCTGCTTCCTAATAAGCTCAAACTCATCTTTAGGGGCTGGGGATAAATTGTCAGATTCAACTCCTAACCTTGGCGTCTGCGTGCCTATCGTGTGCCACAGTCGCTGATTACTCCAAAACCATCATCATTATTACCCTCGTCCGAGTGTCTCTGTTCGGGTAGCTGTGGTACCGATAGGTCAATACCAACAGGCTGCTGCTGCTGCTGCTGAGTGGGTGAAGGTGACACAGTACTCGTATCTCGAGCAGCATCGGGTGTATCAGGATTCGATACGGACTGCTCTGCCGCCCTGCCTTTATCAGTATCATCAACCACATCCTGCTACAGCATAATACAGTATACACGCTGCGCCCTGCTGCAGCAGCAGCATTACATTAACACCCTCATCTCCCTCCTCCTTCTTCTTCTCCTCCTTCTCCTCCTCCTTTGCGATCTTCTTCAAGGCCTCAGGAGCCTCAGGAGCAGCGGGGCCAGCGGGGATCTGAAATAGCCGGCAGTTCACTCCTACCCTTCCCTGCCGTCAATGCTGCTACCGTGGACTCCACGCTGCCTACACCTCTACTCTGTAATAGAGCACTCCAGTACCTAAACAACGTATGACCAACAAGAGCTTAGTATCTGGTGCATGCTGATGCACTTCTTCTCCTTCTCATAATATTCGACCATGTTCATGGCATGCTTGATGGCCTCCTTCAACTGAGAGGCTGTTTCGACTCCCAATGCTGCTAGCAATGGTGATCCATCATCAGCAGAGGCATCATGAGGCGGTATGACTGGTAGATGGGTCATCGTCACTGTACCACCACCTACATCAATACTAGTAACCACCATCTCCTACCACTGTCATCACAGACCTGGCAGCTGCACGGTCTTTGCAGAAGGCAGTATAGTTGGATCCTGCTTCGAGCCTCGACTGCTGCCGGTGCCGGCAGATCCCGCTTTAGGTGCTTCTCCGCCCGGTGTAGCCTGCGAAGGAGGACGATCGTAAATATCAACCTCAAGTGATGGTGATGACCTTAGAGCTCTCTGATTTCGCTCCACTGGCCCCTTCCTCAGATTTCCCTGTGGTTGAAGGTTGCTGTTGTTGGGTCCCCTGTGCCTGGTCTGCGCCTTCTTGAGGCTGCTCTTGTTGCCCTTGACGTCTGGCCTCGGCTGCATCAGCAGCGGCGTCGCGCGGAGGCTGAGACCGAAGGATGCATTACTATCCCAAGCAGAGCGAGATAACGTTCTGCACTACTACTACCATATGAGTGGGTATCTCTGCCCTGCATGTAGGGCATACTTGTTGCATCACTAGCCATGACTTGAGGCAGTCGATATGGAACCTAGGAGCATCATGTGACCTATGTCGGCACTATTGTTGTACTTACACATGTCCACAGGGTAGCCTCTTGCTCCCTTCCCACAGCTTGTCCCGGCATATGATACACGTATCTTGTGTCTCCAACTCCTCTTGAGTAGCATCCGGGAATCTGAGCGGGTACATGCTAGAAAAAGCCGAGAGAGCGACAAAGGTCGTATACGCTGGGCGCATTACGCTCCACTCCGTAAATACCCCACCATTCTCCAAAAATCGACAGAGCACTTCGTAAGCTCTCGAGCGTTTCTTGAGACAAGGCGCGATACTAATGCTAATTCGGATTGACGAATACTGAGACTTCAAGAGTTGTAGTGCATATTGGTATGATACCCCAGCGAGAGCTCCCGTGGGAGTAAGCCAAAGTAGGACTACTACCTCTCCTCCATGTTAGCAGTGATGGCCCTGTATTTCCTCAGGCTGTACAGTCTAGACACCAACTGTCTAGCTATCTGCAGTATATCAGCAAGAGCGTAGAAGGGCAGACGAGTGGGGTTTTGTGATAGGAATACCATCATGAAGCACTAAGAAGAATCACGTACTATTACCACGATGCGTGTATGCTCACTACCAGGTATGTCGTCATCTGTCCAACATCTCCCCACAGATCCACATGGAATATGAACTGTGTCTTGCCAGTCCATCCATGCTCCAACCTCATGTCCACGAGATGAATGATGAATTTGGTGAGAGTTGTTACTGCGGAACGTAGTGCCGCCGTAGTAGCGTACAGAAGTCTTACTTACATGCTGTCAATCCCATGGTTACTGCCTCGAATAGACACCAAGTGTAGAATGACGAGTGGGCACTCGAGAGCTCGTAGAAGGTTGCTGAAGGCACACTACTGCAGTACCACGTGCAGCAGTTGGTAGTACTATTATTACATATTCCTATTATGTCCACAGTACCGCATAAGAAGATCAATCCAGCTAGTCTCAATAGGGAGGAGAAACTAGTGAATCCAAGCTCGAAGATCTGACGAGATAGGATCATTCATGCCTGCCACGGCCGCACTGAGTCTTACATGCCCAACCCGTATCTGTGCCACTAGATGGAATACTTTGCAGCATATGGCAAGGCACACATACTTGATAAGCTCGACTGTATTCACCTCCTAAGGAGAACAAAGGTGATGGCACAGGAGTGGCGGACTCTCTTCCTTACCCTGTCATTGATGGTAGGTGAGTAGAAGACCAGAAATAATATAGTATCCGCGACAAAGCCTCGACCCGAATCGATTAGTTGCTGAGTTGAGTATTGATGTAGCCAGTGATGGAAGGCAAGGTTATTACTTCAACTTCCAAGTCACGTAGGTGCCCTACGAACAGCCGTAGGAGAAGTTTATTGACGAGTACTAGTAGACCAAAAGCAAAGTTATAGATTACCTAAGGGGGAAGAGACCGTTGGATTTAACAGTAATACACGTGCCGCTTCTCACCGCCAATGATATCTTATCCTGGGATAGGTGAACTACGATCGGATAGAACTGTTCGAACTGGAGGGCTGCATGTAGCACACTGGATACTAGTACCTAGTATAGACGGGAGATGATACTGCTTATGATGTGATGATGAGTATTACCACAGTGCTGAGCAGGAAGTAGGCTGTGAAAGAGATATGCATCTTGGGAAGATAAGGCATGAGCACACCTATCGCATGGTATCCCTCACTACCAACCCGACACAGTTAGGATAAATGAACCAACTTGACGTAATCGTTTCGTTAGAATCGTGAATACTATAAGTCAAAGAAACTGTTCTTGAAAGGATTGGCCTTAGCCTTGGGCTTAGTACGGCTAGTGCTGCGTAAAGCATCCCTAGCCTTACTCAATGTACTTGCAGGCCTTGATGCATTCAATAGAGAATCTACCACAATCTTTCATGCAAGCCAGATACAGTGATCATGATACTACTTTTGTTTTTCTTTTTATTCTTCATTTTAGCCTTCGGCTGCGGCTTCTGCTGCTGACTCTCCGCTTTCGGTAACTTCAATACTAGCTTTTCTGATGTATCGCCCTGTGCAGTACCAGTAGTCTCAGTTATCATAGCAGGAGTGACCTGAGCCGGTTCACACAGGGGACGGCATCAGAACACGACACAGTATTTGGGACACTATAGGGCCACTCGGATACCACTACTCGCTGCTTGGAAGTGTCACCGTGATCGTGGACAGCCACGAACGGTATAATTGGGAGCACGAATCTTGCTGTATTACCTCCGCTTCAGTGACATCTGGGTCCACTCTACCACAGTCTACTATAGTCTTACCGTTACAGATACTACACGTGTATTCAACACATACACCACCATCAAGCTTTCGCCGCCCCTTACCACCACATCGATGGACCGATACCGAGCGAGTGGTTATAGTCGGTATAAGGACAGCACAGCAATGAGCACAATACCTGTAGCAAGCTGCTGTCTTCTACGTCTTTCAATATATAGTACCTCTCTTTGAACTCATCGTGTAGTTCAATACCGTATCGTCTAGCATGCCTGTACATCTCCCGACTTGCATGTCTCGATACCTGCTACCACAGTCATCAAGCTGGCAATATATATTCTAGTAATACTACTATTGGCTCATCCAATGCTAACCGCTGAGAGACTGAAGCAAGGAAGGCTAGCGTTTCCATCCTCAGGCCTTTACTATCGGTGCCGCTTGCTGATGCCAAAGACATTACTGAGGTGGGAAGCACCTTCAAGAAGTGACTCCCTCGTCCCGATACTCATAAACGACAACACAATGACTGATGGCGCCGAACAGCAGCACAGGTATGATAATGATACTAACCATGATGATAACAGGCAAGGAAGCCTAATTCTACTACTTCTCCCATTGGAAGCGTTTAGAAGTCGAGAAGGACCACTTGGGAGGTCTACGAACATACCCATCCGTGTATACCCCATACCTGCAGCAGCGTGGCAGTGTAAGACGGGGGGCACGGCAGTCCTTACCTATATGCTGCTGGACCAGGTGAGATATCTCTGACGAAACCTCTGGCCGGATCAAAGGCTCGTCGAGGTTGCATGCTCCACTGAGGTGCCCCTAGAACCAATAATAGGCCTCCATACTACACGGAAGCACATTACATATAGGCCCCTTAGCTGTGCAGTTTTCTGGTCGATACTGTCCGATACCCGGCCCTACAGAAGACCCTAGCACCCATCTCAATCTAGGATATAATAAATACCTATGCTCTTGGACTTAGGAGGGGCTTGGCGTCCAGTCATAGTCCACTGAGGATTCCTCAACAGGTTGACTGGTCCCGGCCTAGTAACAGCATACTGGTACAGCTCGCCTCAGCAGCCGGATATTACGTATAAGCCCCTGGGCCGGGGTTCTTGCACATGGCGGGGTCTCGAGAGGCACCCATGAACTTGCACAGTCTGGGCTTAGTTATAGTAGGATGGTCCATCGTAACGGTACTGCCTGCACAAGAACTGCTGTAACATGTACGATGTTGACGAGCACCTATAGTGTAGTCTGCTGGGCCGGGCCTCTTCTCCTTAGACGCAGGATCGACCGTCCGTGGCCGAAGGGAGTATCTTGACGAGTATTGAGACTGGCAGAGGCGAGTAGGGCCTTACACTGGGTTCTGTCTGGCAGTAGCACGATAGCAATGGGATAGGTCCGGTGATAGGGAGTCCGTATAGCACATGTTAGGTCTGCTGGACAGATGCTACACCCTACCATGGACAGCATTTACTACCTGATCTGTGCCCCAAAGGACGTCTTCTGTCGCATACTCCATTTGGGGGCCTCCTTGTGTGTCTTCCTATACCCTCTTTCTAGACTGGATAATGTTGGCATTGATGCCGTCCTAGACGGCCCCTCCTGGTCCCTTTCGACAGGCATTTCATGTGCCGACGATAAACTCAACTGGATGAGCCGCTGGGCGAGCGCTCAATGACCTTGGCGGAGCGAAGGCGCGGCTCGACTCCCAAAAGCCTCTCAAGAAGTGCATTCTGCAGTGTCTATTTTTACAGGTTGTAGTTGTTGGTTTTATTCTGATATGATACGTTTTGTACTGGTACAGAACAGGCAAGGGAAAACACGCCTATCGAAATGGTATGTACCGTACAATGCAGCTGAGAAGAATAAGGTGGAAGGTGAGATACACCGGGCTGTGGTGTCAAGGGATAACCGGTAATAATGGGATGCTGGGAAGGAGGGAGGAGAAGGCTGTTGACAGGTCGACAAACTTCCTGGAGTACCGCAACTACAAGATCATATATCGCCGATATGCCGGCCTGTTCTTCAGTTTTTGCGTGGATGTCAATGATAATGAGGTATCTTATTCTTTGCCCTAGGCTATTCTGTGTAGACCCTTCTTCAACCTCAGATGTGCGTATTAGAGCTCATCCATCTATTTGTGGAGGTATTGGATGGCTACTTCGGTAATGTATGTGAATTGGATCTAGTGTTCCATTTTGATAAGGTAATTCCAATCCTCCCAGTAGTGCTGTTGTTACTACTATTACCGCCCCAGGTGTATCACATACTGGATGAGCTGTTGCTGGATGGTGAGATAGAGGATACTAGTTCGACCGTGGTAGGAGCGGCCACTCCCAGAGGGCCTCTAACAAAGATATCACGCTTTAGATACTGGAGAAGCTTCGTCAGTCCGATAAGCTTGATTGATTACCAATTTTTACAAGCATGCTGCCAGTGGTGGTGCAGTAGTACTACCAGCGCTGTGCAACTGTCCGCAAACAGTACAGCTTCATACTAATGTTACATTTTCCCATCTTCTCGCCTCTTGCGTTCACAGTTATTTGATTCCCCCATTCTGAGCAGCTTCCATCCACTATGCCGGGAGTATCGTTATCTCCGCCTGTGACCCCCACACCAGCAGCATTACAGCAGTTCGTCATACTCGCCAGCTCTACTACTGGTCAAGGTACTATTAGGCTCATACAGGAGGTAATAATCTACAGGCTCTGCATCATCGGCGGTATCGCCAGCCTTCGCCGCCCAGGTGCTATCACATAAATCTATATACGTTTTCGGTGAGCTACTTGATGTACCTAGCGTCAAGGAGGTAGTAGCAAGGGCTTGGTATCGTCACGTCCCGACTGGTACTGCTAAAATCCCTCAGTTGGCCGATAGTAGTGATACTACTGCCAAGGGATGGTATACTATACTAGAGTTATTCGCCTATGGTGGTACTATCGAGGACTATAAGGGCAAGAGTAATACCATCCTTCAGAGCTGAGGCCGCGACAGCCATACCACTCTAGGCACTTCATTACCATCCCTCAGCCCAGCACAGTATAGGAAACTTCAGCTCTTGACTTTACGATCTCTAGCGGCGAAAAGGTGACTCTGCCGCCGCAATCGGCATAGAGGTTGTTACTGAGCTTATCGCAGTACTAATGGCGATCTGCCCTTTGCTGATGTCAAACAAGCACTCCATCTACAGCATGATAATGAGGTGGAAGAGGCTGCTGTTGAGGCAATGGATGCAGCTATATTGGTAGTAGTCACGATATATATGTAGTACCATCCATAGCGTAACCACCCTAGGATTGCACACTGGACCCCTTGCACAGTACCGTTCGGGTAGGATGGGTTGCTGGACGGGACATACCACTACAGCCCGAATCCATGGCCAATCTAGCGGAGGTGGTGGTAGCAATGTGCATCACAGCAGAGGCTATCGTGTATCATTCAGACTTTGCAGCGGTTCCTTCACCATTCCAAGTCGGTGTCTCGGCAAATCACTAAACCTGATGAGACGGATGATGAAGTTGTCAGCAAACTAGCTAAGGTATTTGCAGTCCTCCCAGCTGTTCGGAAGTGTTGGTGCTATTGCTAGTGTACTTAGTTAACAAAGCGATTGGAGGCATTCAGGCAGTCTATGGATGACCATAAGCGGTTTGTAGATGAGGCCAACTCCATTAAAGGTCCTTTCTCTACTCCTTGGTCACGCTACGTACCACAATTCTCAGGTGTCACGGATCGTCAACCCTCTGCTCCTGCAAGTGGTAGTAGCGGCACTGCTACAACATCTTCCCGACGGTAACCATGCCGATACTGAGTTTCTATTTTACAAAGTTTTGTATTAGAGTTTTGCTACTATCTAGGTGTGTTCGTCCTCAGTTCCTCTCCTCTCATCATTCCATGTTATACTACCGCTGCCTCCTCCTCATCGGCTGCCTACTCTACCTGGTCGATGCGGTTCCACGCCGGAGACAGGTTGGTTCACTCCTTACTCTGTGAATAGTATTGATCGTAGGTTGCTATATGGACAGACGTCCAGAATATTATAGTCAGCAAGGGGCGTCTCATCCCTGACTTCAATGGGTAACCACGCTTTACCTTAGGCTCAGCGCATGCTACGCTCTTAGATCGGTATATTCCTATTCGCTGCACCTATGGCCATCGGTGGAGTCGATATTGATGAGTATCCAACTCAACACTACCAAATATGGCATGGAGACAGAGTTCACAAGCCCTTCGATATACATACAGGGTCATCATCAGTCGGAACGTCCAATAGTCATTCCACCTAGCGTGTCTAAGGTCAGTCCGTCCACGACTATACTCCCCTAGAGCCGATACAGCATGAAGTGGTGCTTAACAATACGGCAGAGGCAATTGATATGGAGATATCAGTAGTGCCATTAGAATGGTAGTGGGGGGAGCATTCATACGGCTAGGTGCTATTAATAGATCCACTGAACGACGGTTGGCTGAGAAAGGCTCGTAGTGAATACGTGATAAGGATAAAGAAGCCTCCTAATGTAGCCATGCCGTCATTACTTTGGCTACGTCTCTCGACTGTAGCTTAGCCGTCTGCTAGCCATTAATGGACTATCACTGTATGACGAATCGGGGAATCTCATTCCGGTCTTGGCCGAGGAAGCCTGCCCCGCCTCAGCACCACCAATGCCCCAGTATATAGCAGTGGTTGAGGTAGTAGCATTACCATCCCATAGCCCCTCACAGGACACTGTACCGTCGTCAGCATCGTGCATCAGCTGTGTATGTGTACCCTCAGTGCAGCACACATGCCAGTGGATTCATCATAGATGGTGTAGAGGCCGGCGTCGGGAGTGGATATAAAATCGATATGGATGAGTACGGAGCGACAGTTAGGATAGTTCTCATGGTGGTCTTCCCTACCGGCCTGCCTGCATGCTCAGGAACGGATTTTCTTTGTGTCCTGCTTCCATAGGAGCTACCAGTACACCAATGGCAGTAGGGTAGGTGGGCTGGACTGGGCTGGTTACGGCGGGGCCCGGGCTTCTAGGTGGAGCACTCACCCATCATGCTCGTTATTTACCGCAACTTATCGTCTATCGATAAGCGTGATATATCGGTGGCCCTGCAGGACTCGGAGGGCGGTAGATGTAGTATTGGGGATGGTCATTCCTCGTCTCATGGCCGGCCATAGGTAGTACGTCCTTACCGCCTGGGGCACACTCTCAGGGGGACATATACTGCATAGCTACCACCGATGTTATACACTTTACATTTACGTATCCATCACGAGGGAGTAGTGCGCATGCTCATCAATACTGGAGACCGCTAGTGGGCCGTGTATCAGGCACTCAAGCAGGCCAACTCGTAGGGATGATGGACCCGCTTGAAGTGATACCCGAGGTACCCACTGATGGTAGGTTATTCATCACGCGTAGGCTACGACTTCTTTTGCCGTCCTGGCATCAGCCATAACACTGCGATATCCCACCACTGCCTTCAAGTTGGTTATCCCGTTTGCTTCTCCACTGCATCCCGAACATACCACCTTGATAATAGTAGTGTACAGGAATGGTTCATTTACAGGTTGGAATTGCCTGCTACCATCACAGTGTTCCATCATTCCCGTAGGCCCGCCCGTCACCTCGTCCTCGGCTCTGCTGCTGTCAACTACGACCTTCACTTCGGATCAACGCGGGACAACTCAATCGCCAGCAACAACAACATCAACAACGGTGGAGCCCTCAGCGGCATCTACTCACCCTATCAATACCACTACTACGACACCACATGCAAGTGGTCCAGCTCTTACTTCGGCTGCTGGACCATCTACTACTACAACCATCACATCATTCCCGGGAGAGGCTCCCACTGCCACCACCAGACCTCCTCCTCAGTCAAGCGCCGGATGGTGGGATACAGGAGAGACCACACTGTACTGCTAGGGGCCATATCATCGCCGCCTTACCCCCTGATCAGTTGGCCTAACTACCCTACATCGGATGGGCCAGCACTAAGGATAAGCTGCATGGACGCAGCTGGATGCCGATGTGCTCTGCTAGACGGTTACATCTACTTTTGCGTCGTCCTGGACGAGGTGATCGCTTCACTCTCATCCCAGTTCACGATCCTCACAGGTAGAAACAGTCCAGCTAGTGGCAACCCTGCAGACATCGGAGGAAGGGGAAGATGGGCGTGGAGTGGGTGTGATAGGCCACTATCCATTGTAGCAGCTTCCTCGCGTAGGTCGGCCAAGTTACTCTACTTGATGATGCTGGCAAGGTTGTTGTGACTAGACTCCGGCCTGGAGAAGTTAGCGATGAAGTCAGTATACCAGTAGGCTCACCACCCTTCACCAGTACCAATACCTCTTCCATCTCAGCGTGTTCCTTATCACCGAATGATTCTCCGTCTCGAATCGTCACCTCATGATCATCACCATGGCATATTCGATGCCTTCATATCGACTAAGTATAGTACCCGTCTTCCGTCCCTCACTAAGCTCCCATCACCCTAGGCTATCATCATCATCATCATCGAGTCGGCTGGTAGAGGACTACCCTCTAATGTTGGTCCGTGCTAAGGACTGGAGCCATGGTCTGCATGCATACGAGCGTATCGTCTCCCCGCCGTCCAAGACCATCCCTCCAACACAGTCCCCGGCGTAAACCCTTATCTCGCCCTATCCGGTATCTCTCACCGCAGATACATCATTCCGGAGGCTACGCCGAGCTATTAGTATCGAGCCCCCGTTTGCTACTGTCGTTGCATGCCACCAATTGACTCGATCTAATAGTTCCTCTCTCTGATTTGGCCTGTGTAGTGTTGAGTGGAGGCTAGCAGTGGTTGCAGTGTTAAATCGTAGTAGATTGTTTTCACGCGTCATCATCATCATCATGCCCAGTAGGGACCCAACAGCGGAGGAGGACTACGACTATCTCTTCAAAGTCGTGTTGATTGGTAAGTAGCCCACGACTACACCCGTCTCCATTCCACCAAAGATTGCCTTTTCCTCAGGCGACAGTGGAGTGGGCAAGTCCAACATCCTCAGCCGTTTCACTCGAGGAGAGTTCAATCTTGAGTCCAGGTCTACCATCGGTGTAGAATTCGCTACCAAATCAGTAAGAATAGCACTCCTTCTCGTTGCTTTTTATAATAACACTTCCCTACAGGTGCGTATAGGGGACAAAGTGGTGAAGGCACAGATATGGGACACGGCAGGTGGGGTCGTTTCGGATAGTACTGCCTCAGTACTGCTGCTCCTATAGGCCAAGAGCGTTATCGTGCAATAACATCAGCATACTACCGTGGTGCAGTAGGGGCACTGCTGGTCTATGATATCTCCAAACGGTAAAGTGGTCAACTGCTGTTGGCCATCCTCATCGATGTGTGTAGGTCGTCATTCGAGAACGCTGGACGATGGCTGAAGGAGCTTCGGGAGCATGCAGACAGTGATATTGTGGTCATGCTGGTCGGCAACAAGTGTGATCTATCCCACTTAAGGTAGTAAAAGTATAGCAGCAGCTGTGGAGAGGTAGTAGCCTCAGGGCCGTCGAGAACGACGAGGCTAAGAAGTTCTGTTCTGATAATGATCTGCTATTCATCGAGACCAGTGCTTTGGAGGCTACTAACGTTGAGGAGGCTTTCCAAAAGATCCTCGAGGATATCTACAAGGTGCCGTTTCCCTTGGTGTTTGCTAGGTTTCAGAGGCTTCTCAGGTGAACTCGTCGAAGCCAGCACCATCACAGGCTACTGGGGACGCCTCCTCCATAGAGGAACAACAACAGCGAATGCGAGTACAGCTCGAAGGGGCCACTAGTGGATCCCAGCATCAGCCTGCCCATCACAGCAGCAAGTGCTGCTCTTCTTCATGATAACGAGGAATACGACGGCCAATACTATTTTTACATAATTACCACCTGGAGCAGCTAACCCTTCTCGTCGTCGTGGCTAATATACTATACCGTTATTCATAGTGATCATCACAGCAGGATCAGCAATGTGGATGCATAACACTATTACCGTGTGGGCGCTGACTCTGCTGCTTTGATCGGTGCTGTTGTTGAGGATAGTTTCCATCGTCTCATTGCTGCCCCTCACTACGGGTTGAGTTCTCATCAGTTGCTTCACCTTGCTCTCGCCGACTAAAGTGTATTGGGTATGGGGGTGCGGCACAAGGGTGAAGCAAAGAGTAACCGACCAACCCGACTGGACAGTATCGCAGCTAGTGGGAGACTAGAGGGGCTAGAGGCAGAACTCAACCACTGGATAGCTGATACAATAGACGCACACGATCAGCATGCTACGCGGCACCTAGTAGAAGACGGCCATAGCCCCCAGCAGACAAGCAGCAGCGTCCTCTTAGGTTGAGGAGGTCACCCAGTTGTGCTCGAAGTGGACCTCGAACCGCACACTACCTAGCAGGGTGGTCGTAGAGATACTCAACAGGGTCGAACGAGGATTGAATAGGGTGATGCCAATGGACCTCAGTCGAGGGGCTACACATGCCCACTTAGATGCCTCACACTAGTAATACACGCAGTTTGCTACTGTACAACATCGCCAACATCTACCGCAAGAAGAGGGACTACCGGGAGGCCTGCATGTAGGACTACGATAATGAGGCAGGTCGCTGCTGTATTGGTACGTAGGTACCTATCAGCGGCACTCGATGATACCGAGACCTACCTCTCCTCCGTGATCAATCTGAAGCTAGCGGAGGTCCTCTCCAAGCTTGGCCGTCATGAGGAGGCATTCGGTCATGCTTCGAGGTCTGATAGGATATCCAGTTCGAAGATACTTCATGATCTTCATCAGGGCGATAGCGATGCTTACCACCCTGCCGGAGACCAATGGCCACCTTTCACGATCCTCCAGTACCTCCTCCACGACGGCAGCACACTGTGTTGAACCAGCCGTGCTGTGGGCCACTGCTGCCGCATACGACATCATAGCGACAGAGTTGGCGCATCTTGGACAAGTAGGACGATCACTAATAGTGATTCACTATTACCTGCCAATTATCGTCAACACAGATCCGAGACGCCGTTAGAGCGCATCTACAAGCATATGAGTGTGCTGTTGCTGCGGCTGGCCCCCACGGACATGGTTAGTAGTTCTCACTGCTTTACAAGGGAACATCATCCCTGCGTCTTAGATACCCCGGCTGTTCGATCCTATCGCCACCGGTATCTCATGGCCACTCTGAGACTCCCTGAGCCTGCCTCAGCGAAGCCCACCCGAGGGAGCCCTCGCTGTGTCAACTGGCTTGCACCTTTCGCTCGTACCAAAAACGTCGACAGCAGCAGACATTCACCACGAGGTGCGCCAGGCCAGCTATCCTTTTCATTAGTCACGCATACTCAGGTAACCTCGAGAGACGGTCCGTCGGTCAGAGACCTTCGACTACGGCCGGATCTCGGAGGGACCGGACATGCTCACCCCAGCCACGGGAGAGTCCATTAGTCGATAGAGTGTGCATCAGCCGCGGCTACAGCACCCTCCCTCACAGCCTTCATCACAGGCTCGGCAATTCGACAACTTCAATGTACAAGTATACGATCGCGAGGATGGTGTGTTGATTAGAGCCATGGAGGCTCTATCCACCCACCGTACCACGGTGTCGGGGTAGGGGGGCCTCGTCTATGGCGACGCCGCCCCGCTACCTCTCTTCATAGGTATGTATACATCAGCGATGGAGATCTAGCCAATCTACTGTCTCATTACTCGGGCTCCCATCACTATGGTACAGGGCCTCGCTAGGGCTGCTGTTGCTGATCACTGGGTGCTCTGCAAGGTGCCCCCACCAACGACTACAAGGACACGAGAGAGTTCCTCCGTGCCCTTTGTGACAGTCTAACCATCAAGCGGAGCACTACTGTTGCAGGGAAGAGCTTATCGATCACCTTCCAGTCACCAGAGGTCATCCTCTCCGTCCACCCTCCTCAGCAGCACTCATTGCGTAGGTCTACCGATCCCTCAACATACTGGGTCGAGCGAAGCACAGGGGCTTGCCTGGGAGAACGGCAGCGGGTGATTCGCGGTCTCACTTCCCCGCAGCGTCCACTTGCATGGTGCAGGATCTCTCACACCCCGAGCACCCTTGGGCAGACGACTACACGAGATGAGGCGGAGACGGTAGGGGGCAACACTCAACTGGGAATCTCATCAAACAAGGGATCAGGTTCCATGGAGCTCAGGCGTCCTCCCAACAACAACATGTACACAGCGCCATGACCAACACCAAAACATACCATGATAATGATGGATTCCATGGTTTCTGCTCCGGCAGAGGAGAGCCCTTTCTTTCCGCCCACTACGGCGAGGACAAGGTGTATTCACAGGACGGCACGGCAGACCTCTTCTCATCGGAGGTGGGGCTGCCCGCAGTACCACTCAAGACCGCTGATGTTAGCAGGTGGAGGGAGAGGAGATGAGCGAGGCGAGTAGCAGTAGATTTACCAGCCCCCACAGGGTATGCAAGCATCCTCACCTCAGCTCTCTTCTGGCCAAGGGATCTTGCAGGGGTTCTCCCCTACCTTACCCGAGGCTGCGCCGCGTATGGACCCGTCAAGGAGGCCCTCTGGTGGAAGAAGACTCTTCGCCAACATATCGGGTACTACTCAGTGGATGGTCCTGTAAGTCGGTCAGATGGTAGCAGGCAGCGGCCCGAAGAGCGCTCGGCTCCTTGTACCTTCATCTAGCGGGATGGTCGCCGCTAACGCCGCCCCGCGGCGAGCAAACGCGAGCCGGGGACCCAGTGGAAGATCCAGAACTGGGGGAGTCACCTCTCTGCCGACAGCGTATCCAGACGATCAACTGGTGGCCATGGAGGAGGCACCCTATTGGCGGCAACACAGGTCATCGAGAGAACTTAGCGAATGACGATGGTCCCGGCTTCATTAGGCGACCAATGGACGACAGCAGAGGCTCAGCGGCGCGAGGGACTGGTAGGATACTCGATCGAGTTTCCAAGATATATCGACCAACGGAGCGTCCCCGTCCGAGGAGTGCTTTCACTAACCCGCAGACAGGCGGAACTCATCAACCACGAATACAGTCTTCCCGCTCGCGGTGATTACTGATGATAGCCCCACAATCCCGCTGTCTGTCCCGCCACCTCCTCAGTCCCCAGTCCGCTCGCCGTCCAGCCTCTGCACGCAGCCAGCCTAGGCCTGCTGCTGCTGCCGACGATCCGTCGGATCAGATAGATCGCTACATGCGTTCCCTGGTGGATGGAGCTGGCCATGACCGTAAGCTCATCAGTACTTGGACGAGTCCCCTGCGAACTACAGTTGCCACTTGCAGGGTTGGGCAACTTGACGAGGCCTATATCCTCTAAGAGCAGGAAGCATCGTCGTGAGTATCATCAACCCGCTACCGTGGAGCCAGGGTTCGTGTAGGTAGGCGGTTGTGATAATGCTGTGTGGCAAGAGCCGGTAAGGGCTCAGATATGACGACCCCACCGAGGACCCCGTGCTCGACTCGGTGGAGGAGATCTTGGAAGATCCACAGGAAGTGGAAGAAGTGAGATTACTCGTGTCTTCCCTCGTGCTCATATCCATCCATAAGCTGTCAGGAAGCTCTGTTCACGGAGGAGGATCTCATACTCGAAGGTCCAGAAGATTATAGGCCTCAGGAAACCGAAAATGATACCTTCAGCGGCCGATCATCGCAGGTGAACCGCCGTTGGAAGGCTGGGTGGCTGATCGTTGTCAGGAGTGCTCGGATGCTGCTCTGTTCGAACACCTCTCCTATGAGGTGGATGATTATCCACTGCAATACGACGAGAGTGAGGATGTGAGCCATGCTATCGCCGGATCAGCCTTCGTAAGGAAATTGGCGACGCCGCCTGAGTGATGCCCTGCATGTGGTTTTAAAGAAGGGGCTTCCTCACTCGCCATCAAACTCGCGCGAACCACGACCAAGCTCGCCCCCGGCCAGACGAGTACCACTAGGGTGGCGTCCCTCGAATGAGGAGAGTGGATCAGTCGAGATTAGCGGTGGACAAGGCATTTTGCCATCGACATAGCAGCCGAGGGGCCAGTGCCATGATTTCACGCAGCTTCTCATTGTTCGCGGTGGGTTTGGTTGTGAGTCTCACCCCCATGTCATCGGTGCCCCGTAGATGAAATCCCCTTTTCGCTTTGAGGAGCTCACATGTAATCAGGTGTTGGAGACCTGAAGTGACGGATGCTTGCGTGCTGCCACGTGAATAAGGCCTCACTAGATGGGCCGTTTTTGAGTGTTCGGTCTATTGACACGCTTTGCTGTCCTTATCGTTGGGTTGATGGAAACTATTCACTCCGCCGCATCGACTCACAAAGAATACTATAAACACAACAAGCTGATGTATCTCATTTATCGCCTACTTTAGCGTCACAAGGGCTCTGCCCCGCCCGCTTACACCCGAAGTCGGTCTTACAGGAGGGACACTCAGAGCTCTCCTCGAGCAGCCAGCGATCAATGCAGGTAGCGTGGAAGTGATGCAAACAAGGCAGGGTCCGCATGAAGCACGCTGGAGTGTACTCCTCCATGCATATGGCACATGTCCTCTGATTGTGCTGCTCATCGTAACGCCATCTTGGGAAGGTTTCCAGTACGGCTGGATCGATACCACGATACTCAGCAGGAGCCTCTTCTCTATTATCTTCGGTCAAAGTATCAAGGAACGTCCCACTCTCGCCAGGAGGGGTACCATGCAAGTAGTTTTGAGAAGAGGACGAAGAGGACGATGACGATTCCACCGGCGGGGCTCGCCTTTCGACGGACACATCGTCACAGAGGACATCCACGAACCGATCGAGGCTGCAGGGACGTATCTCATCGGAGTGTCGAAGGGCTGGCGGCGCAACCTCTACATCCGCATGTAATGAATCAATGAAATCCATTGGATGAATCAACTGCAGAAAAGGTGATGCCTTTTACAATTCCAATATGTATTCAAGACAACCAAGGCAGTAGTTGAGAGTGAGAATGGCCTTAATGCGCCTTAATACCGAAGGTGTAGAAAAGAAGATGGCCAAGGAATCGCTCTAACGGTGTTGAAAACGATTGTGTCTCCTCCAAGAGTCAACGTAACTTCGACGAGAGCCGCGACGGTGCGAGCTCACATCTAAGAGAACACTAGTCCCACGAAGAAAGGAGGATTCTGTCGAGGAAGGACGCATCTCGAGGCTCCACGGGCATCGTCGCATTCGTTACATGGAAGCTCATCTCGACATCCTGTAATCACAGATGGTAGCCTCTTCGACGACAGCCGAGGCGATTCCTTTTACGTCGTCTGCAGTGGTGGCCCGCGGAAGTCAGACCTCGGACGTGACCTGCAGTACGAGTATCGTGATTCACGAGGGTCCTACACAGAGCGATCCGTAACACCAGAGACGAAGTGACTATTCAACACAATCCGAAGCACACCCCTACGCTTCCCTCGATTCATTCGGGAGCTCACATCCTCTTCTCCTCAACTGCAGAAAGCCGATAGCATCAGCGAGTATGCCGAGAAGAGGACGGACAAAGCCTGTACGAGATCCTTCGACCTCCGATGGCCTCCCAACAATGTCGCGCCGAGTCTCCTGAGGGAAGAAGATCAAATACCATACTACCCTCTACCAAAGGGCGCTAGCTACTACCCGCTCGGTGTACGATGGAGCTGAAGGAGCTGCAGTCGCAGTGTATCCATGCAGGGCTTGCCTTTCATCAGGGTTCCCTGCTGAGGTACCAGCGGTCGAATGTGGACCTGTGAATACTCAATCCACCTGCTTCACCGAAGAGGCGACTCCTTCGAGCCCTACTATCGGCCGCAGATGTCCGCTTATCGAAGTGCAAGAAATCGGATATGACTAGCTTCTTGACAGGATGACCGGCAGGGAAGGGCGTGATGAAGGATAGGAGAGTCCTGAAGACACCAATCACATCAAGGCACTGATGAAGAGGATGCCCACTGAATGAAGAGCTCCAGCTCTCTACGCTGTCCCTCTGCCAGATTCTCATCGAAACGGGTAAATGTCCCGTGACGAGGAGGCGCCGGTAGGGGGTACCTGAGACACTATGCTGCCGGCACTTCCCCATGCTTCTAACCCTACGGTGTTGCCATGCCAGTGAGCTCCTCGAAGTCCATCGCTAGTGCTTGGAACTCACTAAAACGTCGGGATACATCGTACCTAGCAAACTCCATAGCATTGGCGAGAGGGAGGGGCCGTACTCATGCTGCAATCCCCCAGCCGTGGTGGCCAGGACATGGATGGGGTAGTGAGGGATGGCGGAGGCCTGGGTAGGAGGGGAAGGGGGTGCTGGTAAAGTGACGGTTAATGTGTATTCATCGGCCGCATCTACCATTAATAAGGAGATAAATGTACTGCTGAGGAAAAGCCGCGGATGGTCACAATAACGCAACTCAGGTGAGAACTGATAGCATGCGGTAGGCATCGATCCCCAGTGGTAGGGGAGGAAACGTAGCAGTACTCGGGGGTGGTGGGGCAGTGAGGAGGAGGAGGAGGAGGAGGGCCGCGATCGCACATGCAGCAGCAGCAGTATCATGATTATGTCATGAGCATTCAATATTAGTATCATGCAGTGTGGCACTTGTACGTAGTCATCATCGTTAATTGATATCAGCTGAAGACATCCCCCCTGATACGACGGACGAGGCGGATGTCCTGAGGAAGGCAGGCGAAGGAGGCCGATCGTGAGTCTGACCAATGTCAGTATGAATCATGAGTGGGCAGCACCTTCGACATCAATGTCACCCGCTTGGCGTGGATTGCCACCAGCATAGCATCCTCGAAGAGCCCAACCTGAGGCGATAAGTAAGGACTCTCAGTACGACTGAACTTGGCCCACCAGGTAGGCCTCCGCCGCCGTCTGCAACGCTATCAACGCCTCTTGTGACCATCTAGTGGAGAGCATATATTCGACCGAGGGAGTTGAGAAAGTTGTACCTCCATTCCTCGCCCACAAACAGTAGCTGTATCTCCCGGACCACTCTGGCAAAGGGAGCCTTCGGTACCAACAGTTCTGTCGTTCTCTGACGTGACCATCATCATCCACCGTCATCACGGCACTCCCCTCTACTTGGAATTGCCGTATCTCCTTAAGGGCCTTGGTGCCGGGACGGAACCTCCGCTTCTTTTTACCATCGGACCCACCACTAGGGCGACCTGATGCCAGGCAGCATCACAGCACCACCTCTTGCTACTATTACTCGGTCGGGCTGCGGCTTTCTTAGTCGATGGTCTCCGGGCAGGAGGGGCCGGTGGCTGCCTTGGTGCTCTGAGCCAATAACGGTGCTGCCTGCAAGAGGCACTCCCTTCATACCGCTTAGGACTTATCCTCCGCGCTGTCGGTGGCGTCCCTCTCATCTGTACAACTCCTCTTGGGGGGCCTGATTACAGAACGCCAATTTCCTCTCGTACCGCATAAGGGACTAGCCTCACTGCCACGGAGGGTGGACGGCGGAGTGATAGGAGAGGTTGGCCGGGCGCGTCTCGCAGGAGGGGAGGGGGTCCTCCGCCTTGGTGGGGGCGGTGGAGCCCTTTTAGGGGTTGGTACCGTTTCCGGAGGGCTCATCGGTTCACTGGACTCGGATGATGCTCCGGCTGGTGTGCTCCTGCGGAAAGAAGAGGTAGGTCTCATCAGACGAGGCTCCTACTTGGCCGCTGTCCGGGCCCCGGCCCTCGCTGGTGTACCTCTCCTCCCGCCTAACAATGAACCAGCAGCGAGTTAGAGGCAGGTAGTTCATCCTCGACAGAGTGAAGGGCCTTGACCCAAGGCATGCTGTAGTAGCGTAAAGATTGGGCTAGCGGGTTAGCCCAACCCTCCTGCTGGATACACTCGATGTATGGAGCCCAGCAGACCCACTTGATGGCGATCGTCGTCCGGGAGATCTACCGCGAGGCGGAGGAGGCGGGAGCTCTTTTGGTGTAGGTACCGGTCCTGGTGGGGTCATTGGTTCGCTGGACTCCGATGACCCTGGGGAAGAGTCCCTGACGAGAGGACCAACAAGTGACCACGTTCGAGACTAGAATAGAGACCCACGAGTCATCAGCACCATCATCCGTAGGGCGGGCATCCCTGCGAGGTGGGCCTCTCCTGCTACCTGATACAAGGGGAAAGGCAATGACGATGAGATGAATGCCGCCTACCTTGCGAAGAGAAAAGTGCAGATAGACGGGGGAACATACGGCGGAGGAGGGAGGAGGAGCGGAAGAAGTAAGGACTGATGACGATAGCTCAGGAGAATGCACCCACCTGATGGTGGTCCTCTCGATGATGATGCTGATGATGATCCGGATGATCGTTGACTCGTTCGAGGTAGCATGCGGAAAGGTACTCCCTCTCTGCACGGATTCGAGAGGCGGCAAAAGAAGAGGACGAGCGGGGGCCCACGGGCGAGCTATTACCACCAAGATCTACCTGCTATCAACGCAAGGACTGCGATGGGTGGAACAGCATAGACATCATGCCATCAAGGAACGGTCAGACTTTGTGGGGAGTTGTTATCATTACGAGAGTTGTGGTTCTCTGAAGGGGACATATCTTCCATCAGGGATATCCCTATGATACTGTGTTGCTCTGGGGTCCTGCACCACGACCAATGGCTTCAACCCTGTTTTCTTCTTCTTCTTTTTTTGTTTCTTCTTCTTCTCACTCTCGCGGCCTCCCGTCGCATCTACGACGAAGAAACCTTTGCACCCCCGTCAGAGCAAGCTGCCTGGAATGGTCTCCTTACCGGTATCTCCCTTCTTTTTCTTTTTATCTTTCTTTTCCCTCTCATGCTTGTCGCTTCCCTCCTTGGTTTTCCTCTTTTTCTTCTTCTTCCTCCCCCTGTTCTCCACCCTCCTCTCCTTCCACTCAAGATGCATCAGCGCCCGTCTTTCCAGTTCTTTGGCCTCCTTCAGACCCTACCACCACCAGGAGTCATTCAGAGCGACCAGCACTTCAAACAAACAAATACTCAACGCCACCTAGAAGTCATGCTATTCCACTCTCGCTCGCGACGAATTGCGAAAGGTACGGTAAGAAAGTCGCAATTACCTACCGCCTTCCCCTTATTATTTATAAGATAGTCCCTGCGGGCAAAGGCCCACTCTACGATCTCCTCAGTGTCGGTATCACTGTATTCTTGCCCTGGCTTCATAGGCTTGTAATTGTCCCGATCTGTGATAGACTGTGAGGGACACTACTTCTAGCCGTACCCGCCTCTCACCTTTCTTCCTCTTCCTCTGCATCTCCAGTATCCTGACAGGGTCCTTCTTCTCCAAGTAGAGGCTTTTGCGCTGCTTGCGTGCCGCTGAGGTCAGTACAGCGCCTCAGCTCAGAGGCCTAGCCTTCCTTCTCACTCCGTTTCTTCTCGCTTTCCATCTCTGCTTCCTTCTGAGCACGCTTCTTGGCCTCCTCACGCTCCTGTGAGAGGTTGATGGATCAGCGTGAGCAGCAGCGGGCGTCGACGTACTCGGATATCCGCCTTTTCCTGTAACCGCTTGACCTCTGCTTCATAGTCCACTTCGAACAAGTAGTCTTCATCATAATCCTCTTGGTCCTCCCCTTCAGCGTCATCGTCCGACCCCGCTCTGCCGTTCTGGGCGTTAGGTTTCGGCTTTGACTTGGAGGATCCCGTACGTGCAGAAAAGACTACGAACAGCAGTAGCAGCAACGCAGTTGCCTTGGGCCTGGTCCCTCCGTTGGCCTTCAAACGCAAGGTGCGGTACGCAGGCTCAGGAAGGCAAGGCGCATGCGGCAGTCTTTGACTTGTCTTTCAAACGACTACAAGGGAACTGACTAAAACTATGCATTGGCGTGAACTTATAGAGAGAGACGGGTAAGGTGGGCGACTGCTACTACTGCCACTATACAAAAGTGGTCTCCTGGTCTACTTATACTGAATCCCCTTCTCGTCCAGCCATCTCTTCCACAAGCTTTGATTCTCCTTGATCCATCCAGGTGCGTTAAGGTAGGGGTCATAGGGGCACATGGACATCTGGCGATAGGCTAGTAACTGACGATGATGATTGCGATAGGCGACCGAATCAAAGTGTGGTACATTGCGGCGCTGCTGCATGCCGTCATCCTGGTTGTGGAGTATGGCTTTCATGGCTACCCCTAGAGATAGTCGATCGGCTTCAACTTTCATGAAGTCTCGTGTCATATCTTATGGATAATGATCAGGACCGCTGAGCCATCATGACCTTACCTGGAGCATCCCCCATACTCCTGGAGAAGCACGGCAGGCATGAGCTCTTCCTTCCTCTTCTACTGTGTGCAAGGGCTGCCCTGGGCTGGCTCATCGACATAGCCAGTATCATCACCTGGAAGGGGGGACATAGTGGAGTGAAGGTAAGGTAGACTACCTTATCGAAGATACTGGCGAAGTCCTCGAAGCTCATCCAGAACATGCCATCATCACCAGCAGCGAATCCAGTGGCTTCCACCAGCTGTGGATGGGCCCGCCAAGTGGAAAGGTCAGCATCGGACCATCGACCATTCCATTCAGTCGATTGAGTGCCATCCCCTTTGCCGTGCGGGTTACGGAGCTGTACCTACCACCACCACGACGATGGTCCATCACGGATACAGTATGGGGCTTGGTGCTGACCAATCGTATGTTGCCAACTCGGCAGGCCGATATAAGACTGTATGCATGTCCCAGTACCAGACCATCTGGCCTGAAAGATGGAACCATCCGCAGGAGAGGCGTAGGAGGTGGATGCAGACCGGAAATAGCCTTGCAAAGTTCCCGGTGGTTGGAAGCATGTGATACAGGCAGCCATGAGGTAGTTGCGCTCGTCGTAGCTCAACAGCTTGTCGAATAAAGCGTCGTTAGTGTACCTGCTCTTGCCCGGATGATAATGATAATCGGATGGCCGTTGACACTACTGTGTCGAGAGAGCCCCTCCTCGATCCGTAACGCCTCGCTGGACAGGCTTGTATCCGCAGGTTGGGCGATCTCGGCTGTGCCATTGCGCCCATCCTCGTTGCCATACCCCAACCTCAGCACACGTCATGTCCTTGTCCAAAGCTCTGCGTTTGAACCTGATGACGGCGACGGGGGCCTTCTCAAATAGCGAATGACGAAGCAGGCATTACTCGTAGACTTGAGAATAGCCGGTCATGGTCATGAAGGCGAAAGGCTCATGCCCTCCAGCTATCTTGCTGTAGGAACCTACAAACTTGGCCATTGTCTTCTCAAGTATGAGACACCTACAGAAGGGAGTAGCGCAAGGTCCAGAGCCAGCACAGCAGCTCACCACATCTCATTGCCATGCGGCGCTGCGAACAGTGGTCTGTACCGCATGCGAGGCTTAACGCGTCCATCGTAACTAATGGACTGTCCAATGAACAAGGGCGACACCTCGTCCTGCGAGTCCTCGTACACCCGTTTGCCCTGGTCATTAATCCTATAGGGTACTTGAGTGTAGTCAGCATAGTACCTGCAGCCAAGATGCACCGTTGATACGCTGCTAGCGCCCATAGAATCCTGATGCAGAGCTAAGTTGGCTCGAACGCGGCCAACTGCCATTTTGGGCTCTTTCACAAGATGATGGCGATGAATTTGTCAAAGAGTGGATCGAGTTGTCCTACTTGCATGGAACATAGTCATCTATTGTGATGTCCTCCCAGCGGCATTTGGTATGATCATACAGGCTCACAGTATATCTCCCTTCAGGAGAGATAGCCTACAGACAGGGATGGCAACAGCCTGTCGCCGACAGGACGCTAAATAGAGGTATCGTTTCCCCACCTTAGGATTTATTCGCTCCACCACTGAGTCAGGGAATTCTGCTAGGCATGCCATACTAGCCAGGAGCCAGCAGTCTCCTACTACCCCTTGGGTGAGGTCATTAGGCTCTATCGTGTCGTCGAATAGGTTAACCTAAATATGCGCGATCACGGCCAGCTCCTAGCCTAATTTCGGCATAGCCGAAATTTCAGGTCCATATGAGCTCTAGGGAAAAAGTTGTGCCGGTGACACGAAACTGTCTTTAGATTGCGTGTACTGTACACACAGTAGTTTTGGTATAGCAACTAGTGACCATGTCCTCACTACACCAACAGCCAGCGAAGCTCCTCACATGCAAACTCGAGGATGTTATGCTGATGAGATCGCGCTCGCCCTGATCATCATCATCTTACCGGATCGCCATGGCTGAGGCCACAGTTCATTCGTATTAGGTCGGGTATCCGTATCCACACTGCACCATCGCGCTCAGCCGGTGTTAACCGTAAGCGGGACTTGTTATCTTCACTGCTAACCGGACCTAGACTGGGCTGCCAGCACAGTCTTGGGCCTTGCTACTTCACCTATAGTATTCCTAGCGTCCAAAGGTGAGAAGCTCTTGTCCATGAACAGACCGTCCCCGCCTGGCCGCGGCACCTAGAGCGGTGATCCAGGGGTATCCACAAGACTGAGGGATCGTCACCTTGTCAGGCGGCGGAGCATCTATCGGATTCTGTGAGGCCTTCATAGTCCTCCACCACCTACGAGCCAAGGCTCCCTACAAGCAATACTGAGTGCCTCTCGCCACGGTGATCGTGTTGGCAGCCTCTGGGTGTGTGTAGGGCCGTCGGTTGGCAGTACATGTGGCGCTTGACATGCCTACGTATCCTTCGTCTATCTATCCACCTCCTCAACCTAGCCCTCATGCTCCAGCGCTCATGCCTTGCCATCTCCAGGAGCTGCCAGGATTTACCCGCCTCCGTACCACTACGAGTGGTAGGTCGTTTACTCCTATATAGCGCCACTGATGGCGAGTCGAGCCGCTGAGGCGGCTGAGCATTACGGTTGTAGGCCCAGTGGAGGAGGAGGCCACCGTGACGAGGGCACGATGTCTCAGGTATGCACGAGCCTCAAGCTCACACCCCCTTACCTCGAGCCCACTCTAGCCTTGTGTGGCCCTACGCTATGATAATGATGATGATCCTGATAACAACGACATTGTGCAGGCATACCATACAGTCCAAGGAACCTTCCCTTGAGAGGCCGACGAGCTACCCGACCCAGTGGGAGGACTCTGAGGCTGCTGTACTCGATGATGCTGCTGATGGCCACGTGCGGCGGCAGACGGTGGATACCCATTGGGCTGGGGTACCAGAGTAGTCGAGGCTCTATGATCGAGATCATATGCCGCCCACGCCATCTCTACAGTAGCGTATCTCGTATCCTTAGCCGGACAGTAGTAGGTGTACTCTCCTGATCATACTCCTGTCCGAGGACGCATGTAGGTGACGCAGCTCACCCGGCCTTGAATGGGAGGCAACTCTGACGTATCCAGGAGGGGGTGCTGAAAAATGACTCAATCACATCTCACGAGAGGTTCTAAGTTTTTGAGATTTTTCCTAAGGGTTATGAGCTTTTTTAAGGGCACTTGCAATTTTGGCCACACCGTGCGCACGTGGAACGTGCGACCTGCCCCGACCAGACTCCGCGCTGGAAGCACCGCGTCTCCGTATTGAACAATCGACAACAAGTTATCTTCGAGCAAGATTCCGGCACCCATGCAGCCGCTGGTACTACCTCCAGGATGGTGTCGACTCCCTTTCGATTCTCCTTGGGCAGGCACGACAGGTTCTACAGCACTGTACCTGTATGGATCTCCCCACCTCGTGACGGTGACGATAAGCAACCTACTTTTGCAGCCCTTGTCGCGGGTCGTAGTACCTCTGCTGCCCCGCTGAGGATGGGACACCAGCATGGTGAGTTATTGTACCCGGCACCTGTAATCATCGCCGACTCCCTGCAAGATGGACCAGATGCTCCCCTCACCATCCTATGGTGATTCGGTGGCGGTGAGGTATAGACTATCGGACTCTGTGCCGTACCGAGCATACTGGGACGAGCATTGTACGCAGAGCGCCGCTGCTGGCATAACAACAGTAACGATACCAGAGTACCACCTACTCATGCTACCGAGTCTCCAGACGTGTACACCAATCCTGGGCCGTCAACTAGACGCTCACCATCGGCGATAGGAGGGCCGCCACTGCAAGAGCCATCTCTGAGCCTACGCAGACTATCACACCCACCTTGTGGTGTTGTAGTAGCTGTGGCGTGATGGGACGGTTGGCATCTAATGCTGTAGCATCCTGACCTCTCACAATGCCCGCAAAGAGTGACAACTCGAAGCACGACTGCTGATTATATTGATCAGAATCTTCTTGTTTACGTTGCAGAAATTGGGAGAGCTCGTCGAAACTCAAATTACATGATAATGATATTGTGATTCAACAGCAAGGAGACCACCGGGGATTTTTTCCAGAGGCCTGTGTTCAGGGTGGACCTGTGGCAAAGGGTACGTGGAGATAATCGCTGTTGCAAGGCGATGCATGCCTCGCTCGTGGCTACGCAGACACAGGCCTGCCGACGACCTGATAGGTAGTAACAGAACTCGCCCAACACGACTATTGACAACTACCTTGCTCTCGATAGCCTCGAAGTTGTTATACAGTCCCGCTCCGAATGTGCCAGTGAGGAAGCCTAGCACCATGCCTCTGGCCATGCCAAGCCCTTGTATCGGGGCCGAGTCCTCCACCTATAGCTGCGCCGATCAATGCACAGCGATCTGTGATAACTTGGTCTGAGAGTGCACGTACTGGGGCTCACGGCTGTAGTTGCTCTACACTTACTAGTGTTGAACCTTATCCTGTATGCTCTATCAAGGAAAGCCTTCATAGTCTACACCACCGCGGACCATTCTGCCGTACCTTCCCAAGTCGATCCTGAAGCCCTTCGCTAGAGTGTACTGCTCATGCTACCACATAAACGGCGTGAGGATGACCAGGCCTCCCAGAGTCCATGCAGGGGCTGAGAGCCTTCCGATACAAATGAGGTCTGCGCAGTGCTAAGGCTGCCAAGGACGAGCTAAGCAGCCCGAAGCCAGCACCGATCTGAGACTCAGTCATAACACTACATTCTTAAGACAGCCGTACCTGGGCACACTTCGTAGCCACGTGGGCCATGACTTCGGCCTCTGGGTCGGGGATGAGCCTCTCAGGGTCATCGGATAGCCTCTTCTCCTCATCAGAGGGGCAGGAGAACAAATTGCGCCAATACCTGAGCTCAGTAGTACCTCTGCAGGCAATGCAGCCCGGGAGGACGATCTTCTAGTCATCAGCTATACAACCAGAAGCTCCAAGGACCTGTTGTTACCCAGCAGAGTTCCTCAGGCCCCTGACGATTCTCGCAGCATCCAGCTGATGTGGCGCCTCGTGATCAACAGTTGCCTCTTCTGGTGATGGCAAGGGCTGTTCCTCGGTGGCCATAGGTAGAGGTGTGTTTTTGTTGTTGCAAGGACTGTGGGAATGACCG
Source organism: Perkinsus olseni (assembly GCA_013115135.1). NCBI lineage: Eukaryota > Perkinsozoa > Perkinsida > Perkinsidae > Perkinsus > Perkinsus olseni. The sequence goes on along the minus strand of JABANP010000112.1, from coordinate 35,230 downwards.
ATGGGTACCGAGGCCCAGGTTCTGAGATCGGATACTCGCTGTTCTCAGCTGGCAGATCGTATACACGAGGGATCGCCTGTGTCAGTTGGAAGGAGACCCATCTGCCCAACGGAGCAGTCCTTGCCATGAAGGCCATCGAACAGACACCCCAACACAACCGCGTCCCCCCCCCGCAGGCATGACCTAGCGCATATCCATACTAGGGCAACAGTAGGAAGTCCTCCAGCACCCTACCACACGCAATTTGATGTGAACTCAACATTACGTCATACATGATATAGAAGCTCAGCAGCAGCAGCAGCAGCCGGCGCACACTCAGTACACATGCGGTCGGGAGTAGCCGTCGTCGCCGCGACTGATATAACAGTATACGAGTAGAGGTATCGAACGGCCAAGGAGGGCTTCACGAGGCGTCGAAGGTCATCATGTGGTATCAGGACGGCTAGCCACCTGTCCGCCGCTATCCGCTGACGACGTCGATGGCGCCGACGGTTGAGCGGCCAAGTTACGGCAGTATAGTCTGCAACCGAGCGCATCATCACTGAAATAGGAATGCCAATAACCTGGTCCATTCCCTAGCCTTTTGGTCATGCAGATCTCTGTCGGTCTTATACAACCATGCTGCATCCGGCTCCAGTGGGTCATCGGCATTGCAGTCATTCAATAGCGATGATATTGATAGTAATACCTACGATGGGCCATCTCCCAGCTGCCCTTCCTCCCCTCCGGGCTACTGTCTGCATAGTAAGGCTTGGACTCCACTGTTTGTCGAGTATATCCAAACATAAAACTCCATTAGCATTTATATTACAGTGAAATATCTTAGTAAGGAACTGTACCTACAGAGCGATAACTACTACGATGATGTCCTCTACCACATCGCCTTAGGAGGTTTGAATGGGTATTCCTTAGGGAACTGAACTGCCAACTCAAACTCTCCCCCTTCATACGGTGTCTCAGCAGGACCAGGCTGAGGTAAGAACACAGCGGACATGCAGCATGCAGTAGACTAGGCGGCCTACTATGGTTGCTATCCACCGGAATAGGTCTATCTCTGGATTCCCTGTTGATACAGGTTTAATACTGCATTTAAGGGGTGGATCTCGTACTAAATCTTGAGTAACGAAAGGAGGGCAGCTTGAGTAGAAGAGAAAGAACGCAGAGATCACTCACCAGCGAGCTCCTTTTGTATTCGACGAAGGGAAGATGGTGGCATGGTGTAAGTCAAAAACACTGGTGTCTCCAACCTGCGCGTTGGACAGTAGCGCGCGCCACGATGATCGATTTAGACAAAGTGATATATCACGAGCACGCTACAACAAACAGTGAATAGTTATTGGACGTAAATTTCCAGTACTGTTGACATGCACCATCATCATCACGACTTTCCGCCTCTCTCAGGCTGCTGATGGCCCGAGCCGTCCGATGGGCTAATTCGGCGGGCTGCACGTATTTGCAGTCGCGTCCACTCTTCCTGAATAACAGACAGGAGCACTCTCTCTAGTAGAAGGGCCTACGATGGAGCTGGCGCGATTGCGCGATGGAGGTATCCATGGTACCACCGGGCGATGCTGGTTGACGGTGGTGCTGGGGAGGCTCACTGAAGCTACATTAGATGGTGGCGGTGGATGATGATGGAATGGCGGCGGCGGCGGTGGATGCACAACTGATTAAAGGAGGCCGAGAAGAGTCGAGAGGAATGCAGTGATGCCACACTCTACCTTGTTGTTTGCTGTTATGCTTAGCGGATGCATCAGAGAATGTACGCAGATGAAAGGAGGGCACTTTGGGTACTCGAAGCTTCTGTCGGAAGTCTGAAAAAGATGGTATTAGCCTGCAACTAGGCTTATGTATCCCTACTGTGAGAGCCTGGAGCGTTGCTGCACCCTGCCGTCCGCTGCTGATGATACGCCATTGCAGGCCCGAAGCCTGTCGTACGTTTAGACCGAAGAGCCACACCACTAGCATCGGTAACAGGAGGACTGAAGGGTACCTAAACCGTGATCATAGAAGGCAGTAAACGCCTTCACTGTCCCTTTCCGACTACTAAGGGAGATTGCCGCTGCTTCTGCAAAGCTAGCGGTGGGGGCGATGCTAGAGAGACGTTCTCAGCACGCAACTGACAACAACAAGATAGTAAACACGCTTGACACGCGTCGCTAGTACAGGCCTTGAGGGTCCGAAGAAATTAGGTGTCGTCGATCTTGGGAGGGCTGTTGGTGACACTAGACTGCCTAACATGGTGGCCGGGGCATCTGCAGCAAAGGTCACACTAGACGGTCTGTGGCAGGCTGCTGCTACGCTTCGCTAAAGATCCCTGAACTATTTGCAAGGAAGATGCTGATGATGATGCCATAGCACCATGGGGGACGCTCCTGATCCGCTGATGGGCGAGCAGCGGCGTGGTAGAGCGTGCAAAGCCTGCATAGAGCTTGGATACCGTGTTTCACCTAGCCCCTCTCACCGAAGTTTGCCGCAGATTGTCTAAAACGCCGGGGAGGAGCTGCCCCCAGTCGAGGAGGAGATCCTCCAAACCCCCTGGTTGGCGTATGCGCCAACGGCGGAGAGGCGCACATGGACCTCGCAGATAGTGAGGGCGTTCTCATCGCCGCACAAGCTTCCTGTTGGGTTCGGGTCTGAGGCCGGCACCAGCGTCCACCGGCACAACAATCCAACCCCACTACTGCTGGTTCATTCACTCGAGCTCCACTTGGTGCAGCCGTCGAAGATGGGGGTTTCACCTGTAACATCTGTGAACGATGCGAGAACTTGTGAAGGGACGTATTACCCCACTGGAGCGGCTGTGGCACTTATCGTCACCAAAGTAGGAAGGAGAGGACGCATCGCCGTCGCTGTCTTTGTTGTCAATCGATGAGCTCCCAGATGACGAGGATGATAATCGCCTAAACAGCGCGTAGTCAGCGCTCTCCCCAAACTGACGACTGAGCGGAAGAGTAGGCCCACCTAGAGCCTGCAGGTCGGCACCTTCCACCAGAATCCATACACATGGAACCGTAGCAGGGTACCGAGTGGCACGAGTCTGAGGCGACTCCTACTGTGAGGCTCCGAGAGTGGCAGTCCTACTCAGACTGCCGGTTGAAAGACGGTAAGGGCGTATGGCAAGGGTCGAGATGAGATCCTCATTCATCGCACTTATCCGAGTAACGTCATTCGAATTCACCGGTGAGTTTTCCTGCGTACGAAGCATGACCAGAACATAGTGGTGCTAGTAGTAGCAGCGTTACATCAAGGATCATCGTCCTCTCCAGCGAAGGGCTATTGACTGCTGACAACGCCTCTAGTCTGACACGACCATCCATAAAGCGACAGCAGCAGCATCATGACTGGGGAGGGGCTCACTCATCTTCTTCTGCTGCCTTCATCCTTCTCCGCTGCAGCACCCCAAGACGGTAGGCTTCAATGAGGGCAACACTACGGCGCACACGACTTCGCCGAATAACATACCTTCCGAAAAGAACAGCAACATGGCGGAGGAGCTACCCCTCCACGCCCCGCTTACTCTCTAGCCGCGACGACCTTCCGTCGCCACGCTTGAATCCTAGTAGCTGCTGCTCGTCGCTGCTCTCGCATCCGTCGAACATAGCACTTCACAGCCCGCTGCAACTTCACAAGGGCCTCTATCATCATAAGACTGCAGAGCCAGCAGTACCCTTGTGCTCAAAGCGAGATCGTAGCAGCCCTCACGTCTGTCGCCGCTGGGCTCTACCCTTCCACACCGCCTGTATCCGACAGGCCATCGCTGATCGTACGGTATGCAGGGCGAGGTTGAGATGCTGAGGATTGCATGGTTAGCAACAGCTGCCTTCACGAGCATGAATCTCACCTCATACGCTGGTCGCTTGAGGAACACCTTCGTATTACCCACCAGAAACAAGAAGTCCTTCACCGGTCTGTCAGCCTCTGAGGGAGAGAACGTCCAAGACTACTGCTACCCGGCAGCCACGTACTCGATGACAACTCATCAGCTAGCCTGGCCATACAAGTGCTTATCCTCTGCCTCAGCTGTCCAGCTGCCATATCTTTGTACATGTGCCCAGTCATACCCGACAACACAGGCCAGTAGTCTTGAGCGAAGTCCTCTAGACTGATGCGTACTGGATACCTGACCCCCATCCTCCACAGCGCCCCCCCCCCCCAACTGAGGCAGTTGACTACCCATTCCTAGCGACTTCCACTGCCTGGATGACTCCACCATACCGCAATTGGTCGACCACCGAGCTACGCTCAAACCTACTAGAGGCGATGAGGCTCAGTCGTAAGGGAACGGACATAGACGACCTGTCGGGCAGGTTCTTTTGGTTAGGTTTGATGCATCTTATAAAGTGGGGGTTGGTCTCCTTCAAGACCGTCATCAATGCCGATAGCTGATCTCGGAACTCCCCCGCAACAGTATAACTGTGTAACGACTGTGTGACGGAGGGCGCCTGAGGGGTCCGCTAGTCAGCCTACACCTTCTGTCGCTTCCTTGGGGCTCCTCCAGTCGGCAATCCGAGATTCGAGTCCGATCGGAACGTCCGGAGTCCTCGCTAAAGCAGCAGGACATGGGAGAGCAGCGACAGGGGAAAGAAGCACCCTCAGCTCCTTATTGGTCCCCAGGGCCTTCGCAAGATCGTTGGACATAGCATCACGGTTCTTGTCGAGGAATTGGTCACAGGAGTACTCTACTGGTCCAGCGAAGTGTCCAACCTAGGAGAACACTTCCCTGAGCCGGTGCCCACTGGCCTGGTAGAGCTCACGATGAAAGAGACCTTCTTCTGCCTAACAACCTCAAACATCTTTCTCCGTTCCTGCAGCTGCTGCTGCTGCTGCTGCTGATGCTGCTGATGCTCATCGTTATCCTCACCGCCGTGCCGTGGGTGCTGTTGTTGACCTCGAGCCAGAGGTCCATCACAGGAATGTGCCTTCGCTATTTTCCCAAAGTAGTTCTCATCACTTCCTCCCACAACCTAAGCACTACCCTCCCTCCTACGAACCACTGGATACTGCTACTACCTTGCACTCCTCATCCAGTAGGGTGAGAAGCCCATCAGGGCGTCCATCGAGAAGGGCTATACCTGTAAAACAGCATGCTTGGCAACATTTACGACGCTGCATCCTGTTATTACTAGCCTGATTGTCAGGGTAGTCTAGGACGACAGATTCCCAGTGAATTCCATCTCTATGATACACCTGCTGTTCATGGTTGAATACATAGTCAACAAAGAACCCCTGTAGACGCTCATTAGCGTAGTTTATGCCTGACAAGATGAGATACAACGAGCCTACTACGAGCTACATCGCTCGAACGACGGCAGAGGGTGCCAAGTGCAATCCAACTGGTGACCGTCCTTTCCCTCCCTCCCGACCTACATAGCTGCTCGAAGGTGTTATTCTTGTAGTATTCAAAGCCAAAGATATCCAGTACACCACAGAAGAGCGATCCATCATCAGTAAAGTCCGCCAGGGATGATGCTACACCTGTTACTAACGCCATAACCGTGCATCATCCAAAGGCCTCATCGTATAGATCACTTTGCCTCCTTCGACGCTCGTATGTTGCGGGGGAGGGTGTGGCGGTGATACAAGCCGAATTGGTCTTGACCACCACTTTAGTGAAGACCAGACCATAGAGGAATCTTGCAAGAGCATCTCTCTGCTCAATAGCCTTTTCTACTGGTAGTGGAATAACTGATGACGATAATGATGTTGACGACACACCAGCCTCGTCCGGTCGCCATTCCCACCGCAATGATCATCAACAGCACTGTATGACTTGGAGCACAACGCCCTCTCCATGACCTCGCTGTCCAAGTCCAAGAGCTCGCAAGCCTGATGGGCTCAAAGTGTTTGGAGACAGAGGCCTCTCTACTACTAACCAGGGCTAGTTCTTCTCTGTTGGTGACCATGGAGGCCTCGCTATCTCCTTCTGGTGCATCAAATTCGACATTACCCAGGCCTAATATTCATACTCATGACCGTACCATACATCGACCAACTCACGTAGTATTGCTGCGGCTAGTCTGAATATACGTTCAATACCCTCCTTGCCGTAGCCAATTACCGTCATTGCATGGACCGTCCCTATATCACAACGAGACCTAATGGTGGACCGCAGTGTGTCTCATTACGCTCGAAGCCTTCAAGGTCCAAACCATGGGACAACTTGTGTACAGCAGTATCCCGAGTAAGGTAAGAGAAACTGACCGTACCATCCCAAAAACACAGTGAAAGGACCACAATGGCCATCAGCGGAATACCAAGCATGGTCCGCCAACCCTTTCAACTCGATCTCCATGCCCTTGACGCCCTCAGCATTTATTATTTGAGGGTAGCTGTAGAGACCTGCCGTATGGCAGTAGGACTAGCATGAGCATTGAAGGCCTACATCCATCCTCAGTCCTCCTGCTCACTGCCGCTGCTGCACAGATTTGATAGAAAATATGGAAATTCCTCTCTCCCTGTATTTGATTGGTAACCCTTATCTTCTCCAGCAGATAACTAAGTACTGGCCCTCTCGACGGCCCTAGCCTGCGTTCCTCTACGTCTCTATCCTAGCCCCCTTCAGTCGTAGGTGATCCTTTTCCCCGTCAAACTGTAGTTGTATGAATTTGCCAAACCGTGAGGAGTTATCGTTCCGCAAAGTACCTGTGTAGACCCCTAGCAGTAATAGTTAGTAGGTGGCCCTTTATTACATGCATTTCCAAAGGCTTCTAGCAGTGGGTTGGACTCTAAGACTTGCCGGTTGATGTCGCCTTTGGATGCCCGCCCACAGGCTGATAGGAACTGCATTACCTACAGTTCGATAACCCGCAGTAGTAGCAAGGCCAACGAGGATCCAATCTGACAAGCTTAGTGGTCTCGGTCTTGCCAGCACCGGATTCACCACTGATGAGAATTGACTGTGACACTCCTTGCCGGACCGATGACTCTCCGCACATTCCCTGACGTAAATAATCCTCAGGCCGGGGAAGCGCATAAAACTTCCAACCAACCTTATAAGCTTGAAGGGCAGTCGAGAAAACATGCGGTGTGTGAATGAAGTTGTCGGGGTCTAATAGGAACCTGAACACGTACCGCTCCACCCTTCCTGCATTACACCGAGATGGTGGGAGGCTGTTGGTTGCTCCCACAGTCAGGGAGACCCTATTACCTGTCAACGATGCTCTTCTCATACAAACCCTTGATGTATTTGAATGGGTTAACAGCGAGCAGTATCGGCCCGCACATCGTGTACAACTGATCTCTATTGAAGCGGTTCTGAGTATAAAGGATGAGCTGCTGTTGCTGCTGCTGTGCTACACACTCCCACCTGGAGGACCTGTAGTAGAGCTGGCTCATGAAGATGCTTGAGTGAAGTTAAATCATCAACATCCTCTCTGCCGAACGCCCTCGACACAGGATATCTATACCGCATCATCGCCTACAGTGGTACGATGGTGGTGTTATTACACTTGACAGTCCCTTGGTACCACCACTTCCACCCTCTCCTGAATACTCAACGTCCGAATCCTACGTCATCCAGCCTGTTGACGCACCTCAATATGTGAAGCGAGTCGCACAAGCATAGCATTATTCTCGTCTACTCCGATGACCTGATAATGCTCGCTATATAACTCTACCCAAGTCCCCTCATACTGCTCCTCTACCTCCCCAACCTGCCATGCTTCCTCAGTATCCACCGGCACCCACACCGTGCTGCCGGTCTCTACTGAAGTTGTTGCTGTTGCTGGTGGTGGAGACCAATCACTCCCTCCGTATGATGGTTTCTTAGGAGTACGATACTTCCCCTCCGCCCGAGACTTCGAGGTCAAAGTGCTTTTACGATTACGACGTGACAGCAGCATTTAAGCAGACTCTTAGCAGCGAGAGCCAACACAACCCTCAGAGGCAACGACTGCATAACAGCTGGTATTGATTTACTACTATAAACACAAGAAGGGCTTAAGTACTGCGGAAGATGATGCTTGTCGAGCACCGACTCCCGAATCACAACAAGGAAATACATCTTGCGCCGTCGTCGTCGTCTCCTAGGCGGCGTATAACTGTATCTCGCTCGCCTTAAAGTGGCCATCGGGAAACAGCACGAGAATCAACTTTGTCTTCGCAGCATTCCTTGTGCCCCCCTCTCTTCTACAATGCATCCTTCATTCATCGTCACTGTCTGCATCCTGTCTGTGTCACACAGCCTCACTAGAGGTCTTAAGATACTCGGGCGAAGGTATGTAGGAACCATCGAGACGTCCGATAATGACAAGAAGATAACGGCTGAGTTGGCCTTCGCGGACACGGGCAACAAGGTGAACATGAAGTTCTGGAGCGGTGAGGGTGCCATTCTTAACAAGGGGCCGGTCATCTCTGCCCTGTTCGACTATGGACCACAACTCCCGGTCCTTCACGACTCTCCCAATATCTACGCTCTACCCCCAAGTTGATGAGTTTCAACGTATTAAACTCACCCCAGGCGCATATGGAATGAAACCTGCACAGATGGCTGCCGTGTTCAACAGGAAGCTAGGGAATGTCGTCAAGGCCGAGAAGGGAAACTTCCAATGGTTGTATTATGGGCCTTCGGGCCCTAACCGTAAGGCGGATTATATCAAGATGATGATTGGTGGGCAGCTTGTCAAGTTGAGACTCATCGATCAGTAGAGTAATGTTGACGCGATCTGATGCATGTTCATGTTGTGATGTAGCTGTCCCTCTAGCCATGTTGCCGTTGAGTACAGTGAACACGGTAAGACCATCACCATGTGCGGCTGACCATCACCATGTGCTGCTGCTGCTGACCATGACCATGTGCTGCTGTTGCTGCTGACCATCATGCTGACGTTCGTCCCCTTAATGAACCTATGGTTCCACCAACACTCGCGGTTCCCTTCACCTACTACTCACCGATGCTTGCTTTTGATATCACCTCGAGCGCCCTCTGCGGCCAGTGACAGCTGTGAAAGATGGTGCGATGTACAATAGAGGCACGTCCCACCGATATGACTAATACTAGCAACTCAATACCATTAATACACTAGATGAACATCCTGAGTACCATTCAAGTGCATGAATTTTACCGATGTCGATTACATCAAACTCACCCCCTTGGAGTTAGCCCTGAGGGGAAGCAGAGTATTGTCAAAGTAACCAGGACCGAAGAGGATGATCAGCCGTGGAAGGGTACCGAAACCTAGTGCGAGAGGGGCGTGCTTGCTGCTCTCACTCTTCTTGAAAGCTGCTGCTGCTGCTGCACTATCATATGCCCTGCAGGAGCTGATGGTCCTTGGACCTGTCCATCAGCTCACACTTGTGATATCCTAACTCGTGGCCTACAATGATGGAGGGTCGCGGGAGCGAGGTATAATGTACGGGGGGTGGGACGGGGACGGACGCAGGCGCCTAAGCAGATAGACAAGTTCATCACACTGACTCAGCGGACTAAACAGTAAGCTTACGGTGTGTCTATAGGGGCCACCAGGATGTATGCCAGCCTGAGCAGTAGAGGCCTGAAAGACATTGAGGAGGTACGGTTTAGCGGTGGGCCCCCTGGTTACACTAGCAACTAGAGTTGCACTAGGCAGGCTTATACCCGGCACAGCAATAGAATGCCTGGAAAGAGACATACTCCTCTGGACTTCCGCCTGAAAGGGCATCACTAGCATGCATGAATCCAGGCATCTACTGTATACAGTACCTGCTGGTTGGGAGCCGTGGTACGTACAGCCACCGCTCCGCTGTCTCTCTTTCCTCTCGCTGTGAACATGCTCCCAACGCTTGGCACACGATACACTGATGGGGGCTAAACGAAGATAGAAACAAGGTTGAGAGCGTTTACCTCTAGGGGCGTCCTACTACCTGTGGAAGGCCAAGGGCAATAGATGATCTCGCTGCCGTATGTGGCATAGACACCGAATACGACTTACCTCGTTCAACAACCTGTATAGGGATACTAGTGATCCGAGCGGCACTCCACGGCTCCTTACATGCGCGCCTTCATGGCCCTTATACTTTTCCGCCTCTGCCGAGCTACTGTCAAGTGTTACTCTGGTAGTAGTGGGTGCTTTAGCTGGAGAACCGGCTGTTGTTGGTTCAGGACTAGCCATTCTCTCCTCCCCCCTATTCTGCTGGGCAGCGGCGTCATCTTGACAGACCGTCACGTCGCTTGTCATCTTCTGCGACCCTCCTAAGCTCGTAGCTCTGCTCGATCTTTCTTCTCCCTGATAGACCCATCACCCCACCAGCAGCCGATAGATCACCCTACCCGTGCCGAAAGCATCATGTCTCTAGCCTGATTGCTATGCTTCTCCACATAAGACATGACAGCCTCGAGCGCCGCATCAAAGTCCGTTGCCTTCCGCTCCACACAGGTCTCATCGCGATCCTGGTTCGAGGAGGCCGTCTTAGGCGTGGGCCTCCTCGGACTGCTGCTGTTGTTCTCCCGAGGTGTCCTGCCCTTCCGAGGCGTCAGCTCCGATACAGGTATCGTCCAGCTGATCGGTGATGGCCGGGTTGGGGAATCCAGAACAGCGCCCTACAGATGGGATGCTTCATAAGCAACGATCACGCAGGGGAACCACAGGCACCTCAGTCTTCTCCGCCTGCCCACGCTGGAGGTCGCCCGGTACTTCTCCTCCGTCGGCAGCAGCCTGCAATGCTATCTCTAGGGCCATTCCCTCCCTCACCGGCCTTACCCCCCGTGATCTGGGCGTGACGACCTTCGGCGTCTCCTGTTGCCGCGGTTCCGGCACTCTAGGGGGTGATGGCCTGTAGAGATTCTCGACAGCTACCCACAGTAGGACGCTCCCATTACCTCTTGTCCAGAGTACGTCCCTCCTCAGGCCCTTGCCGCAGCTCCCGACCGAGCGCCCGTAGCTGCTCCTCGTACTCCTTCACTAGTATCTCCTTCTCCATTTTGTGCTGCCGAGGACGATGGGCTGCCGTGAGCGGACAGATCCGTACCTTAGCTTTAGTTAACTTGATCCACTCCTTCACCCGCGCCAATCGGTCAATATACGTATCCCGCTGGTCCTGAGTGGCCGCCTCCTGCGGGTAGACACTAGACCGCCCCACCTCCCATTTATGCTTCGACGCACGCAGCTCTCGTAGCTCGGCACGCAATTGCTGATTCCTCTCATTCGCGCAGGACACCTTGCGGCCGGGCGGGATATGCAGACATTCTCAGCAGCTGAGGTGAATTACCTCAGTCTCAAGCTTTTGACCTTGAAAGCCAGAGCCACACAGCGTCTGCAGGTCGTCACCTCTTCAGTAGAATCTATAGGAAGACCAGTAAAACCTTGGTCTACGACGGCCAAGGCGCGATACCCGCCGAGATGCCCTCGACGCCCATCTCCTCCTTCGGTGGTAAATGAGAGCGTATCGAGCTGAGAGCCTTCCTTATTCTCAGAGTCAGCACCTACCACCAGGGCCGCGCTTGTGGGCCAGATCGAGGCAATAGACTAACAGACCTCTGGGGCTCCATCACGCTCCTCTGCGTCCGTGAAGTCCGCTCTTCTGGAGGGACGAGACACGGGAGAGCGATAGGTCATGGAAGGGGAGGAAGATCGAGCAACTCGAGTGGCATTCTCGAAACTCCGATTAATAACAAAATAGGGGAGAAGCGACACCAGTCACACAACAGTATACTACGGACATATTCATGTCGACTGGCGGACTAACCACTACACGGATGTGAGCCTCTCCTCATTTCTTCTTCTTTTTACCCTTGCCGCCCTTCTTTCCTTTACTCGCTCCAAGAGCCTGCGAGCAACAGGCGAACCTCGACACACGTGTTCGCCAATAGGATTCCAAGGCTTCTAGGGTTTAACAATTAACATATCCCGTAATGGGCCGTCACAAAGAGAACAGCTTCCCGACTCGGGATCCTCGGGAATCTCGAGAAGCCCGTAACGCCACCATCACTGTGGCCTCAGACAAGCGCTGCGGTATCATAGAGTGACCGAAGCGGAATCGCTATGTGTACGAAGAGAAGTGAAAGCAGACAAGAGCCATATGTCCTCGAGTTGGATAATAAGACTACCCCATGACATCTACCCTGGCAATGCAACTAATACTACCTGTTCCAGTGCCTCGAGGGTTGTGGGAGAGCATCGCTCCGTCAAGAGAACCTCCTTGACGTGAGACAAGCCTATCAGTCCTTGTACTACACGCTGGGCTCCAACATCAGTGAAGAAATTACCACTCAGGTTGTATCTGAGATAGCACATGATGAAGACCCAGAGCCATTGCTGACAGCAGCCGCCTACCGCTCAATCGTAAGGCACCCACGAAAGGCTTTAGTAAGCTCCCTCAGCACCTCCTCCTTCTCATGGATTTTGTTGTCGGCGACATTGATAACCTAAGTATCCATACAACGCGGTGACTGTTGAATCGTTGCGCGCTCACCTTGAGCTTCTTAGCGCCACGAGCTCCTCTAGACAGAAGTTCCACCAGCCCCTCAGCCTCAAGATGATTGCCTCGAAGATTAAGGTCCTCGATTATGCTGAACACGGGAGAGGTCATATTCTGCACGGCTGTAGGCTGCTCACCAGTGCACATAAATCAGAATAAGAGAGAGGTGCTGGGCTCCCTCCGGCCCTATGCCACAGTACTGCAAGCTGAGCCCCCGTAGGGATCCATTCTGGCACAACCCTGAGGTAACCATAGTGAGGCAGAGAGAACGAAGCCTCGGCAAGACCTTCAGCCAAGGCCTCGAGCCCGGCGTTGCCGAATTTATTGTGATCTAGTCTGAGTAGTGATATCAACTTATACCCATTCAAGCTAAGCGTTCTGCCCAGTATAGCACACCCTAGACCTGAGAGAAGGGCCCCTCGACAGCAGTAGGAAAGGCGGCAAAATCAGCGTATTACTCGTTACGCCACCATCGGTGATCTGCAGGTCCTCCACAAGACAACCGCCGAACTGCAATGACATGTGGCCACAGAGAGATCTGGAGCAATGGGCCGCTTACCTGAGGGCTGGTCGGCATCTCCAGGTAGTTGCAGACACTTCGTACGCCCTCATCACCCATCTCGCACTTCCATAACCTCAAAGCCTTGAACTTGTTGTAGTTGGACTGCCGCAATGCCTGAAGGATCCGAAGGTAATGGTGACAATGTCTACCTCAGGCGTCACCTCGCACGCGATCCTAAAGGCCATGATATCCTGCGGGCCATTGAAGTTCCAAGCCGGCAACTCTTCCCTACACGGAACGGCATACAGGAGTGGAGTCACTGGAGGTCAGTACCCTTCCTCAACTATGGTGTTCATGATGCCCTCCAATTGAGCCAACTTGGGCACTTCATAATCTTTCTGCAACTTCCTCAACTTCTTGACGAACTCCTCGAAGAGATCTACTTCGTCTTCGCCTCCCCCGCCTTTCTTGGGCGCTGCCTTCTTCTTCGGACCCATAGAAAACACTGAATGCCCAACCATCAGCCCCGATCATTGACAAGTGTAAGACCACGATGAGAGGAAACGAATATAAGTAACAGGTGTAGTACGGGTAGTAGTAGTAGTAGGCCGAAACGGGAAAGCTACTGCTGCTGCTGCTTCTTCTGGTGTTCTTGTCGAGGGATGGTACGGCTAATGATAAATTAAGAACTTGTCGGCTCCGGCTGGAAAGTATACATCGACGCTGTGCTCTGAGGAGACCGTCGTCTCAAGGATGATGAAAACATTCGAATATGCCTTTCCTACCGGGTCTGCTGACTCAGGCGAAAAACTGCTGCTACTGCTGCTGGAAGATGGCTCCGCCTCCGATTGTTCTTTGTGTGTCCGACCCCAGAGCCCGCCGAGACCGGAAAGCACCGAGCCGTCCTTAGCCGCCGCCTCGGCCGTCTTCTTCGCCTGAAACTCACGTGTTCGCCAGCAACAGCAAAACGATCGCCCCCTGATGATACCGCTGCGTGCTTCTCTTGATAATCCTGTACTAACTTTTCCTGCTGCATTTGCATCAGTGCTTGTTCCCTACCATAACATGCTCGCATCCTACTTCTCCGCCCCCAACAACATCACCAGCACTACCTTGGTGTCTGTGATGAGCTCTTCATCAATAGTGCTGATACTCCTTCAATGATGGCCAATAGTATGCCTCCCACTACAGCATTCTTGCTTGCAGTCTTCCATCCGCCTCTTGCTGCCAATACACCTACAGAACACAACCATCCACAACATGCAACAAAAGCACTTGGTCAGTAGTCGCATTGCAGCCAAGGGAAAAGGCGTTCTCTCATTCAACTGGTCGTCCTCACGGGGGCCCTTCGAGGCCAGAGGCTTCCAAAAGTTTTATAGCGGGAGCTCATTCGCTGTCTAGCTGTACAGGGGCCCCTTGCAGTATACTGATGGGTGTTATAGGCGTCAGCAGCAGGACCGAGGTGAGGCCGCAAGAAGATTCACGCAGAAGACCATGTACCAGAAGGAGCGGCATTCATCACTGGACTCTTCGGACTATGATCACGGTCCGAATTGTGGAATGCAAATTCCGTGTCCTGACCTCCAATGAGACGCCGCCAGCGAATCTTGCTTGACATTTCGCATCGTACTCCTCCCCTTTGCACTCACCGCCAGTAAGGAATCCGGATGCAATAGCATTCCAGTGATCATCTCTCTGACGTATGTACCTACAGCAATGAGTGGGACGAGGCCGAGGAGAGGACGGGTGCAGGACTACTGTAGACTGCAATCGAATGCCGAGAAGGTCCCTCCCCACACAGCGAAACTGCTGCCGAGAATCGGTGCCCGTGTCTTTGCCGAGTACAACGCACCTAAAAGAAGAAACATCATTCGATCAGGACAGGCCCCAGCCGCGTTACCATGCAAACGTTCCCCTCGAGGAGAATTCCGGGCTCCCTTCACGAAGTGCCATAGGAAGCCACCAACACAACCCATACCAAAGGCACCACCTGAGAATGAAAGATACTCCCACTTAACCGCGGTTACGGACGAGTACCTAAATCCTCGACTATCCTATCCGGGCAAGGCTCTCTCGCTGCGTCACGATCTGAGTCACGAACTTCGCGAGTCATATGATAAGAAGGAGGGGCAGAAACAACACCAGCGTTGATGAAAAACTGCGATGCACCCCATGACAGGAAACCAAGCCTCAAAAACACAACCCTTTCGGTAGTTACAACATTGGTTGCACAGGAACATGATAAACACACACGATGAACTACACATCCAGCGCTACAGCCGCCGGGGGTAGGCGCTCGCTACTCGCTGATCTCGAGCCCTCACTCACCTGAAACCGCATCGAGCCGGGACAGATTTGGAAGCACTTAGTACCTTCTCATCCCCAAATGTGGTATCATCCACAGCGGCATTACTCTCATCTTTCAACAGAGGAACTCCTTCCGCCAAGTCCTCACTGCCTTCCGACACGAATCCTATGCGAAGAATCGAAGCCATGCTCCACGTGACGCTGCTGAATACAGTACCCGATTCGGCCGTTTTCGAAGATACCCGAAAGGCATGTTGGTTGATGAGTATCCATAATGAAAGATGCGCGCATAGCGCGGCTCCAAGCCCTCCAAAGAGAGCTTTCACCCATACCTATGGCAACGACTTGGAACCAAGGATGAGACAGACAGACTGACGAGTGTTTTCCTGTGCCAGACAGCACCACCACCAGCTCTAGCCTCAGCGACACCCAAGACGATCGAGATCGGAACGGCTAGGAACTGAAAAGCGAGACTGCAGAGAGCTGCGAGATGGGTTCCTACAACAGCGAAGGCTAGCCCCACGACGAACCCCGCTCGGAGTTGGTGTAGCAGTGCCACGCCTGAGACTGAGAGGCTGCAGCACTCACCATACCGCGATGCATACTACCGCGGGAAACTCTATCATGCGGGTCCGATACGAATAGAGGACGGTGAGTGAACCATCTTGGCATGCTCATGGGAAACTTCGGGAAAGACGATGGTTTAATCCTTATTGGCGACCTGAGCGTCGTTCGTGAAGGATCGCAGAAATATAAGATACCACCCGATAACAAGATCCCTCATGGCCAGGGATGGTGAAATAACCCAGGTGACAATACAGGTAACAATGGCAGTGATTATGAGATCGCCCCCTAGAGTGTTGGGGAACGACCAGACTCCTGAAAGGATCCTGCTTCCCAATGCTGAAGTTAGTAATGAGCCGTACTCGTAGCCGTTGCCTTTCTCTCGCTGTACATTGCCAAAGCCAGCAGCGCATTAACAGTACCCGATATGACCGTCGTAATGAGTAGCGTTATCAACTGAGACCAGGACGGCGTCAAAGGTGATGGCAATCCCTCTGTCGTACAAGATACAACCTCCACGACAAGGCAACAGCCTGTCCGACATCCTTTGACGTGGGCATGTTCGTGGTACGCATAAGAGGCCTGTCTACCCAATGTTAGTTACGACAGAACTACACGAGAACAGAATGGACGACCACAGCCACACACCAGCATGCATACAAGGGGTTAACGTATGAGATGGTATCGGCACATAACCCATCACCCTTCGAGTGATCCTACCTCTACTACAGTGATATCCTTGCTGTTGCGAGGTAACGCCCTTAATAAGACCTTCTCGCCTCTATAGTGCCTCAGTGATGGTCGCTAAAGCTACAACGACCCCGGAAATGGTCAAGGGCATTCCAGTAGGCCTCATGATAGCATCGAGTTCACCGACTGCTCCTCGACTTGCGAAGAATCTTGGCATCTTGAGGTCTTGGAGTTCCTCCACTTCACCGATCTACTTTCTTTGTAGTCTGTCGAGTGAGCAAGACTACAAGTGACCAAGATCGTTGCTTCACTAGTCAACTCAACGCTTACGTCCTGGTCAAAGGTCGTAAGGTTAGAACAGTTCCACGAAGGAATGAACTTAGCTAAAATGATGCACTACGCTCGAGCCACAAGGTCCATCTGTTAGTACAAGGGGTGAAACACTAACAGTCAAACCCGAGACCCGGACGGTGGAACGCCTTGTGAATATCTGATCGTATCGTGACAGTCGAAGTCGCCGATTTCGACTCGCGAGTCTTGCGACGCAAGACGTAGCTGTCACTTGGGTATCCAGATTACCCGAGCTCCCACTGAGAGCCTGTCAGATATTCCAAGCTTCGGATATCAGCGCAGCATCCCGGGTGGGCTGGGATTTTTTCTAGACAAGCGTAGACTAACACGTGAGCCAACGGCAAGCCTATCTTGTCGAGCACGTCATAGCGCAATCGATTTACGGCGCGCTCTGCTGGCCGAGGCGCGCACAAGACCCTTGGGCGCGAGCTACCACATTTTACCGCGCCAATCACGTTCGCCATTACCTTGCTTAAAATGATGCACTACGCTCGAGCCACAAGGTCCATCTGTTAGTACAAGGGGTGAAACACTAACAGTCAAACCCGAGACCCGGACGGTGGAACGCCTTGTGAATATCTGATCGTATCGTGACAGTCGAAGTCGCCGATTTCGACTCGCGAGTCTTGCGACGCAAGACGTAGCTGTCACTTGGGTATCCAGATTACCCGAGCTCCCACTGAGAGCCTGTCAGATATTCCAAGCTTCGGATATCAGCGCAGCATCCCATAGAAACTGCGGTGATGTCCGTTCCCGTCCAGTGTCAGGTCCTGCCTGCTAAAGCCACCCCCTACATTAATTGACAACCCTGCGAGGACAGATTCCTACATGAGACTGAGACATAGGCACACACATCGATAAGAGAACCGCTACACTTCCCCTGACTCAGAGTCACTCTCTTCGAGGAGGGACATGAAAGTGCTTGATGCCAACTTCTGTACCTCCGCCAGATCCACATAGACACTCGCGGGGACTCTACTTCTCCACGATCCCAGGGCGCAGATCTGTTGGAACGACGACCCGCTCTTCGCCAAGTCCGAGGCTGCACCCCGTCTCAGAGCGTGGCTTCCGAAACTCTCGGCGTCACCGACTCCCATGCCGGAGAGAGTCGAACGGAGTATGAAGAGGAAGGCTCTGTAAGATAGTAAAGGAAACAACGGGTCACCATCGAGCAGTGACGAGCCTCTTCGCTCGAGAAGGGCCTTAGCTGCCTCCACAGGACAAGTCAAGGAGTCCGTCTTGCAGCAACAGCTTCGCACTTGTTTGTCGCCTGCGGGTAAATTCTTCCGTCTCGGAAGTACCAGGGTAACTTCCTTAGCCGAGTCGTTCACGATTAACTGCCCAACTGAAGCCACCAGGAGCTCCGAAGGGATCCGTAACAGGAAGTGATAGCCCATTATCGCCGCCAAAGAAAAGTCGATGAGCCCTCTACCGATCGCCCGCTTAACCATGTTTCTGAGCATCTGTATACTAACTCTGGGCTTCTCGGCAAGAGTCTTCCGCGGATTTCTCGACAAGCCCTGAGCCGTTTGACGAACCGCTATGGTGTCCCACTTCTTGCTCAGGTCTAGCCACTCGTGCCACTTCCTTAGGTGAGTTAAATAGCACTTTGCCGTGTCTTGATTACGGAAAGTCGATAGCCATAAGCAAACCAAGTCCTCGCGTGCTGGAAGTACGGCGTTACTTTCGGAAGAGCAGCCTTTGGAGAGGTCAAGCGCCGTGACAGCGAAGCGCACGTAGCACCGCAAACCCGAAGCGTACTGTCTTAGAGAGCTCTGGGAGACACATTTATATCTCAGTGAACCTACTGCGTCGGCTAGTCCTCCCAGAACGGATGCCGCCCCTTTCGACGACGCCTGCGTTTTCATCCAGCCTGGTACCTGCCTCGGCTGGAGCCCCTCGGCTTCGAGCGACGTGCGTGACGTGGATCTACTCTGCAAGCGCGTGGCTGTTGATATCAGCAACTCCCAGATGGGTCCGCGAAGCGAGCCGGAGTTGGCTCGAGCTACGAACATCCTCAGTAGATCTGCATGCCCGGTTGTGACGACAGTCTGGATATCGTCGTCGGAGACTTCAGATCCCACTTCTTCCCAGGTTTGGAACCCCGACTTGAGGAGCCATGTGCATATCTCTTGAGCCGCAACCGACGGTTCCAGAGGAGCTTGGTCGGCCATTGGGACGACACGTAACAGACGCAAACTAGGAAGAACACTGTCCACCCCGAAAGAAGCAGCGAGAGCCCGGCGAGCTGGGGAAAAGGAGTCGCGGAAGAACTGAGCAGGTCCCCGATAAACCCCTTGCGCGAAGTGAGTTCGCGACGGAAGTACCTCGAGGAAGACCCTGGAGGACTGTCATTGGTTCTCAACGCAATGCGGGCTTCTCCCGAAACTGCGAAATCAACATGCTGGTGCACACTAGTCCAAAGAAGGGAAACGGTGTTCCTTCCTGGAATACGACCTCACTATCTCATCGAAGATGCGCCTACTCGGCTTATCGGCTGGATTAAGCTCTGACGGCACTCGATCAATCCATATCTTGAGGTGGAATTTCTCGCAGGAATGCCAGAACTTCGTGATCATGTGGTTCAAGTCCGCGTGCTTGGAGTACCCTTTCACTAAAGCTTGCTCAACGGCCACATTATCCACAAAGACTATAACCCAGCGCCCCGACATATATCTGCCGAAGGTCTCGATTGAAACCAGGGCGGCAAAAAGCTCAAGGGCAATGATCTGAGTCTTCCGGTCGAGGAGTCTGGCGTGAAACCACTCTGGTGCCTCACATGCTGCATAAATCGGTCGAACAAAGTCCTTAGCGCTAGCCACCGCGCCGATACCGCCCGCTGATGTTGCATCAGAGTAAATGCAAGCCTGGCGCACTGAGGAAATGCCTGAATCTTCCATGAGTGAGATGTGCCGGACAGCCTCGGCCCCCCGCAGCATCTCCTTTAGGCGCGTCAACGCAGTAACAGCGAACGGACGATTCGTTGAGAGCTTCTGGACGTCGGGTCGGTGTATGTGACTCATTACCTCCCGTAGGTAAGGCCTGCAAGCATTGGATGGTAGAACCGTAGATGCGAATAAGAGTCTGCCGGCCAGCTTCGCAGCCGCCGAAGATGAGAGTCTATCTTCGGAGAGAGCCTCCTGAATCTTATCGATGATCTTGGCCTTCTTCTCCTCGGGTAGTGATAGGTGTAGACTGCCTCCAGAAGTCGATATGCCGAGGCCTAGGACGGAAAGATCCGACGTGGGTCCGACGCACTTTGGCTCCTTCAGTCTCCAACCAAGGATAACGTGAAGCCACCGCCAGGCCTCATAGCCAGAGTCAACAGAGGACGCGCGTTCGGGGGCGAAGTAATCGTCAAGAAAGTTTATCAAGATCAGCGCCAGCAGTATCCTGCCCAGATGCGCCAGGGCCTGGGATACTCTACAGTAGTTGATGACTGAAGACGATGCGCCGAAAGGCTGTGCCACATGGAAGAAGGCCGAGGCTTTACCAGAAGACGGATCCCGAAGTAGGACGACAGTAACCTGAGCACGAGCAACCTACAGAGCGGGAGCTCCCGAGCCGGACCCCAGAGCGACGGGGCTCACCTTGTGCGACTCACAGTCGCACGGAACCTGCCTATATGCAGCTGCATGGTCAGACTTCCACCATCTGATGTCGGCGGACCCTATTGTCCTCGCATATTCCCGTGCCACGGCTATGGCCGCTTCCGGAGTAGGCAAAGAAACTTTGTTCAGGAATATCATTGTGCGGTTTACGTTCGATCTCTTGAAATCGTCACAAGGACGAACTTTATCGGTTTGTACTACCGGAAATCGGGGACTGGCCACAAAACCGCCTTCGAAGAGAGTGTCCAGGCTCCCAACCGGAATGGGGCCAATCATTGTCTTGGCCTCGGTCTCCTCAATCGCGCTCTTCCAAAGAGTCTCATCCCACTCGGATGGGTTGCCCTCCAGCTTCCTTGCCATCTTCTTCGCCAAGTCTGGACCCGCATCCAACAACTCTCCGAGGTCCATGACACTGCGCTTATTCAGCTTCCCCCGATTCCGTCTGAAAATCGACTCAGGAACCTCGAAGGTCCCTGTCAGGGGCAATCCGTTCTGCAGTTCCTCCGCGAGCGACGCGTCGGGGTAGCCCGTGGCCTCCAGCATCTCTTTAAATAGAGGGAGATTTAACTTTCCTGCCACAGCTCTCACCTCCTCCGGCATGCTGCGTACTGAGTCCTCTGTAGCCGACTCCAGCTGCTTCCGGCGGGTTTCCCAGAACTTCATGACCTCCAAACGCGCCTTTACAAGCACTTCTGGTCCCAGTCTTTCCTGTGCTGCGATAGCCGCTCGTACCGTGTCAGGTAGTCCCGGAGCTTCCTTGAGAGGGTGTGCCATGTCGCAGGAAACCGAAAGATGTTCCTCTGGCGAGGACGCCTTGATGGGCTTCCCTAAGTCTTCGCAGCGGACGGCCCGCGGTTGCGCACCACTACCGATGCGTGAAATCCTCGGCGTAAAGTAGCAAACCATTTCTGATAAGTTAGAGCGTAGGTTGGTACCTTCGGACGCTTGCGGGTCGGGGGAGGGAGACGCCGTCACTAACCGATGGAGGTCAGCTAGGGCAATGACGCTCGTGTCCGCCAGAGGCTCCGGATGCACGACACGCGGTGCACGCACGGCCTCGGCGGAATCGGGTGACTCCGGAGAGTGGGCCGCCGGGATGGTAGGAGAGGTATCGACTGGGGGCGGCTCATGATGGCCTCCGCCGTTGCTCGTCCCAGGGGACTGACAAACACAACAACATAAAGCTCGGTGCGAGAGAATAGATGAGGAGAAAAAGATGGGGATATTGGTAGTGAGTGCTCAAAAGAATCTCTAGAGTCGATCGACTTCACTTGTTCACCTTCTCGTCTTTCTTCTTCTTGTCGTCATCCTTTTTGTCATCGCTACTCTTCCAACGTTTGGAGTTAGGATACCAGCTGCTGTACCAGTCGTTACCCCAGCTGCTACTGCCCCAGTTCTTGTTCCAGTAGTAGTTACTAGAATGGGAGTTGTAGTAGGAGTTCCAGCTGTCATTCCGAGAGCGCTTGTGACCGCGGCTGTCGGAGGATTTCCACTTGTCGTTGCGCGAGCTGACCTGGGAGGACAGAATCAACAGCTGAGAGGCGTCGACGTCAGACAGGTGGCTGAGAGCATCCTGGATGGAGATCCCTTTGGTAGATACCATCTTGGCGAGTCCCTGCCGAACATGGGTGTCGTAGGCCTTGCAGAGAGGCAGACCGCCGAACTTATTAGAGGTGCCCGAGAACTGGACGGAGAAAAGGACGTGTACGGCATGACTCATCGCTAGGCCCCAATCGCAAACTCCCAAGATTGCAACCGTAACGGCCCAAGATAGTAGGCATGAGGCGAAGTAGGCCAAGCCCTCCTTCTCGAGTTCGGGGTCACCACAGAAAGACTCTAGGGGCTCCGTTAGGATGTAGTTGTTGTCTTTGATGGCGGCTGCCAGGGCGTCCATGTTGAAAAGCTTGGGGTCAAAGCTGCCTATACCAGATTTTCTGATAGCGTCCGCGGCGGCCTTGAGGGTGTCTTTCTTAGAGGCCTCGTCGGAGCCGTCGGCAGGAGACTTGTTGTTAAGGCCCTCGATCAGCTTGGTCACGAAATGGTTCGCGGCACGGGACATAGCCGCTTCCCCAGAGCCTATGGAGTTACTCGGACTCGGGGCATCTTTCGAGGGGATCTCGATGACGGGAGTCTCTTCCCCCGACTTCTTGGAAGCCTTGGCGATCTCGGCCAGGAGTTTGGAGGTCTTGGCAGACTTCGACTTCTTGGGAGTGTGGTCGGCGTCGGTCTCCCCGTCTTCGACGCCGTCATCTTCTTCCCTCTCGTCGTCGTCGGCCACGGGGGGCTTCGAGGAGCTCGAAGGAGGGGACGTCTTCTTCTTGTTATCTTCGGTCTGATCGGAGGTAGATGCCTTGGAGGCGTTGGCCTTCCTGAGTCGCTTAGGCGTCCCCTTCTCAGCAGCGGCCTTGTCAGCGGCGGCCTTATCAGCGGCGGCCTTGTCAGCGGCGGCCTCGTCAGCGGCGGCCTTGTCAGCGGCGGCCTTGTCAGCGGCTGCTTTATCTGCCGCGGCCTTCTCAGAAGAGGGAGTGTCGTCAGGTTTCCTAGCCATGCGCGGGGAGGAAGGGTGACCCTTCGAAGATCCACTTAACTGACAAAAGTATAGTGCGACCATGATTGGCCCAATTGATTAACTCGGCAACAAACTTGTTGAGCAGGAACAAGTCTTAATCAGTGTACATTCCGTCATGGGAACTCCAGGTATCTTAAACTGACCACGGAGTGGTACCACAGCCGCAGAGGGCTGGTCGGCGAGTAATAAGTCGACTAGGGACTATCGAAGCCACGGAGGGCAGAGGAAGGCCGCTAGGGGCCAGAACGTGAGAGAGAGCCGCAGAGGGCAAGGCGCCGGTTAGCCTTGAAGGTTTCATGTTGAAATTCGTGCAGAACGGGAGACTTCGGTCGCCCTCCGACTCGTGGACAGGCAGGCTTGATACGTCGACTCGTAGCCTTCTGGTTACCATGCCTCGGATCGGAGGGGCGAGAAGGGGATCCTGAGCGGTCAGAGGGTGAAGAGCGACGCAACGAAGGAGGGTCGAACCGATGAGAGAAAGTCGGGGGGGGGGGGCGAAGCGAAAAAGGGGGGCTAGAAGCCGTGGCTCACTACCAGTCAACCGCTCGAGAGCTAGCTCACAGAGGAAAAACGCCAGACAGGTGTAGACAAGCGT
Source organism: Perkinsus olseni (assembly GCA_013115135.1). Classification (NCBI taxonomy): domain Eukaryota; phylum Perkinsozoa; order Perkinsida; family Perkinsidae; genus Perkinsus; species Perkinsus olseni. The sequence continues at coordinate 11,645 of JABANP010000112.1, read as the reverse complement.
AGACAAGAGACGTGGACGTCTTTTCTAGACAAGCGTAGACTAACACGTGAGCCAACGGCAAGCCTATCTTGTCGAGCACGTCATAGCGCAATCGATTTACGGCGCGCTCTGCTGGCCGAGGCGCGCACAAGACCCTTGGGCGCGAGCTACCACATTTTACCGCGCCAATCACGTTCGCCATTACCTTGCTGAGTAGGATGCGTGACGTACACGAGGTGACGTGACACCAATTTCGATCACGCTACAGGCGAGCCAAAGGTCATTCCATGGAGCACTTGTCTACTTCAGACCGAGGTAAGGAATGTCAAGCGACCCAAGAAAGCAAGAAAGCAAGTGAACCTAAGGTCAATTCCTAAGGTCTACATACCTCCCCGCCTAGCTTGACGCCATTCCGCAAACCAAGGTCGAACGAACCAATGAGCATAAGAAGACAGCTAAGATCTAGGAAAAAAATCATGGTCAGCAAAAAGGACAGGGCGAACTACTCAGAACTCCAAGGTCTCTTGCGAGACGCCAAGGTCTGCTCCAACGCTCCGACATTGACGCTGTAAGCGTCGGCCACCTGGAGAATATCACGGAAGGCCTCATCCAGCTGCTCTCCAACTTGTCCCAGCCGAGCCGCCAAAGGCCGGGTACGGGCAGCCACCCCAGCCTCCGCCACCTGCTGAGACGTGGTAAGGATCCACTCGTCGTCCTCAATCTCGAACCCCGCAGACGGGAAACCAGCGCGTACACTTCGTTGGCGAGTATGGGCCCAAAGTAGACACATCCTGGCTTCGCCGAGACTCAGCCCACTAAGGTCACCAGTGTCATCGCGATAGGGGCTGACAAAGGCCTTCAAGCTCCTCGCAAAGAAGAGGTACCCATCAGGACGATAAGGGAAGGTGAAGCCACAGCGTAACAACCGTTGAAGCCCCGCCTCAGCGTGGTGGCTACAACAAAAGTATATATTGGCGGCATTCATGGACGGAGACGAAGGTCGGGAGCCAACAGTATGCAAGGTCACCAGGTGCGGGGCAGTCTGACAGCAATAGCAATACCTAAGTAGGGCAGCGGCAGACGGCGCCCAACTTTGAGAGTCATCAGACTCGAAGGTCATAGGGGCAGGTGTATTCAAGACACCCGTGCAGAGGAGGACCCGACCGTTGAGAGGAGTGTCGATGACATCATCGTGGATCAGGCCGGCCGCAACGGGGTGGTTGATGGCATACTTTCCTTGTAGCTTAGCATAGCAGGTCTCCCCCAGAGCTTCTAGCTCGCACTCCAGCACCGAACGCCAGTGTTTGGTAGTTGCAGTATCATCCCGACGGGCCCACTTCCAGAGCCACCCGTAGCGAGCCGCGTGCGTAGGAGCCTCCACGTACTTGGGGATGAGATGAGCGTAGTCGAACTTGTTCGAAGGAGCAAAGGTCAACCCAAGGTCGTGCACGGTGGATGGGACTGAGGAAGGTGGGCAACCACCAACAGTCGGAGTAACAGTCCTGGAGGTCGTAGATGGAGCAGGTTGAGCAGGCTTCTTAGGGAACAACGGAGGCACCTTGCGCCAGTCCAATGGCTCATCAGATCTCGAGGGTGTAGATGGAACCAAGGTCGATCCCGAAGGCCGCACAGGCGGAGGCCTCACAGGCGCAGGCTCCACCGGTCGCGTAGGGGGCACACGTAATCCGCCTGGGGGAGCCCATCTACCACGTTGAGGAAGTCGAGGACGCAGCACCACACGAGGGGTAGTCAAAGTAGACGGGGCCACCGAAGGTCCATAACGATAAGATGGGGCAGCTCTAATACGACCGCCTCGCCCATTCACAGGGCCTGGGCCTTGACGAGGACAGCCAGAACGCACGGCCAAGGGAGCAATCGGATCAACAGAGGACTGTTCGTGGGGACGAAGTGGAGGGGGACGCGGGTTGGTGGCCTTCGCCGGAACATTCTCCTGAGCGGTGGGAGTGCCGTCGTCATCACTTTCTTCCAACTGATAGAAGCCAGCCTCATCACGAGTAACCAAACCAGGCAAAGGTCTATCATCGTCACTGGCCACCGAGACAAAGTCCTCCGCATCACCTACGCCAATCTCCACATCGTCATCATCAGGGCTCTCCTCGTCCAGCCTTCTCGTCGCAGGGGCCGGCTCGGGAGGAGCCGTCTTGCCCACGGAAAATAAACGGGCAAACATGGTCAATAGGGAAGAAAACGAATTCAACGAGACGTTCGTCGCGGACCGTGCGATGCACGGGTATATCGATTATCAGGGCGCGCGCTACATTCAGCTGTAACCGCGCAGCTTCAGGATGCCAGCTTAGCATCCAAATAGGATATCCAACAGCTTCGGCCAAGAGATAAACATAGAAAGAAGTAGAAGGGGCATAATAAGAAGTAAGTATAGTCAAACCAAGGTCGGTGTCAGTCCAGGGGCTAGCATAGAGGTTGAAATCGGCCAAGGTCTTGTACACTTCGTCTTCTTTACTCAGGGTTACCGTTCCTTTCCTTGCGCCCACCAGGACCAAGGAAACTGGGGTCGAACCTCACCACAGGTCGGTGTTGTCGTCGAGAACGGTCTCGGGCCAAGTTCCATTCTTGAGGAACCTCAGAGGTAGGGTCGTCGTTGTCAGTTTCTTCGTGAGCGGACTCGAACTCCGGTGCCTCAGAGGGACTGCTCACATCGTTGTCCTCAGGCGAGTCTTCATCCACGGCCGAAGAAGAGGTTGATGAATTTATACCAGAACCAGATCGCATCACGTCGGAGTCGTCCGAAGGTCCAGCATCGTCCGACGAGTGTCCATCATCATCAACCGAAGGTCCACCATCAGCAACCGAGGGTCCACCATCATCAACCGAGAGTCCACCATCATCGACCGAGAGTCCACCATCATCAGCCGAAGATTCTTCTTGTTGCTCATCGACAATCTCAGGCACACCATTGGAAGTATTCCTGTCGTCCTGACTTGCGTTCTCAGTAACAGTAACAGTAACTTCTTCTCTCTCCTCCCCCCTTATAACTGAAGGGATTGGAGTCAGTGGCGGCATAGGAAAGGTCAAAGTCGTTGTCGGAATCGGGGGTAGCACCAAGGTCTTGTGGTGTCGAGGGGTTCGCTTCGCATTCTGACCGTAGTATGGGAGGAACCGAAGGACAGACAGGGGCCTGGGGGTCTTCAGACGCTGTCGCCATATCTTGGTGAACCCATTCCGCGTAGACGGGGTTGTCGAGTATAGAAGGCGGGAATACTTGGGATGATTCGTCGTTGGTGTTAACGTCGGGAATCATAGCTTCGCCAAGAATACCGGCTTCATCACCGTAAACCATTCTTGCAACATCTTCGGGTAGGTGGTCGGGCTGGATGGGGTCGATTAGCAAGTGATCAACACTGATGATCTTCCGACGACCAGAGTCGGGGTGCACCACTTCCAAGGTCTTGTTGTCGAGGCCGGGTAGGGCATTAGAGACGAACCAGTTACCCTCCCACCGGGGGTCTAGTTTATTAGATCGAGCAGGACCTAAGGTCTCTAACCGTACACGTAGTCCGGGCCGGAACAACCGAAGTTTAGCCTTAGCATCGAAGGTCGCCTTGTAAGTAGATGCAGCTTGCGTAACACACTGATCAACGTTGTCGAGAATGCTAGCACGAGTAGCACTCAAGTACCGGGCGTAGGTGTCGGGGTCAAAGAATCGGCCTTCAACACCATCCAAATCAGGGAACCAAAGGTCAGGCGGACTCCGCGCATACATGAGATAGAACGGGGACGCCTTGGTAGCCGCATGGATACTCGTGTTGTAGTACCACACCAATGAGCCCAAGTGACGTTGCCAGTCGTGAACAGAGTCAACATGTGTCCGTAGCATCTTGAGGAAGGTCTGGTTGAATCGTTCAACGAGGCCGTTTCCAGCAGGATGATAGACAGAACTCTTAGATTTGCGCATACCAAGCAGACCCAAGGTCATCTTGAATAGCCAAGATTCGAAGGGCGGGCCTTGGTCTGAATGTAAACGCCGGGGTGGACCAAAGAGTAGAAACAGCTGATACAAAGGCCGAGCCACGTCGATCCAAGTATGCTGTCGTAGAGGAACCACATGCGCCCACTTAGTGAAGTAGTCTTGCATCACCAGTAGGGTAGAAATACCGTCGGGGTTCGTCGGAACGGACAGAAGGTCAACTGCGATAGTTTCCCAAGGTCTTCCAACCGGTACAGGCATCAGTGGCGCAGGTGCCGGCGTTGGTCTCTTAGCATTCAGACAACGCTGACACTGAGCCGTATGACGCTCAACATCACCAGCCATACCTGGCCAGTAGGCATGTAGTTCCAACTTGTCCAAAACCTTGTCAAAGCTGAAGTGTCCAACCTCGTTGTGCGAGTGCTCGACAAAGGAAGACCGAAGAGACTCAGGAATAACCGGTACCCAAGCCAAACCAGTATATACAGATGAGTGTTCTCGCACCACCAGACCATCTGATACACCTAAGGTCCTCCAAACTCGTCGATAAGGTCGAAACTCCGCGGCCTTGAGCTCATTCCGCCGCAAGGGCGAAGCTTGTAACAACCTTTGATATACCTGCCGAAGCACCGGACACTCTTGCTGGGCCTTACGAAGGTCTTCCGGGGAGAAGGCGTCGTGTAAGGTTACCACTCCCAAAGGTCTTGGCTCTTCGTTCTTTACCACCTCTTGTTGATCAAGCCGGACTCGTGACAAAGCATCGGCGCGAAGATTCTTCTTACCAGGGATATACACCACATCAAACCGGTATTGTTGAAGAGCAAGTAACCACCGTTGTAACTTCGTGGAATTAGCGGTCTTCAACCATTGCAAAGGTCGATGATCCGAGTAGATCGTAACCTGCAACTTATACCCGTAATGTAGATGTCGGAATCTCTCGAGGCACTTGAGAACAGCATAGGCTTCCTTCTCGTATACCGGCCAGTTCAACTGAGAACCAGTCAAGGTCTGACTGTAGAACGCCAAAGGTCGCCCATCTTGTTCTAACACTCCGCCGATAGCATACTGGGACGCATCACAAGCCATTTGGAAGGGTCGAGAGAAGTCGGGGTAATCCAAGTAAGGGAGGTCGGTCAAGGCCTTCTTCAGATCTTCGAAAGCCGTCAAATGCTCGTCGGACCAAAGGTCGGCAACCTTCTCGTCATCCTTATTACAAGCCGTCTGGAGTTGCTGCAGCACTTTAGAGCGGTCCGCGAAATGCGGTATAAAGTGTCTATAATAACCAGCCAACCCAAGGAAGCTTCGAAGGTCTGTCGCCGTCCGGGGGATAGGCCATGACGAGATAACTTGAACCTTCGCCTTATCGGGGGACATACCAGCCGCAGAGAAGCAATGACCGAGATAAGTAACGGAGTCCAACCCGATAAAGCACTTGTCACCAGCCAAGGTCAATCCGGCCTCTCGAATAGCGTTGAACACCAATGTCAAATGTCGCAGATGTTCTTCTTGGGGACCGAGAGAATACCAGGATATCGTCGAGGTAGATGCGGACGAAGTCGAACCGACCCAGAACCAAGTCCATCAGTCGTTGAAAACTAGCCGGGGCATTGCTCAAGCCGAAGGGCATGCGAGTCCACTCATAAAGAGGGAACCCGGGACCCGGGCAGAACGCAGTTCGTTGACGATCAGAAGGTCGGACTTTCATCTGCCAGTAACCACTTCGAAGGTCGATAGTCGAAAACACCTTAGCTCCTGCTAAATGTTCTTGAACATCGTCGGGCCGTGGCAATGGGTAGGAGTCCACCTTCGAGACCTTATTGAGAGACCGATAGTCAACACACATACGGACTTTGCCATTCTTCTTTGGCACGAAAACACAGGGGAACTTGTAGGGAGAGGTCGAACGAACGATAAGACCGTCACGTTCTAGCTCCTCAAGTTGCGCTGATATTTCCGCTCGCCATTTATGGGGCAAAGGTCGAGTACGTTCCGCGATAGGAGCATCATCGGTCACGGAGATAACGTGCTCCACCAAATCGCAATGACCAGGCTTGTTGACAAAGAGGTCGCCAAACTTCTCGCATAAGGCTTGATAAGGTCGTACTTCGGGCTTCGAGGTATCAAACGTTGGGAATGTCGTATCTTCGTCGTAAAAATCAGGGACAGCATAGTCCAAGGTCATAGCAATGTCGTCATCTAACAGAGCATCCGGTTGTACACCTGGCGCAGGCCAAACCTCAACCTCTTCGTCACCGGTAGGGCTTGACAAGCCAAACGAAGGATAGTTAACAGCACTGTCAGACGGTAGAACTGCACCAACAACCTGTTTGCCGAAGATGACGTCGAGACCTTTGATCTTGAAATCGATCAACTGGGCCTGTCGTGCAACAGGCCGGAAAAGCGCAATATCAGGCGCGGCAGACTCGGACAAACTTGAAGGTCGGGCTTCTTCGCACTCTGTTGGCGATACCGTCGGACCATCACCTTGTTCAAGAGTCTCACCTGACATAACCGGGATCCCACCACCTATTGCTGACGCTTTAGTCGGTTGCAACAGTGGAGCGGACCGAGTAGCTGGACTTCCAGCTATAGCAAAAGGTCGACCTGCATACGTCGGATGCAGGGAAAAATGGGCCATAAAGTCGTGGCCAAGAACCATGTCGTAGGCGAGCTTGTCGACGACAAGGAAAACCATCTCAAAGGTCTCATGAGGTACAGACGAGTCGAAGGTAGGACTCGGTGAATCGTACAGGCGTAACCTCAACCTTGAGATACCAAAAATACCGAAGGGCTTCCGGTCAACGGTAATCAGATCAATATTAGTACAGGGAAGTATAACAGTACCGCTAGGTAAGAGCTTGCGGTCGACCAAAGAAAAGCAGCTACCCGTGTCGAAACAGGCCTTCAACGGCGGGGTAACTTGAACATCGGTCAGTAGTTCAGCATGTAAAAATAAACCAACCTCTGCGCCGAACGTACAGAGGTATACCATAGGGTCCGGCGGTTGAGGACCCCTCATCAACCGCCGAGTTAGTTTCCCGACGACGAAGGTCCGGTATTAGTGCCGGTCCCTTGTCGCGTGGGACAGTTACGAGCCAGATGACCTTCCACACCACAAAGGTAACAACCAGACCCGAACTTCTTCTGTGGGCAGTCTTTTGTGGCATGAGCTCCCACGACAAATGCCACATACACCAGGTCTTCGAACCCAAGGTCGTCGCCCACCAGATCCTTGAAGTTGCTTCTCTAACCCTTGAATCTTCTCCGTAAGTTGCTGAAGCATAGGGTCCGGAGAAGGCGTCGACGTAGTCACCGCAGCCAGCACCTTCTGTAGCTTGGCTTCCACCTGTTGCAGAGCTGGACTCGAGGTCGAAGTAAGGTCAGCCGAAGGAGCGTAGTCGCTGATGATATCGACCATATCCTCGATACGGGAAGGTTGACGGCGTCGTAACTCCGCCTTGGCCGCAGCTGGGGCCAGGGCGATCAACTTGTTGAGGATCATTTGGTCGAGGAACCGTCAGACAACTTCTGATCATCGGTCAACTTCTTGTTGTACTCGGTCAACATGCGCCGGGCGCGCGCAAGGAACGTGCCAACATTCGTACCAGGGAGCCCAACGAAGGTCGTGGAAGTTGTCCAAGATCGCATCGGCTGGACGACGAGCCAACATCTGCAGCATGATGCGGCTGTCCTCCTCGAAGGTCTGCTTTGGAGCATACTGGTCCCACATCTCGTAGAACTCGTCGGTCAAATACATGCCAAGACGGGCCGCCTTGGTACCAGAGCTCCAGCCCGCGGCGTTGGCCGTGTTCTCGTAGCGCCTCAGCCAAGCACCAAAGTCGGTGGTACCATTATACCGTTCAGGCATCTGTAGACTGACACGAAGTTCCTCCTTATGACTACGGTCGTTGTGGGCGGCCTGAGAAGGAGCCGAACCAGCTTCAGCTCGTGTCGAAAGGGCGTCGAAGAGGCTGTTGTAGTCTCTGGCATGATCCACGGCTAGGCGAATATGGTACTGGGTAGAGTTCTCATCCATACCGGCGGCCGTCGCATCAGCCCTTGCTTGCTCCTCGATCACCGTAAGGTCCTTCTTCTCAATACCAAGGTCGTTACGAGGAGAAGCCATCAGGAACCAGGCACGTAGGGGAGGGTCTTATCCACTGGTAAGGGGTAACCGAGCTTGTGGGGAACGTAGTTGTAGTGATAGCAAACAAGGAGCTGCTACCAGAAATGTAGTCTGTCGAGTGAGCAAGACTACAAGTGACCAAGATCGTTGCTTCACTAGTCAACTCAACGCTTACGTCCTGGTCAAAGGTCGTAAGGTTAGAACAGTTCCACGAAGGAATGAACTTAGCGAGTAGGATGCGTGACGTACACGAGGTGACGTGACACCAATTTCGATCACGCTACAGGCGAGCCAAAGGTCATTCCATGGAGCACTTGTCTACTTCAGACCGAGGTAAGGAATGTCAAGCGACCCAAGAAAGCAAGAAAGCAAGTGAACCTAAGGTCAATTCCTAAGGTCTACATTCTTAAATGAAGCGTCTCCTTCAATTAAGATGGCTTTAGTGAGGAGTTTCGTCTCTTCAGCGCCGAGCATTGGTCAGCTTTACACCTCTCTCTGACATGTCTTCCAAGATCGTCTCCCTTCGTGCCCGCGAAATCATCGACTCCCGTGGTAACCCCACTGTCGAGGTCGATCTCACCACGGATAGGGGCATGTTCCGTGCAGCAGTGCCCTCAGGGGCGTCTACTGGAGTCTACGAGGCCCTCGAGCTAAGGGACGGTGATAAGGCCAGGTATCTCGGTAAAGGTGTCCAGAAGGCGATCAAGAATGTCAATGATATAATAGCCCCCGCACTCGCCGGTAAGGACGTCACCGACCAGGCCGGCCTCGACAAATTGATGGTTGAGGAGTTGGACGGTACTCAGAACGAGTGGGGCTGGTGCAAGGCTAAGCTCGGTGCCAACGCCATCCTTTCCGTCTCCATGGCCATCTGCCGTGCCGGAGCCGCAGCCAAGAACATGCCCTTGTACAAGCACATCGCCGATATCGCTGGGAAGCGCTCTGATCAGTTCACGATGCCAGTCCCTTCCTTCAACGTCATCAACGGTGGGTCCCACGCAGGCAACCGCCTTGCTTGCCAGGAGTTTATGATCCTTCCGGTCGGCGCTACATCTTTCAAGCACGCTATGCAGATCGGAGCCGAGGTCTATCATAGCCTCAAGAAGGTCATCAAAGCCAAGTATGGTCAGGACGCTACCAACGTTGGTGATGAGGGTGGATTTGCCGTGCCGGTTCAGGATAACAACGAGGCTTTGGACGTCCTCATGGCGGCTATTAGAGATGCTGGTCACGAGGATACCGTCAAGTTGGGAACCGATGTGGCAGCCTCAGAGTTCTACGTCGCCGAGAACGGTAAGTACGATCTAGACTTCAAGAACCCGAACAAGGACAGTAGTCAGCAGAAGACAGCCACTGAGATGATCGAGTATTACAAGAATTGGTTCAACTCTTATCCCTTCGTATCAATCGAGGACCCATTCGATCAGGATGACTGGTCGGCTTACGCCAAGTTCGAAGCCGAATGCGGCAGCCAAGTCCAGATAGTCGGTGATGATTTGCTGGTGACCAACCCTAAGCGCGTCAAGAAGGCCATTGACGAGAAGGCCTGTAACGCACTCCTCTTGAAGGTGAATCAGATCGGCTCGGTTACAGAGGCTATTGAGGCTAGCAACATGGCCGCGGCTCAAGGCTGGGGTGTGATGGTGTCTCATCGTTCCGGGGAGACTGAGGACACCTTCATCGCCGATCTGGTGGTGGGATTGGGAACTGGTGAGATCAAGACTGGTGCTCCCTGCCGTTCCGAGAGACTGGCCAAGTACAATCAGCTGATGCGTATCGAAGAGGAACTTGGTGCAGCTGCTGCGTTTGCTGGGAAAAACTTCCGCAATGCTCAGTAGGTGGCGATGGCTAACATGTTTTCGTAACTCTATGATCCATGATGATTCTCTCATAACTCATGATTTGATATGTGAATATAGAAATGTGTTGAGAAACGAGTAAAGCTCCGAGTCGCAGTTTCGTCAATTCATCGGGATCAGAACGTGGCCGTTATACGGAACCTAGCCCGCCAGCATGCGTGACCGCGGCTTCGAGTAACAACAGAGGGCGCTTATTCTGCGCTACTTCTAGAGCTCGGTATTGGTCCATCGATGTTGGAGGCCGGCTGATGGAAGTAACCTTGGCGTAAGTGATCTACCGCCTCCTCGTGCAGGGGGACATCTTGTGTGCCCTCCAGCAGAAATTACTGGATCATGCGCGATGTCTTCCTTAGTGTGTCAGCTATGTATTAGCTGTGGCCTGCGAAGCTGCTTCGATCAAGTTCATCAACGAACTTAAAGTTCATTCATTCTTCTTTACAGTATGGCCACTACTATCACTGCTATCAAGGCTCGCGAGATCCTCGATTCTCGTGGCAACCCCACTGTTGAGGTCGACCTCTTCACCAACAACAAGGGTATGTTCCGCGCTGCCTGCCCCTCCGGTGCCTCCACCGGTGAGTTCGAGGCTGTCGAGCTCCGTGATGGTGACAAGACCCGTTATCAGGGTAAGGGTGTCCTCAAGGCCGTCGCCAACGTTGAGAAGATCATCGCCCCCGCTCTCATCGGCAAGGACGTTACCGACCAGTCCGGTATCGATAAGTTGATGGTTGAGGAGTTGGACGGTACTCAGAACGAGTGGGGCTGGTGCAAGGCCAAGCTCGGTGCCAACGCCATCCTTTCCGTCTCCATGGCCGTCTGCCGTGCCGGTGCCGCCGCCTCTGGCATGCCCCTCTACAAGTACATCGCCAAGCTCGCCGGCAAGGACACTGAGAAGTTCACCATGCCCTGCCCCTGCTTCAACGTCATCAACGGTGGCAAGCACGCTGGTAACCGTCTCGCTTGCCAGGAGTTCATGCTCGTCCCCTGCGGTGCCAAGTCCATCCACGAGGCCATCAGGATCGCCTCTGAGGTCTACCACGAGCTCAAGTCCGTGATCAAGGCTAAGTACGGTCAGGACGCCACCAACGTCGGTGATGAGGGTGGATTCGCCCCCAACATCCAGGATATGGATGAGGCTCTTTCCGTCCTCCTCGAGGCCATCAAGAAGTCTGGTCATGAGGATACCTGCCGTATCGGTTGCGATTTCGCCGCCTCTGAGATCTATGACGCCAAGACCGGCAAGTACGACCTTGACTTCAAGAACTCCGAGCCCCACGCCGAGTCCGAGATGACCGGTGATGAGTTCATCAAGTACCAGGAGGATCTCATGAACAAGTATCCTTTCGTCTTTATCGAGGATCCCTTCGATGAGAACGACTGGGCCACCTTCGCCAAGTTCACCGCCAAGGATGGTAAGGAGATTCAGATCGTCGGTGATGATCTTCTTGTCACCAACCCCAAGCGTATCCAGAAGGGTATCGAGGAGAAGTCCGTGAACGCCCTTCTTCTCAAGGTCAACCAGATCGGTTCCGTCACCGAGTCCATCGAGGCCAACAACAAGGCCGTCGACGCCGGCTGGACCGTCATGGTTTCTCATCGCTCCGGTGAGACCGAGGATACCTTCATCGCTGATATCGTTGTCGGCCTCGGCACTGGCCAGATCAAGACTGGTGCCCCTGCCGTACTGAGCGTCTCTGCAAGTACAACCAGCTCATGCGCATTGAGGAGGAGCTCG
>JABANP010000111.1:0-132839 GCA_013115135.1 Perkinsus olseni | reverse complement strand
CTCAGAAGGCTCCTCGAATATGTAAGATGCTCCTCCCCTCTCGATGGGACCGACCGAAGCCCTATGGTGATGTTCAGATTCACGAGAAGAATCCGAGAATCATCGGGGCCTGGGCGCGAGTATACGATGACGATGACGATTTCGTTCTCAAAGATCCTATTAAGGAAGCGTACGTGGACGCAGGATTCGAGGACAGTGGCAAGTCAAGGCGTGCCGTCTCGAAGCTGAGCAACGATTTTCTTTCTTGCAGGCGTGTTTCATCTAGCTCACAATTTCGTCTATACCTTCCCTCCAAAGAAGGCGTCTACATCAGCCTCGAGGAGGGGCAAGAAATCTCTACCGATTCTATCGCACCGTGCCAAGATCCTCGAGTCATTCTTCGATGAACTTGTCCAAGCTAATATTTCGGATCATGTGTACAGGCAGAGGTGTCGTGATGATAATCATGTCAGCTGTTGGAAGTGATCTCTTGAGTTGAGCCTCTAAGGACTTGGCCTCGCGGCACCGCTGTCCTCAGGACTTCTCGATTTACTTCAGTATTCGGCTTTGCAGTGGACCCCTGTGAGTATCGACGTTGTGAGCGTATCAAGCGACGACCATGAGCATCAATCGAAAGCCCCATCGGGCGTTGAACTCGGCCGCCCTCCCTTCCAATGCTCCGCTGCAATCGTGAGCTTGACTTCCGGTAATGTCCACCTTCGGTATTACACCGGCCGAGTAATACACCATTCTTCCCTTCGGGAAATGAACACGTTTTCTGTGACCAGTTGATGCTGGCCCTTTTCAATTGCCCATAGCATGCCGAGTTGCGTAGAGGGTCTGCGAGGAATCAAACAGCGGCCTCGTGCTCGTCGACATGCCCGCCGTTCCGCCGCACTCGCACGACTTTCACGGACGGTTGAAAGCCGGCAGTTCATTCTATAACAGACACGGACATTGGATCAGAAATCCTTCCGTAACCACTGTGAAGTCCGGTCTCCGAACCCTGGCCTTGATACTGGGTGAAGAGCCCCTTTCGCGAGGAGACCCTCCCAGACCGAACCCTGCCGCCTGGACACATGAAGGGCCTGTTCCTCCTCATCGTTGTATCCCCGAAACAGTAGATGCTGGCCGGCCCAGAAGGTAAGTTGAGGTACCACAGACACACCCATGGCAGCAACAGCATCATCGTCCCCACACTCCGAGCCAGTAAAAGGCAACTCTCATGGCGGCACGCGTCCAGCGAGTGGTTGAAGCCCCCCCACACACACACACACACACACACAGGCTTCCCCTGGAGGGATCCACGCGATCCCGAGGCTGCACTGGAGGGCCCGGCCCGACGGATTCTCCCGCTTCTTTGCCCCGCCCGCTAAGAGCAAAGTATCGTTATAAGACTCCACGCGAAGCGGTCCATTGATTCAGAGTTCGTCCGCCGGTAAGGCCGGCGGTGTATACCGGCGGGGCAATCGATCGGCCACGGCCTCTTTGAAGCATACTAAGTCAACCCAACGATGATAGTAATGATGAAAGGAAAATACGTAGGTCAATCATACTCGTTACGCATCTTCATCCACAAGTCAGGCTTCCAGGACCGACCAGCGTGGTCCTCACCTGAGAGCGAGCACACCTTGCTGACAGTAGATCGCCTCAGCGCCCCTACCGCTCTGTCCTTTGAACCTCTTCAATCGTGTCCGGTCCTTTGTCGAGTATCTTTGTGCATCATGCCGTTCCCTCTTCGGACATACTGCTGAAGGTTGGACGGTTGCCAGGCGAGCCTAAGACAGTGCTGAACCCAAACGATCCGGAGGGGAGAAAGCATCACCATTGCCCTCCTGCCCGACGTCCTTGGTCAGCTGCTTCTCACCATCAGTGACCTGATGGGCCTCCTCGATTCGTTTCTGTTCCGCTGCCCTCCTCCGGGCCACCTCCCTCTCCTCGGCCAAGTCAAATGCCGCGATCTTGCTGCACACAACAGGCTGGGAATGGCGAGCCTCTCGAATCAAGAGACTACCGAGACTTCGAGGCGACGAATTTTTTGTAAGTGAGGTCATCCTCCCCGACCGCATTGAAGATTGAGTTGAAGGAGGGAAGGCCGCTCCCTTCCCCTTTCGCCTCATCAGAGCCACCAGCGTCCCCTTGTGCCGCCTGACAATCAACCACTGGCAGCAGGAAGGGAATACAGGCCACCGTACTACTTTCGCATCCCCTTCGTCCTGCTCGGAGCCTTCACTGCCACTGCTGCTGCTATCAGTACTGTGCTGGCGTTTTCTAGAAAGCTCCTCGGGAGGATCTATCTCAGAGTCCGACGACGAGGAATCAGCATCCGAGTACCCCGAGGGCAGCATGAATGATGCAACACTCCTGTCAGCTCCATCTCCGCCCACTAAAACACAAGCCCAACTGAGAGCAAAGCGACAATGTCATGTGGTTAACAACACCATAGTGCAGAGGACATATTCAGACAGGAAAGAGGAGACACGCTATGAATTCAAAACATATCAACTACTCTTGCTGCTGCTGCTGTTGCTGTTCCCCTTCAGTGTTCTGACTGACCGTACTCCACCGTCGAACTCCCTCAGAGGTCCCCTTCTCGTTAAGTACAGCAGCTGCGGCCATCATCAGAGACCTCCGACGCTCCTGCATTTGAGGGCCCAATATAGTATCAAGAGCGCTCGGCCTAGGTTGCCCTCCACCACCCATCAACTTCGACCCAATCCCTTGCCCGATCAATCTCGAAGCCCCAGCGGCTGATATCGAGCCCCTCGAGGCTGGTGGGGAGTGCATGATATGGCTAGCCCTGCTGCTGGTCGGAGGGGCCAGCGCTGTGAGATCTGTCGGCAAGGAGGTATTGATTGCCCCGGATAAGGTTTTGTTCGCCGGAGACCCCGTGCTCTGTCGTCGGCCCCCTGCTGCTACGTGGGGTATCGACTTCAACGCTTTCCGCTGCAGTACCGCATCAACCACATCAGCCACCGTTGCCCTCGTCGAGGGACCCTCCGAAAGGCTGGGGCCTCCACCCCCTCTCACTCCCCTTTAACGGCGCCACATTCCGGGACTCCCCGATCGGAGGCAGCGCCCGGTTAGCAGAAGCATTGGAGCCCTTCCGACTGCCTGGCAGCAATCCCAGGGCATCAGAATTCCTCCTACTCCCTTCAGCCGAGTCACATCGACTGTTCCTGCGACTACTTCGGTTGGACGAGCGACCACTACCGTGGCCCGCTTCCACGACCCCCCTGCTGGTCATGTACATGCGGGGTATCGAGAACTGCCGACTGAACCTCCTGCCTCCGCCAGCATCATCACCCCTGCTCTCCTCACCACCCGTTCGATCCTCTCCCGGCGACGACTCAAAGGCCTCCTCCTGTCAACGTATTAGAACGAAGCGGCGCAGCGTCGCCCTTCGACGGTCGTCGCCTTGCCGTGTTCGCAGTGGATGCTGCGTGCTCAGCAGTGTGCTCCCTAGAGGTAATGATGGTATGCCTCCAGAGCCACCCCATCGCTCTGCATACCCGGTACGGGCCTAACCTCAATAACTGCCGGTCCGGCATAGGTCTCCTTATCAGTAGCCGAGGCCTCAGCCAGCCGTTTCCTGGCCCTCTCCGCCACTTTGGCTGCGTTCCTCCGACGGTCCTGAGCTCCCCACTCGCTCATCCCTCCCCCAAGCAAAGGCCGTCTTGTCAATAATCTCAACAGGGGCTCCTCACCTGGTGAAGTAACTCGTCCAATACCCCTCTGGCCGGTCTGTCTCCAGCCTCTCCCTAGTGGTACGTCCGCTAGGCGGGTTGAGTATCTCCTCAGTGTAGAGGGGTAAGGAGCCAAACCTGCTGAACTGTTCCGGCTCATTATTCTTGCGGGCCTTGAAAGGCGGGGCACTGCTCGCTGGCAACACAGTTCCCCATCTGTCGAACCGCGGTGTATCCCCGTCTCTCCCACGCAACCGCTGCAGGTACCTGACAACAGTCATAGGTGCGATCTGATAGGGTCCAGAGGGCGCTAGTACCATCCATTGACCGCATCGCAGTGGCTACACACAGCACTGGTCATGCTGAAGCCTTTGATGAACCCCTTACGGAAGGGCATCGGTGCCCCCAGGGGGTCACGAGGGATCAACGGCCGCAAGCTACATCGCCGCATCGAGACCACCTGCAGGAAAACCCTCCCAACGCGGTGCTCAACCGCCGTTCGAAGCCACCTACCCGACTCTTGACGCCGAGGCTGTTGGGGACGATGACCACGGGCAGGCGGGTCGATGGGGGCGGAGGCGCGGCCTTGGGTAATAACAAGGTATTGGAAACTACTGGTCTTTCACTTGGTTCGAGAGAGGGTGTCCGAGACAGGGCCGGAGTAACCGATGCAGCGGACGGCGCGATAGAGGGCGTTGCGCTTCTTGAGTTGGGAAGGTGCTTAACGTAGGCCCCCAACGGGAGGAGCTCCCCCGTCACAGGCTTCCCACAGCGAGGGCACTTCAGCGAAGGGAAACCTACATGATGCGCCATCACCACGACGAGGACGACGAACTCTAACTCACCCAGCGCTTGACGGCTCGACGGACGATCGGTGAGGGTCTTCTTCGGCAAGGAGACCAAACATATGCCAGAAAGTGGTCGATTGTGTGGATCTGCCATTACGAAGAACCTCTGCGGTGGCGATAGGAGAGAGTTCCAATAGCCAGCGCAACAGTGATGGCTTTTAACAATTGAGAAGGGTTGACCCACGTAGTAGTGGTAAAAATTATGAGAAATATTAACGACGGCGATGACAGGCTAGAGTAAACGATGTATCATCCACAGTCAATCCATAAGCTCGTTATAGAAGTAGCCGCTCTCGTCCTCTCCAGCCGTGGTCACTGGGCTCAGCTCCCCGCTCTCACTGCCGTAGCGAGGCGAGCGGAGGACCTGTCACCACAAAACCCTCGTGGAGAGCGGACGACGATGGTGTACTTACAGTGAGGTGGTTGAACTTCACTTGCTTGGTCCTCAGGTAGTCGATATTATTTCGATTCGGCCTCGCCGGGACTGCCCGGACCTCGGAGACCAACTCTCCCAAAGGCCGCGACCTTGGCTGGGTTGTTCGTGTAGAGCATGACACTACGGATGCCAAGGTGCTTCAAGGCCTGCAGGGATGATGAGGGAAGGAACGGGACACAGCAGCAGATCTCATCACCCGCCTAGCGTCGGCGAAGTCCCGGCAATCAGGAGCGTATCCTAGCTTGAGGTTGGACTCCACCGTGTCGAGCCCATCCTCATCTTGAAGATTGTATGCTTTGATCTTATTGGCTAGACCGATACCTGTCACGACAACTACTTCGGACGGAATCAGCTCAACGACGACAGCAGCCAGACTGAGGAGGGCGTCCCTTTGCTTTCCGAGAGTGGTGAGTAGTACCCCGGCCTTCGTGTCCCCTAATATACAATAATACCGCTCTGTCCTCCTCGTCCAGGGTTACCAAAAAGTCCAGCAACTGGTCACCACAGTCACACCTGTCGTGGCAACAGCATCATCAACACTATCCACCATCATCCGCCCTACTTCATGCTGCGTAAAACATCTCCCGTAAAGCACTCAGAGTGAACACGGACCGGCACGTCCGACTCTGCAGGACACCGTTGAGCGAGGCTTGGGCTGCAGCTCGGCTCACCTCCATCCACATTACCCTTGATGAGGGTTACTATCTCCAGGGAGGGGTCAGAGCATCCCCGATACACTCGAAGATCACAGTGGCTGGTGTAGCGGAGGTGATGCAGGGGGACACGACAAGATGACAACTATTCAGGAGCGGAGCTGGAAGGGAGGGTCAGCGCCCTAGACTTCTACCATCTCGATCGGAGGATGTCTTTTGCCTTCAACAGTGGTCGTGGTGGTGGCGTTGGTCATCTCAACCGCATGGGTATTGTAGATGTCACTGTACTGCGTAGCATACTCCTTCAGCGATACTGTGGTTATCTGATAGAAAAACCGTAAACTGAGTAGACTATACTCGCGGTCCTAGCAGAGCCCTCCCCTCTAGATTAATTCATGAACAATTCACTATCCATGATTCAAGCTAAGCAGGAGTCTTCCTGGGAGTGTTTGTGATGTTGGTCACAAATACCAGTTTATTAATTTTAGTAAGCCTTGCCCGGCTTCGTAATTCGTCAGCCTCCGTGCGGCTCATCATCAAGAGTATAACAGTACTAGGATTACCAGAGGTATCTGATGGTCCCTGGCGAACGCCTTGCAGTCCTCCAACCGCATCATCTCTCCCTCATCATCCATCATCTCAGCGATCCCCGCAACAGTCTCTACGCCAGCCAGTCGGCAAAGATCGTACCTGATACCGTTTCTGCTGAGCACCTCTGGAAGACAGGGTACCCTACGCGCTCTCAGTATGACCATCCCGTTCGGTGAGGCCTCCTGGTCTAGCGCAGAGCGGGAACATGTGTCCTGATAATGCAACGCCACTGTCACGTACAGTCCTAGGAGACTGATGACCCACCAGGCTTGCTGAAGTCCTCGGCACGGTTATTGAGGTCCATGAAGGCCTTCAAGGTGTTCACTCTGAGACGGTCCGTGCGTGAAAGGTGCCCGGCAGATGCATATCGCCTCACCTGTCTTGAGCGCTGACACCGGTCGTCGTTGTTGGTATATGGTCCGTTGCCACGTGGAAGTTGGTACCGTTGGAATCAGTATTATTAGGCGTGGCGACGTGTAACCTGACGAGAGGGCTCAGAGGCGGGCCAGGGTAGGGGTGGGCTACCCGAAGGTATCCAACCTCTTCTTATCCGTCACAACACAGACGATACCCGTCGAATAGCGTATCATAAAGGCCATATCCTGCACGCTTCAACCTCGGATTCCCTAGGTAAATGTACTACTACCTGCTTAGTACAGCCTCGAGCGCTGATCATGAAATCACACTCATTCTCTCTATCAAGTCTGTCCATGACCATGACCTGACAACCCAACCCCTACTACCGTCACCACTACCACAAGTCCACCGCTACCATCTTGCCCTCCCTGAACGCATTGATGGCCCCTTCAACGTTGGCACGGTCTTGAGGGTCCATCGTCGAAAAAAGTGATGAAAAACTAGTAAAAAAGCAGCATAGGCTCCTCAGCAATCTGTCCCGTTAGTGGATGATGAATTCGGAAGCCAGATCAGAATGAACTACATCTACCCGTCCGAGAACGTGCTCCTAAACGGACGGAAATTTTCAACCCAACTTGCGTTCGAGCGAAGTTGACGTGGCAGGGCGCGCGCTTTTTACATGCGCGATGATGGTGATGATGATAATACCGCCGCTGCATCGATAGATTTCTAGTTGTCTGGCTTCCTATTATGGCGTCCGTACCTTCAGAAGGCCCCACTGGTTGTCAACCTAGTGAGGGTCCTCAGGCTGAGCGGTCCAGTAGTACCACTAAAGCGAGCAAGGATTCCCCTTCCAGTGGTGGTCGTCAGTCGCCATCACGATCATCGACTAGGGAGGGCATTGGGGAGGGACTGTCACTGACCAGTGCAAGCGTCATAACCATTGCTAGAAGGCTCAGCCGTAGGTCGGTGAAACCGGTGACACCGGTACTAAAACGAAGACGAGGGTCGGCACCGATGGTGAACGCGGCGTTGAAGGGAACGGTAACGCACAACTTACCGCCGGAAGCGATGGGAGGAAGACGGGCGTCGGCTGATGGTTGTTTACGGCCCAAGAGCCAGTGTGAGAATCAGGTGAGTATCTTAACTCGGACCTTGCAAGATACAAAACAGGTCAAGTTGACGGTCCATTGGTCTTTTCAGTCGGGAGTGAACGCCCCCAAGTCTAATACGTCATATTCAGTAGAGTCCAGTGCCCAACGTCTTATTGAAGGTTCGGGTATGATTAACTCTGGTAAGCTGACCCGCACCTCGTCCATCCCCATGAGGTTCAGTCTGACCCGCTAGGCTACCGTCACTCTGTGCATGTCACCATTGTCACTCTAATATCTATCACCAGCTGTATTCATCAACAGCAGCCTGCAAGTACAACCATGGTGACGTCTTCTGTTGAAAATCCGTAGCTCAATTCTATGCTACTTCTACAGCTATTACTTCTCCTCTAACTTCGCGATGCTACTTGGCATGCTCCTGACAACTGTGCTGGTCGCAACAACAGCGGCTTTCGACGGCTCCTTTGGAGGGTCGCAGGTCATCCAGGACAACGGCGACTCCTTCCTTACGGTCTTGGTGAAGGTAGTAGTAGCGGGTGTGGGCCACCGGGTGGGACTGTCGAGTCCTAGGTCGGAGAGAAGGTCATCAAAGTAATCCCCGACAGCGGGTCGTTCGACCTCTACCTCATCGACCAAGGCTCCTGCTCCAAAGGCCTCGGTCTGTGCCGGCTGGCCTACAATTCTAAAGAGTACTATCATCATAGTCCACCCCTGCTCAGTAGCCCCTTAGGTCTGACACACATAAGTGTCCTGACGGGGACGTCATCAAGGACGTGGTCTTCGGCAGCGGTACGGCTAGGTGCCGCCTTGGCTTCGATAAGGCTGAACTGGTAGTAGTAGGGGTGGTGGTTGTTGTTGTAACAGTTGTAGTAGTGGTGGTAGCAGTAGGATCGTGCTGGTGTATGGAGGCGCGCTCGTAAGGATGTTATTAATAGAGCGCAGTGGCATCAATTTACTGTTATTCGAGACGCGCACGTCCCCTAGATGGACATAAGCCCTTGCTGACTGACTGGTGGTAGCAGTAATAGTTGCTGTAGTGCCGTAGTAGTGTTAAGACTATGGTCGGTGGTGTATGGGAGTTTGTAGGTTAATAATGATGAGATCAGCCTCAAGAACGACGTCAAGGAGTTGGAGCATCCAGCGTCTCTGGTCCGGAAGGGGGCCCCCTAAAGTCCTCTTCCCTCTGTGGCAGATCTTCGCCTTGGACGAGGGACTCCTCAGAATGTAGCATCATCAGCCACCCAGGAGTAGTGCAGCAATGCTCCTTCCTTCTTCAGTTGGGGTGATGGTAAGGGTTTCCAAGGCATACTAGGTATGGGCTACAAGGCAGGCGAGGACGTCAGCCCTGATGAGGTACGACAATTCGCTGCACTTCTGATGACATCTCAGCGTCCTCGCCCACTCCTGCATTGGGTAGCGTCTAAGTGACGCGTGCGTTCGAGTGGGAGCGCCGCATCGGTGAAGGGACTGCATCTGTCCGTTGGGCGTGTCTGCTAGTAGAACTGTTGAAGGTGTGGTATTGCAGGCTTTAAAGCAACTCAATGCAACTGAAGGGGTATCAGCAGTGACTGGCATCTCGACCCTCGCGCCCCCGGCGAAGGAGCCTCAGAGCTCTTCACCGACAAGTTCGCCATCTGCCTTCCGAGAGGCTCCCGGGTAAGGGCCGACTCTTTGCTCCCCTTTCCACTACACACGATCCACCCTAGGCTAAGAAGCTCGTCTTGCCGGAGATGGCTTCGCGGTTGCGTAGCACTCCCAAGGCCCTCTCGCTGTCCGCGAGTGACCATACTGGTGCTGGTGGTCCCAAGTTCGAGGACACCCTTGGTAATGGTGATGATAAAGGTGGGGAGTCAGAGGGTCTCGCCCCCTACTATGACTGCTGCTGTCAGGCATGCTTTGGTGGGGTGCTTCTATTCCTCGCTCCCGTAAGTTCGCCATCAATACCCCAGTAATAGGGGTAAGGCACTGGACCATCGGCGTCAAGAGCGTCCAGGTAGTAGCAGCCCCACCGCGGTACTTTGTCATGCATTGCTATCTGCTTCAGGTCGTGGACTCGTCCAGGAAGGGCAACTCCGTCCTGACCTCCTTCTGTGACGGCAAGTCGCCGTGCGCGGCCCTGGTCGACAGTGGTACGTTTGCTCTCGTCCGATACCGCGACCCGCCCTCCCTAGGCACGTCTCTGTTCGCCTTACCGGTGCCGAGAGTAAAGGAAATCTTCAGAAGTCTCGGGGACCTCAAACTGGACTGTTCAAATGTGCAGGACCTCCCAGACATCCAGTAGGCTCAGTCGTCACTCCCCACCAGCCTTGATGATGGCCGTGCAGGATTGCCGTGGGGGACTCGGAGCACCCGTTGGTCATCACGCCCGAGTCCTACGTTATGAAGGTGCAAGCTCACGACCTGCCTCTGTACGAGGCCCTTGGCCAAAGCCTGATGATGGCCGGGGATCTCCAGCAGGTCAAGAGAACAGCCAACCCCAACGTCACGCTATGTAGACTGGCCTCTGTAAACCTCCAGGCCACCCCATCACCCTCAGGCCTGCCAGCTTTCATGGCATCACCCGTCTCCAAAGGCACCGTCAAGGATATGCCTTCCTACGTCCAGACCGGAGACCACCTGACAGAGATGATGGTAGTAGAGTCCCCTGAGCTCCTTGTTGAGCTTCGACCGCTCAGATACTGGGCATACCCATTTTCCGCGAATACACCGTCATGTTTGATCGCCAGTCCAGCGTCATTGCCTTCGACAGGTGCCGCCCTCTGCTTCTGCCCGACCGCTGACCGGTTTCCCTCAGGAACCCTGATGAGAGCGTCAGCTGCAGCAGCACTACCCCACCGACTTCCCTTCTCCACCAAGGTCGCACCACCAGAAATGGCGGACGACCCCTCACTGTAGGAAGCAACCCCCATTATGTCCTATTATCTTCGTCGTATCTAGATCCGCGACATGCCGCCCCCGGAGAGCCTCGTCTTCCCCTCGGGCTTGGACTCTCTACGCATGATGACCCCGCCGTCCAGTGGGGCTGTCGTCGGCTCCGAAAGGATCCTCTAACACCATGCTCGTGTAGCCTGCTGCTGCTGTCCACTATCGTCTCGGTTGAGTTTCTAGTGCGGTATCAATACCGGCTGTACCTCCTTCTTGTCTTTTCCTCGCCATATGCCCCTTCTCCCTACCACCATAAGGGCCTCCCATCTCCCACACAGATGCTCATGTCTCAGGCCCCCCGTGCATCATCGGTGTTACCACTGTCATCTGCAGTAGTTGTTGCGTTCTCTCTACTACTACTCCCCTCCTTCTGTGCCGGCATCTTCAGTCCCTTGTTATACTTACCGAGAGTGCCTCTTTGACACCGTGCTGAAGTCAAGTCTCTGGTTTTGTTATTTTTTTAGGGTTGTTGTGGCGCGGCTGCATCTGGGTAAGCGAAAAATTCGACCGCCGCTCCCCCTGAGATCCCTTGCAGGTTGTTCGGCCCCGATCCCCACCCCACCCAGCGTGGTACTGCAGATAGTCTTGGGCACATCAGAGCCTCCGAAACTGGCGCATTTCGCCTGCTACTACGGGAGCCCCCACTGCAGCGTCACGCTGCACTCGGCCCAAGTGGGCGCCAACAGGACCCTGCACGGCATAGCGCATTCTTCGGGACCGGTCGAGCAGGCCTTCACGTACGCTATGATCGACTATGGTCCTCGGCTGCCATTGGTCGGTTCAGGTCGATTGGGGAGTTGCTGCTGTTGCCTGATGGCGGGTCGTTGATGGTAGCGTCTCCGAAGCCTCTCCCACACCGGACGAGCATCGTGCTCGTCAGGTCTGGTTTTTACCGCAGTACATCCCAGTGGGCACGTACGATCTTTACGCCTCCTCGACGGACTCAATAGACGGCGCCAAGAAGTTTGGACAATTCATGTCCATGCCCACTCCAAGCCCAAGTAGGTCCATGGGCTCCATGGCCACATCGATACCCTCTCATTCTCAGTGCCTCCCGCCAGTACTACCCCCGGACCTTCGCCCCCTACCCCTACCCGTAGGGTCTCTCTGCCCTTATTACCATACACTCACCGACTTTTCTCAGATTCCGTAACGATGCCGTCTAAGGAGTCGCTGTTACTGAGCGCCTTGGTGGCTGGTGCCGTTGGCTTCGGGATTGCCATTGTGACCTCGATAATCGCTCTTTGCTTTTATCGCTTCTGCTTCCTTCGCATCCGGTCCTCTTCGGAAGCCTACGGTCCATCAGCCACAGCCTCGCCCTATCCCGGCCTCATCAGCCACCAGGAGGCCTGCGAGATGAGCCCAGCCCTCATCACGCTGCCTTCCATCTCCGCCAGCCCAGTAGGCCCAACTGTGACAGCAGTGATAATCAGTTACCTCGCCTCTGCTGCTAGGTTCACTCTCAGACTGCACTACTCCACCCCGACCTTGGCAACAGCCCTTCCAGTAGCGACGCCACGTCGACTATGGACAGCGTCAGCGATTATGATGAAGCCTCGTTGCCGCCATCCCGTCACTAGTTCCACGCCCTTCGTGCCTACCTCTACACCCTCAGTTGATCTCGGGCGTGTGGAGGTCGCTGTTGCCCGAATAGCGGTAGTCGAAGGTCGTCCAATTTTAGTCTTTCGTCCGGTGTACGGATGGTCTCACGGTCTTACCTCTTGGCCGTTCGGTCCTCATCATCCGTTATTCCCAGTCAGCTATTTAATATAAACAACCATTGATTATCATCATTTTATGCTCCTCCGGGACGGCCAGTATACTAACACACGATTATAAGGGGATATTCCGTTTCTCGGATACATCAGCAACAGCCTTGCGTTGCCGGGAGAAGCAGGCGTCGAGGCGTCAAGGCGCCCTTCAAGAATGTCCCTCTTCCCGTCCGACACAGACGATGAGATGAAGGCCTTGAAAGGCGCCAGCTTGGATGAGGTAGCGTGGCGTTGCCCTCCCCTCGATGATCGAGGCTCGATCCACAGGTTCGTGTCAGGTCATCACAGCCCGGGATTGCGTTATATTTTCGACGCCGGCATGCGGCTGGTGTATTAAGGCGAAGAGGTTCCTCACAGAGGACCTCATGGTCCGCTGTAACTTCTACAGTCTCCATGAGTAGGTTACAGCTACATGGGGGCTCCTTAGTCGTCAGTCAGCTCACCACTGCTCGCGAGGGATCTCATCAATAAGACCGGCATGAGGACGGTGCCCAACATCTACATTAAGGGACGGCATGTAGGAGGCTATGACGAGCTACAGAAAATGTAGGGGAAGGCCACGGCCCTGGTGGCCCGCTGGGATGGCTTTACTTTAGCTACAGGAAGTGCCGTAGTGGGGACCCAGTAGACACCGACCAGCCAATATGTGATTTCATGGCGCGCGGTCATGATGCAGTTTTAAAAGCTTCCGAGTAGAGGGTATAGAGCCTCGAGTTTCAGCGTGAATAGCAGCCTGTTGGGTTCACAAGTGCTACGCATCAGCTCCGTTCGAATGCAGAGGAGGTGCTTCCGTTATGTCCTCGACGATGGCTACAGCCAATCCCAACGAAGCCGAGGCAGCAGCACCAGAGTTCATCTATCATCAAGACCGGGTGGATGGGCGGAAATGTGAGATACTGGGCAAGGACGCCTCCTGACGAAGTCCTCAGGTGCAATGCTGCGGCCCCCTACGCTTGAGCTGGGGCTGCTTCCCCACAAGGACGGCAGCGCCCGGCTGGGCTTTGGCGATACTGAGGTTTTAGTGGGGATCAACGGACCTGTTGAGAATCGGTAGTAAGCTCGAGTAGTTTCCGGTGCACCATTACGCGGGCAGATTCCCTTTGGGAGTGAGCACCCCTGGTTACCCTCTGGACGTGTCAGTACGGAGGGCCTCTGGCATGCCGACTGCCGAGGACAAGAGCGTTGAGTATCAACTCGCCAAGTTCATCAACACCATCATAGACACCCATCTACTGCCCGGGCAACACTATGATAACCATAGCGGTAGCTTTCCATGGCGACCATTGATGAGCTTGAAGGTGCCGCTCAGGTCGAAGTGTTGAACGATGACGGCTCGCTGCTCTCTACGATCCTCAACGCGGCAATTCTCGCCATGTTGGACGCAGGTTCGATTCCCCTCAGAGGTATTATTCACCATCGTCTATTGTACACGCTTTATCGGTGGAATGCAGGCACAGTCTTCGCGGCAGCTTTGAGCAAACGCTACCAGCGCGGTGCTACACAGCTCCTAGTGGACCCCGATCGATCCGAAGAGGAGGTAGTAGCCAAGTGTAGCTGTTGCGTCGGTCATTCTCGTCACTTCAGTCTTCCGTCTTCAATGACACCATCGTTATCGACATACACTCTCAAGACGTGGTCATGCTAGTTGAGGACGTCGCCGTGGGGACGGCGAAGGAGGATGGTGGCGATGATGCGTTAGCCCCCACAGGAGTGGCCGCAGTGAAGGTCGGTTGTCTCGTGTAGCGATCTTCAGTGCCATCGTCTACCCTTAGGCGTTTGAGAAGTATGTCCGTTCCTGCCTGGCCGTACATTACCAGAAGATTCGAACGCTCAATGCTTAACAACAACAATACGTGAAAATTCCAATGCGGCGGTTGTGTTGTCGTTAACTGTAGTGGACCAGGAGATAGCCGCCGGGGAGAGAGGAGATTTACCACTGTCGTTGATACCCCTGTTGTCGACTACCAAACTGCTGACAACTATTAGCCAGGCTACTGACTTTACTGCTATTCCAGTCGTAAATACTTCGTGGCTACGATGATGATGGTTATCAGTGTTATTCTCTTCGCACCCTTGCAACTCGCTCGGTGATGATATCCTCTATGCCTGAGGGGATAGACCTCGCCTAGGTCCGTGCCTTGCAGCAGCTACCCGTCCAAGTATACCGACTAACCCATAACATACCGTATGAACGACGATTGAAACGGGGCGTAACAGTGCTAGGAGTAGTAGAAGTGTCCTCAGCATACTCCAGCAGCTCGGCAGTCCTCCCCACGAGGGAAGTCATCCACACAGTTGTGATGTCCTGCACGAGGCTGCTGCCTTCTGTTGATGGCCATGGGGGGCCCACCTGGAATGCTGCACAGCATCTCGTTGTCAGAGTCCTCCACTCGGCCGAAGAATACACTCCTCAACCCATTGCGATAGAAGAGCGGTCCGTACCAAGCCGTGAGGTTTACCTAACCTATCAACCCTGGGATACCTTCACTCCTGTAGACGCCTCCGACCTCGGGATTCCGCAAGGTGCGGTAAAGGCGGTTATCGATGGGGACTCGCCATGAGTCGTCGAAGGGCTCCTCTCTCATATTGTATTCAATGTAGAGGTGGTTATGGTCATTAGCTTGCAGTATCCAGGACTGAGGGGCTATCGACGGCGACGCCCGTAGTTACCCTACACGCCCGTTTTCGTGCTTTCCGAAGGTAGTAACCGTCTCGGAGGACTACTGGCAGCACTTCCGTCTCAATGCGCATGAAGTCCTGAGCGTGTGGTATGGATGATACCATGCAGGAGTTGGCCCTCACTTCCGTGTGGATGTGCAGATCGATGTCCCCGTCCCAGTCCAGCAGTTTTCCGAACTTCAACGACCCGAGAAGAGCGCCATCTGTTATCATGTACCTTCGAGTGAGGAGCTGGTGACAGAATGAGCCGCAGCAAAGAGTACCGGAAACCGAGGCGGGCGAAGAGGTCATGGGTGTAGTCCATGAGTCTACGAAGGGTCCGTTGGCAGCATGGGGGAATAGAGAAACCCTTGTACCTGCTGGTGGTGACTCGAGAAGGAGAGGATAGGCCCGACCCACATCCAGGTCATGTCGCAGTTGGTTGATTGAATGGTGCACCCGAAGTTGATGGAGCGTCCATCGACGGTGTGGAACCTGCTGGGCTTGCTGCTGCTGCCGGTCGCTGTGTTGGCTGCATCTATTATCCACATCTTGAGATCGTTGTGACGCATGAACAGCTGCCCCTGCAGGTAGGGTGTAGTCGTCAGGTTGAACGACGCTCCTTCAACTCCGTCGAAGTACCCTTGCCGAGGCGGACCGAAGTAGTACGACTGGGACCTCGGCACTGAGGAGGACCCGATACAGAGGGGCTCAATCGATCATCAGCCACCACCTCTGCTGGAAATCTTTACGTCCCCATAGATGAGGCCGGACATGGTCGAACTCCCCTGTGGGGATGTCTGCCATGTAAGCGCTGGAGCACCTGGGCAGCAGTTCGACTCTGTGGTGATGGTCGCGATGCCGGTATTAACGTAGCGAATCCGAGTGGCCGTCTGCTGTGGTTGGGCCCCCAAACCTTGAGATCCCTCATGTGCAGCATAAAGTCTAATATGGCCCACTCGCCGTTGAGGGCCGGGTGGAAGTAGTGACTGTCGACGGGGCCAATAACTGTTAGCTGCTGCTCAACCTCCTTACGAGGCTTGAAGCACTTGAAGGGACGTGAGGAAGCTCGGCGAGGTCGTGTCGGCCAGTTTACACGGGGGTTGGACAGAACCTGCCTGCTGGCTGCTGGTGACGGCAGCCGGCCTTCTACCGTCCGGAAGGGGTTGGAAGCTCCAATGGTAGGTCGGGTCGAAGTTGATGCTCCAATGATGAGTAACCAGCCGATAGGTGTAGTCGACGTAGACGATACCCTCATCAATAGACGGGCCACCAACGAAGCCCACCCTTGTGTTGGACAGGACCTGGGAACTCGATGGTAACCCTCTACTGTCGCTGGGATAGGTACGTCGATCATGAGGCCTAGGGACTCTCTGGACTGGGGTATCATAGATCCCGCCAGGACAAAGACGAAATGGGTATCAATCATTCCCGTTCTTATGAAGATATTGAGTATCTGAGGTTGAAGGCGGCTTTTCACGGGTCAATGCGGTCATGCTCCTCATAGTGGTGAGGAGTTCGGGTCCGACTCATGAACTTGTGAACTATATACCAGATTCACTGGCTCCATAAGGGCGTATGGGCGACCATTACTCTGCCGAGGGGTTCGCCAGCGTATCCATGCAAGACTCTCCAGCCCCTCCGCTGGTCAATGATCCTTTCGCTCTCCCTGCAGTGAGGGCTGTCCTCACCCCTCCCTGGAGGAGGACAGCCACCTCAGGGAACTTCTCCGCTATCGCCAGGAGTAACTGAGTAACTATCAGCATCTCTGCGATGACAGGGAGTACCTCCAGTGAGGGCATCCGTTCTCTGATGGCACTAGGAAGGTGACGTCCTCAAACGGATGTCCTCGTGGAGAATCGCCGCGTGGCGGACGGAAGTCGAAGCCTTCAGGACTGCCCTCAACCTCCTCGAGAATAGCGTGGGCGTAGACAGCCAGCATAGGCCAATGGCTGGCGTCCAGTAAATAACTGTTGAATGGAGTCATGCCGAGCTGAGCAGCACGGGGGCACCTGTGCTGAAGTGCCTCTCTCACGAGGGCGCGGAGTGTCCCCATAGGAATACGGCAGTTGAGAGCTGTCGTAGCCAGCTTCCAGTGCGCAAGTATCTACCTCGGGCGGTGGGCCAGGAGAGGGATGGTAGTACTTACTATGCCACCAGCAGTGACAACAGCATTGAAGCAATGAGGGAGTTGATGAGTTCTATCGGGTAGGATGCCCTCCATCAAAGACACCGCCAGAGCCACACCTTCGAGGGTGCAGTGGTAGGGATAGGACTCCAATGAGAGAGACCGTTGTGCAGGAGAGGCAACCTGTGATGGGTGTCGTCTAGCAGGGGATCTCCCCTTCCAGTGACCACCTTGTCCGAACAGTGGGCTCTGAGGTCCCTCATGGCCTGGGGCCAATCAATACCATCGGCTGTGTGGGAACAGGAGGTCGTGTCCTCTATGTAGTTCGCTGCTACTACGACCACTAGCAGGAGGAGAAGCAAGGGAATATACCTCATCACAACCCTACCCACAGGGCCGCATCTCTTACACCTATTGACGACTAAAGACTACACTCAGTAGAAATGTGACCACAATCAGACGATAACAACACTGGTGTTAATCATCATCCCCGCGACTCGACCTACTCCCGACCGTCCATGGTCGCCGCGTTGTCAGGCTCGTCATTCATCGCCATTGCAGTGAATTGTTGCTGTTGACCTGCGAGACGAGGCTCATCAGTCGGCCATAGGAGGCTGCTGATAGTACTCACCTGCAGCTTGTTGGTGTCTCTTCCTGCCTAGGACCAGACCCCTGAAAGGGAACGGGTGATGTATAAGGCGAATTGTGTAGAGATAATTACTTCTTAGGAGCCCCACTGGACATGATCGACTGCTGTTGTTGATAATACTCATTCTGGGAGCTCTCGGACGCCGCTGATGTAGTGAAGCCGCCACCTGCAGGGAGGGGTCTAGGAGGATGAGGGACCCGAGGGCTGCTCACCCTGGAACTGCTGCTGCTGTTGGGTCGACCGAGACGACGAGGCCGGCACGCTGAGATCATCACCGCCAGCGCTGGAGAAGTCATCTGGGGAGGCCGCGGCGGAGTCGTTGCCAAAACCACTCGGAACACCGCCCAAGGAGTCGACGGTGGAGTAGCCCTGTCGACTGCTGCGGAGCCTTGCTTCTGAGGGGGGAGAGGTCACTACGAGGAGGGCTGGGGCTGCTACCTTTAGCCTGCTGGGCTCGCAGTCGTGCCAGCTCCAGCTGCTTCTTCTTGGCCACCTCCTTGGCTTCATTCATCTGATGATGATAACCTCCCTTCACTACCACACTCCATCAAGGCATTACTTTGCTTTGCTCGATCATCTGAGCCAACCTCTCCTCGTGGGAGTCCATCTCGGTATAGGTCTTTATTTGCGATAGAGTCACAGCCTCGCGGTATCTAGTGCAAGCGACGGTAGGCAGCAGCAAGCGACCTGCAAGGGAGCCTACCCAAAGCTGACCACTTCGTCAAATGCAAAAACAAGATCGAAGACATTATCCAATACCGCATCTTCCGTAACAGACGTCTTTACCACATCTTGCACGACCTGAGCACAGCAGCTTAGCCCAGCAACAGACCCCTGATCCCCTACGTTAGTAAAGAGCTTGAGAGTGTCGAGGTCCTCGAGTATGTTAGACTGCCTCGTCGTGATGAGCACCTGAGGATGAGCGGCATTCGGTAGGGATGGTAGGCCGGTAGGGGCTGACCAAGTATAGCTGCTCCATCGGTTGGTAGACATAACGAATATTCTCCGTCTCGATGTAGGTGTGGTCGGACTTCTGCGATTCGACCAGTTTTATAAACGCTCCCAGTAGACCTGGACGATCAATACTGAGGCGGAGCGAAGCGATTCACGAATCGCAAATTTCTACCTTCAATTCTGAGCCTGGGGATGTCGACGAACTGCCTAGCAAGGAGTGTCTTTGCTTTGACACTACTGCTGCTGATAAAACCACCATAAATAAGAACCAGTCGTGGAAGAAAAAACGAGGAACTGACGATCATCATCCTCGCATCACCACCAGCATCAACACCACCGCCGGGCTCCAGTGAAAAATAGTAGGCTACTACTACTATGATAAGGATACAATGATGCTGAGCACTACGACGACGCTGAACAGCAGATAACCCGAGCATTCATGAGTCGGCATGGTCTCACTCGAGGCCTTGGTCAGAGGGCTGAGCATTCATCGCCATCATCTCACCGAGTGTAGGGGGGATAGCTGACGACGAACGCTGTATACCAACACTCGGGTACTACTTACAGTTGGGCCCAGGCTGCTGTCCTCTCTTGCGGCCAAGGACCAGTCCCCTGAAGAGAAGGACCTCCGACTAGCTGTCTCATGCTAGGAGGGATGGTACTACTTCTTAGGCCCGCCTCCCATAGGAAAGGCTGCTTCATATCGATCGTCCGAGGCAGCTGCCGGATGGACTTCGGCAGCACTCGTGAAGCCCCCACCTAACACACACGTCCCCAGCGTCCTCTGAGGGCCTCAGCGTGACCTTGAAATCTGTCGCTTGGCGCAGCAGCTGGAGGGCTCCTATCGTCTCCATAGGGGCCTACTACCGCGTCACTGCCAAAGCCTGTCGGGGAGCCATCGCCAACAGAAGGCATCATACGGCTGCGGAGCCTCTCCTCTGACCAACAACGACACTAGACCACCGTCACCCAGCGGACCCTGACTACCCTTGGCGAGCAACGCCCTCTGCCTGGCCAGCTCCAGCTGCTTCTTCTTGGCCACCTCTTTGGCTTCATTCATCTGATGATAATAACCTCCCTTCACTACCACACTCCATCCGGCATTACTTTGCTTTGCTCGATCATCTGAGCCAACCTCTCCTCGTGGGAGTCCATCTCGGTATAGGTCTTTATTTGCGATAGAGTCACAGCCTCTCGGTAACTGGCACAATCTGCTCACAACCCGGCGGACCCTCCACGACGACCTCACCCAAAAGTGATAACTTCATCAAAGGCGAAGACCAGGTCGAATGCACTGTCCAGCACCGTCTCCTCACTGATGGTGTTCTTAACGACCTCAGGGACAACCTGACGACCAGCAGCAGCTCAACCCAAAGCCCGAAGCAGCCGTCACTGCAGCAGCACGCACAATAGTGAGGAGCTTCAGCGTATCCAAGTCTTGCAGGATGTTGGACTCCCTGCTAGTCAGTAGCACCTGAGGATGAGCGGCATTCGGTAGGGATGGTAGGCCGGGAGGGGCTGACCAAGTAAAGCTGCTCCATCGGTTGGTAGACATAACGGATATTCTCCGTCTCGATGTAGGTGTGGTCGGACTTCTGTGATTCGACCAGTTTTATAAACGCTCCCAGTAGACCTGGACGATCGAGGTCTCCGACAGGCCCTCCCTCACGTATCCACCTTCTATCCTCAACCTCGAGACATCGACAAACTGGCGGGCCAATAAGACCTTCTGGTCGGACACGATGGCTGCCGAAAGTACCACCATAACGCTCTTGTGAAAAGATACGACTTTGAAAACTGCTGCCAGCAGTCACATGCTCCTCACACTGGGTGCACTGAACGCAAGTCGAATGAGGTTCAGAAAATCACACAGCATTTCATCGACGCCTCGGATACCCGCTGCTTCGCTTCGCGTTTTTCGTCCCTCGAGTTTTCTTGTCACTCGACTTCGTAACGGGTTGAAGTGAAGCTTGAGGAGAGGCTGGATCGCCGCGGACCATCTGTTGCGATAACGATGTGACGTTGATGCTGCCACTGCCAGCAGTCGGCCTACCTTATCAAGCTCCTGAGCGAAATGCTCCAGGCCAAATTTCTGTCGAACCCAATCCTCACAGACCTTCTCTCTGTTGGCCTGACAACACTCCCAAGTACTGGCCTCGCTGAGTATGCGACTCTAGCGATACATCATCAATATGGTGTTTAGCCTCAATACTACTGCAGTGCTGCACAGGTATACACGTGTAGTGATTTCACGTGTATACCTGATGCCACATATGACTGTAATGGGTAGCGCTGTGCAACAGTGGTGCTTAGGTATGGTCACCATCATCATGTACTATAAACTCTACGATCTATTAATACAGTAGAGTTCTTCGAGTAGAACACATTGGTCGCTCTTAGGAACCCTACTCATCGAGATTCCTCAATCGCCGAGAATATGCAACCAAAATTTTAAAAATCAACCCTGACAGATCGCCAACTCTGTATTATGCTCTAAGGCTATATTGTATTCATGCCCTTCGGTGCTCAGATCAACATTGCGCAACTCCGAGACATACCCGGCGGTGAGCACTCTGCGGCGGAGCGATGGGTCAGGCTGGCTGGCTGTATTTGATCGAGCGATTCTTGCTTTTTGTCAATAATCAATACGCGAAAATCCACTCGAGCCGTCGAAAAAACTATCACAAGAATGGCAGTCGAAAAGCCACATCACACTCGAAGATCCTCAACGAAAAATACCACGATAATATCGTGAATCAATTCATCCACCCAGAATAGCGAAGTTACTACATCCCTTTGCTGGAACTCCTTCATAGCTCGGCAGAACTCGTAGGCCTCCGCTGGGCCCTCGGAGCACAGTCTGCCAGTTTTACCATCACAAATACTCTCCAAAGGTCCACCACTACGCGGGCGCTATAACGGGAGTGCCTGAGGTATCTTTAGGTTGAGCATGGAAGATTCAAGACAGGTCTGCCCGGTGATTACCTAACGCCATGCTTTCACATGGTACGATGCCAAAGTGCTCTCTACTAGGAGTGTACAGCGTGGCTAAGGCATTCCGCAGGAGCCACAGCCTGACACCATCCGAGACCGACCGGAGGAAGATGACCTCCTGATTGACCCCCTGGGCCATCTCCTAAGGATAAGGCATCACACTGAGTAGCAGCACGATGGCTGTTTACCTTGAGCTCGTTATAGTGTTCCACGTTTTCTCGAACTCGAGAGTCGTAACCACCAGCAATCACTAGATATGGAAGTGTCTTCACCCCGTCCGCTTCAGAGGACTCCAGAAAAAGCTTGTAAGCCGCTATAGCAAGGCCAATATTCTTCTTTCGCTCATATCTGGTCAATTGCTCCATACCAAACTTCCCCCAACTCACAGTCACGACTACCTATTCAGAGATACATAGAAGCCGTTCTTAACAAGATCTGCCGCAACGCTCGGGTCCAACTCATCCTTCGGGGGAGTGCGCGGTCCCTCCCTCAGGAAGGCGTCCGTGGCCGTGAGGTCCACCGGGGGGTATATTACCTGACATCAGAATACACCATCACTGTAACCCACACCCTTCACTACCCGAAGCTCCTTGTCCTTCAATGATGGGAATGTCTCTCTCGTCGTGCGCTTGGTGAATTCGCTATTAACAGCTATGCAGTCGGCCATACCCGTGGTGACCTCTTCCAGGCGGTCCACGGGGTATCTACCGAGAACCCCATCACAGATCCGAGGTCGACATCCTGACGACTGATGGAATACAAAGATTCTGCTCCAGGCGTCTCAAGAATCCTTCGCAGTGCGGGCAAGGAGACGGTCCCTTCACAATACAGTGCATCTAGCGAATCACTCGAGTGGTGCGAGCTGATTGCGGAAAAAGTTGGTATGATAAGTATATTGCGTTAAGGGGGTCTCCCAAGGTTCATGACCTGCCTGTGAGGACTACCTGTATAATCGCTTTAGTGCCAGCGTTCGGTCGGCACATAACAGCTGGTCGGGGAAAATGACAGTAAAATATAACCCGAGGGGCTATGAGGCGGAGTAGAGGATTTATGAAGGAAACCTAAGAGGAGCCGACGCTGATGACAGCACGACTCTCGGCGGCGCACACCACCTGGTCGTTGATTGCCACGTCGAACCTCGCTCCGGTGACAAAGGCATAGAGACAGAGGTAGACCATGCGCATAATGGCACATACGACAGTGAAGCGGCCAAAGATGGTGCCTAATGCAACCTGTTCTGTATCTTCCGCGGGTAGACTCAAGATACTTACGAGGCAGCCAGTCTCCGGCTACGGTCACTTTGAGTGTCCCATCCCTAGTCGATTGGAAAACAGTGTTGTAGGTCATGATGTGACGTATAAAACTCAACCTCATGGCCCAACCTGAAGAGCCTTCCTTTCCCTTCCCGCTGTCCGCTCATCTCTATTACCGTTGTAACCCTTCCGCTGCAGACACTACTAGATTCTCAGCGCCGCCAATACCCAGGTCAAGGTGGAAAAATACCTGCCGTCAAAAACCTCCCCAGTCAAGTGCGTTATCAGGCAGACACACGACGACGAGTAGAAGGGTCCTATGGACGGCACAGACCCAACGGCGCACAAACGACAGGGGGAGTTTCGAAGTCATTAAGGAATATCTTTTCTCTGGGTCTCGAAATTTCGGTCGCTTTCCGTGCACAGTACCGTCTCGTCGACGTCAGTGGCATGGCGTTATGTCGGTAGCGGAGGTGCCTTATATCCCTGCCTACCACTCGTAAAGATTCCTCCTCCTTCTTAGGCATCACTACCACCACCAAAAATAATCGATCACCAGGGCGTGCGCTTTTCACACACCTGATCTATAGGACTTCCCATGCGCTGTGAACGCGTATGTCACTACTACTTGACATGTGTGTAGTTGAGTTGGGAACAGTGATGGTGGTTTGACGTAAACTGAGTCCTTTAATGGACGATGATGTATACCCTCGCTAAGGCTAGGATAATCCGATTGTGATTGTTGACTCGACTAGCCGGTTACAATAATAACAACAGCACCGCCATTACTGTCATTCCCAGCAGTGACTTTGATTCCCACAATCATGAAAGGTGGCAGCTTTGGTAAGGGTAAAGGAAAGGGCAAGGGCTCTGGCAAAGGCAAGGGCAAGGGTATGAGCGGCAAGGGCAAGGGAAAGGGCAAGGGAGGCAAAGGAAAGGGAGGCAAGGGCAAGGGAGGCCATAAGGGAGCCGCCAAGGTCATCGTAGAGCCCCATCGCTTCGAGGGATGCTTCGTCTCTCGAGGCAAGGATGAGGCTCTCCTTACCCGCAACATGGTCCCCGGTGAGAGCGTCTACGGCGAGAAGCGCATCACAGTCGAGAAGCCTGTCGAGGGTCAGGACCAGCCCGAGAAGATCGAGTACCGTGTCTGGAACCCCTTCCGTTCCAAGCTCGGTGCCACTATCGTTGGTGGTGTTGCCAACATGCCCATCAAGCCCGGCAGCAAGGTTCTCTACTTGGGTGCCGCCTCCGGTACCACCGTGTCGCACGTCAGCGACATGGTCGGCCCTACTGGCTGCGTCTACGGTGTCGAGTTCGCCCATCGCCCCGGTCGTGATTTAACTAACATGGCCAAGAAGCGCCCCAACATCGTAAGCTATTCCCTCTGCTCCTAACGTGCATGTTATTGCCCTCTCCAGGTTCCCATCATTGAGGATGCTCGTCAGCCTCTCCGTTACAGAATGCTGGTGCCCATGGTGGACGTCATCTTCGCTGATGTCGCCCAGCCCGACCAAGCTCGTATTGTGGCTGTGAACGCTCAGAACTTCCTTAAGAACAACGGCTGGTACATCATCTCCATCAAGGCCAACTGTGTTGACTCCACTGCCGCTCCTGAGGCCGTCTTCGCCAGTGAGATCGAGAAGCTCAAGAAGGATAAACTCAGGTAAATAGATACTCCCTGAACTCAGGCCTTGTCTCACAGCTCGTTTTCAGACCCAAGGAGCAGCTCACCTTGGAGCCCTACCACAGAGATCACGCCGTCGTCATTGGTCAATACCGACCGATGAAGCACAAGAAGGCCGAGTAAGATGAGTATGATGCAGCATTCTTCCCGAGTCTACTACCAATAAGTCACTATCTGCAGCCAGAAGGCGTTGGCTTCACAAGAGTCTTCGCTGGCTAACGTTTCTTCTACCATTACATTGCTATTGTTGTGTCACCAGTGTAACAGGGAAGGAGCTGTCTACAGTAGAAGCATAGTTGCTTTGGTATGGGGAGCTAATTCTCTGTCTGCTTAGCTGATTGAGGCTGTTAATGCTTCACCTGTGATCGGTATAATCTACCATCCCAAGCGTGTAGAGCTCCGTCGCCACCAGAGAAATTAAGCTCATCCGAAAGATATCAAAGGAACTGCTGACTTCACAACTCCACCCCAATACACTTAGAGTACAGAAACTGGAGATTAAGATTCCTTCACATCAGTCATAACACTATCATTATCAATTCTCTTATTCACTAAACTGTTGGTATTTATGAGTTCCCTCAGTCTCCCGACAGTATCAGCGACCAACTCCAGTCGACTCATCTCGACACCCTTCAGCTGCTGCTCATCATCAGCCCTTCTGCTGCTTCTCTATCGTCAACTCGGCATCAATTTGATTGGCGACATTCTCAACAAGAGAGGTGACAACTCCATTGAGCCACTCGGAAGACTTTATGTGGCGAGCTGTGGCGTTGTGCTGGGGATCGGCGAGCCAGACCAGTCGGCACCAGTTGATCGCCCCAATGATGGTATCAGTGCCGTCCACTACCTGCTATGATGACAGTGAACTCACTTCCTCCGTATGCTGGCTTACCTTGAAGTCACCAGTAAGGGCGGCCTGTATAGCCTGGGTGAATCTATCGACCAGACTGAGTCTTACTACACCAGGCTGCTGCAGGACCTGCTACCGAGCATGCCTGGCCAGGCCACAGTCAGCGGCTCCTCACCTCCGTCCACCAGTCGTCCTTATACAGCTTCAGTACTATTCCCACTACCTCATCTACCCCACTGGACTTCTCTATTTGGTAGTAGGCCTATCATAAACCCGCATACACAAGCAACCCTAGACCGTCGACTCACGTCGAATCTCTCCTCTATGGGTAGAGCGCGGAGATCCTTCTCAGTGATGCTGTACACATGCTGGCGCTCCTTCAGTGTCATCTACGGACGAGGTCTCTATTCCCGTCTCCTCTTGGCTGCGTCACTACTACCATGATCTCGTCACTGGTGACCGCTATTTCCAGTACATGGCGGAAGAGCTTGCCAGGGTTCCATCGCTGCTGTCTGCCCTCTCGGTAGGTCTGGTATGGGAGGTGCTGCTGCAACTCTCTGCCGTATAGCCGACTGATAAGGGACACATGAGACTGGACGGATCGACCAGCTACTCACAGGCCGCTCCGGATGGCTAAAACATCATTGCTCTCGAAGAGTAGCTGTATGGTACCTATAAAATAGGTTGTGGTCGTGGTGGTAGCATAAATTGTATTACATGCATAGATGTGAGTGTAGACTGCATGAGACCAGACTAAAGGCATCCAAGCCGTGCGAGTGCCCCTCGGCCGTTCTACATAGGCCAAAACAAGCCATCCCAACCTAGACTGGGCCATGTCCAGGGCGCTGACACCATCACTACTCTGCATCAACCTGGGA
Organism: Perkinsus olseni; assembly: GCA_013115135.1. Lineage (NCBI taxonomy): Eukaryota > Perkinsozoa > Perkinsida > Perkinsidae > Perkinsus > Perkinsus olseni. The sequence continues at coordinate 106,432 of JABANP010000111.1, read as the reverse complement.
AGAGATCTGCCATCAGTGCTACCAGCAAGGCCGCTCACCCGGTCTCCTCGTGTGGCACTAGATTGAGGACTCTACTGCAGGTGTACTGCAGTATGCCAGGGGACTGATACACCGCCGAATTCACTGAAAGTGATAGCCTTAGGCGCTGCCGCCGCTACCGCGCCCCACTACCGTCAACTAAGAGACGCCCAACCAGGCCTCGTTGGAGCTCATACTCATCGGGAGTGTCGCCCAGTAGTGGGGAGATGAAGCCTTGACTTGGACACTCTACGGCAGAGCTCCTCGGATACTAGGCATGCTAGTGACGTTAAAACCTGAGTAATAGCAGTAGAAGTCATGGCACCATTCATACCGTATCAAGAAGTTTTACTATGCGGTTGCATGCTATCCGCAATCACTTTGATTTAGATATACGCATGAATCATACGTACTCATAGTGGATGTACTGTACGACACAAAATGATGATTGCTACACGATTATGGCTGCCCCGCGCTGTACTAAATCTGCCTGCCCTTCGAACGTCAGAAGCCAGAGGAAATATCAATACTCTTCCATGACGGGACAGTATTGACAACGGGACTCCCGTCACTACCTCTAGTCGACAAGAAGATTCCTTAGGATCCTCCTGCATAGCGGCCCCCACTTTAGAATCATAACCATAAGTGGTGATGAGTTCGAGACAGGCACCAGTTAGTTCTTCTAGCAGCTCAGCATCGTTATCAGCCGTGGATGAGGGGATGCCATCCTTCGATTCGACGAAAAACTTACGCTGTATTAGCGCTACTATACCAACTAGGTATCTAAGGTTGAAGCATGCAAATAACGAGAATATCTCCCTATCTCACGAGCAGGTTGAGACGCGCGAGGGCACGAGCCCCAGCAGGGCTGTGGTAGACGACCCTCCCCTCCACCCAGGCCCCTTACTACCGTGCCCTATCACTTTTCATCCTGCCAGTTTGGACCCCTACCATCAGCCGTGATAGACCTCGTAAAAGGCCAGCCGCTGCTATGAAGGTAGTAGTATTGGCGACCTCAGTCTAACGGACGGTAGAATGCATCCCACCACCCGCCGTTGCTGCTGCTATTACCGCTCTGTCCGGTAGAAGGGACAAGGCCTCCATGAGAAAGGTGTAGCACTCACGAGGACGAGATACCACAGCTATCTCGCATCTGAAGGGAAATAGGGTTATCGATCCATGCGTCAGTGATGGTCATTGGAAGAGCGAGAGCGCTGATAGCTCGGAGGGGTTCGACGTTTCGGCTGCCTACATGGTATCTTTGAGTATCTTTCTCCCTTCTCGAGTCTTTCTCAAGAAGGTTACCTTTGGCCAAGTCGATGAGGGAGCTCAGAAGGCCAGGGGCGACTTGACGGAGAGTGGTGTTCGTCCGAAGCTCCGACTGAGGATGTCTATAGGGCGAAGTAGTCGATGTGTGGTACTACATTTATTCGTTTCAAGAATGCTATTGCACTGTCAGTGGTGGTGAGGGCTTTTATTTCCTGTATGAGCCTCTCTTCGAGGGCCGATGCCTCATCACTCAGAGGGACTGATCTCTCTGGAGGGAACTCGGCCACTGTGGACATGAAAATCAAACCTTAACAACTACCACTTCTTACACTATTCCTAGCCCTGACACGAGTACCACTGGGAACACTGTTGGAAGCGCGTCATAGTGTTAGAGCAATCTGATGATAACGCTGTTCATGGTGGCCATGAGGGCTCTACTGTACGACCGTCCACCCGATCCCTGGGCCACTGGTCATTTAACACAACAATGAGTAGCCTAACATCTTGAACATCACCACACGATCAATACAACCCTCATGCATCTACTCCTTTCGCCGACAACTTGCCCGCGCGGCGATGGACTTCCGAATCTGCTGGTCGAAGAATGAACTGGCGGATCCAGGGCGCAGTGGCATCATTCCTGTACGGCTCTCCAGGATGGGTCTCAATGTAGTCAGCAACCTCTGCACATGTGCCGCGGTCCACGCCTTTAGTATTCAGTATCTTCATAAGCGGTTCGTACAAGGACGCGACGGGATGCTGGGAGATGGTCTCTCCGTGAAGCTGGAATGCGTGTGAAGCTCCATGACCTAGGTCATCATCGCCGTTACCTCCAGACGCCCAACGAACGCCGATGGCCCTGTCATAGCTGAAAGAGAGCGGTGGTGGAGTGCTCCGTGCGAGGAGACTTCGAGTACTTCCAGTATGTAGCTGTATGGGTTATATTGTCTACAACCGTCGCCGCTTCGATGAGGCGGTCCTGGGGTCTAGTAGAGGTAACGACGCGGATATCCAAGGTCGAATAGCGAATGATACAAGTCTTGCTCATGGAGGTGCTGTCGCGAGCATCCTCCTCTACGGAGATGGTTCGACTGAAGGGTCTGGCCTATAACATGGTGGGGTATCATTCACATTGGATTCACATTCGGCTACTCAGGCCTACCTTAGAGGTAGCCCGCAGAGCTAAGACGGGCGAGCAGCGGAAGTGTATCATCATCATCATCACCAACAACGACCTCACGACGGAGGGAGCCAGGATGGTCGCCATAATGGAAACAAGCGCTGCCCCATAGAACAGTTGAGAGACTACATGAATCAGCGAGCCCGGAGATTATGGGGTCACTTGGCCCTTCGGACCCTGCGGATCGTCAAAGGGGAATCCCGAATGTTGAGAGAAAACCACCAACTTGGTCCCCGGCCACGACCTACGCTGACCTACGATGGGACGAGGCGGCGGCTGATGATGATGCTGTGATAAGAACTGATGCCTACACCAGACTCCCACATGGACCCGCGCTCAGTGGCACTAGGGCGGAATTCAACGGAAGTTGGAGACACCCGAAGCGACTAGTCCACGATCTTGCAGACTTATCAAGTCTCGCCGACAGAGACGGTGTGACGGCGTCGTTGGAGCGCGAGTCCCCGGGCTGCCTCATGCGAGGCTGTTGACGACTCCGCTCCCTCGTTATCATCCCTCTTGTAACGAGTCTAGATGCCGATTCATAGGCTCTCGGTTGAGGGACTAGGGAAGTATTTATTCATACAAACAGAGGGCCTGGGTATCGAACCCGCGACCTACATCCTTCCACCACTCCCAGACGAATAAATAGGACCATGCGTCATCCTTTAGACCCAGAAGGATGACGTAGAGCCATTTTCTACAGGATGACACAGAGCCATTATTCCTTTTCCCCCATAGAGCCTCTGGCTGGGGTACGTAGCCAGCTGTTGTACCGACCTGAAGGGCTCTCGTTCACGGCACCACGGGTTGATAAATCCCAGTCGAAAGCCTGACGCGCTTGAGCACCCCGAGTTCTCTTCCCCACCGCCAACCTCCCTCACCCTTACAAGCCCATACGCACCATTCCTCCCGCCTGAGAGACTCCATTTCATCGCCGCTGCCGCCCCAATGGTTCAAGAGAAGGGGGTATTCAACCACCATCAATTTGATTCAACGAGATTGATGGGAGAAGTACGCAGCAGCCTCGACCTTAGCCCTCTCAGAATCATGAACTAGACACTCGTTGCCAGCTCACGGCATTCTGGGACACTTGTAGCGCAACAAGAAGTCGTTCAACATGAACATCCAAATTTGCCGTTATCTTTTCATGAACATCTTACCAGCTCTCCAATGAACTTCCGACTGTGCAGGGTTGGAGCAAGAATTGTCGAATCCACGGCGTTACTCCGTCATCCTTGTACGGTTCACCCCCAGGATGGTCCTCGATAAAGTCAGCAACCTCGGCACACGTAGTGCTGTTCACGCCTTTAGCGTCGAGTATTCGCATTATGGGCTCGTACAGGCGAGCGATGGGATGCTCTTGGACGATGCTTTCAGGCAGCAGAAAGGCCTGTCCAAGGCCTTTGGGGAACCAGCCATGTTGGTTATGCTCGTGGCTCCAACGATGGGTGTCAATGACCCTATAGTCACTGACAATGACGCTCAGTTGACGAGCACCAACTGAGACCTCAGAGACCTTACGAGTATGACAGTGTATAGGTTATACCCTCCACAAGCGTCTCCGCTTCGATGTAACGAGAGCCTCGGTCAGGAGAACTGATGACATAAATATCCAAGGCTGGATATTGAACGACACAGGTCGTGGAGTTTCTTTTCTCATCCCTCTCGACGGAGATATTCCGCCTCAGCGATCTAACCTAGGACAGGAGGAGAAGAGCGTCACACGTGGCTGAGCGTGTGGGCTTTGTGAGGCCCACCTCCGACGGCACAGCACGAAGAGACACAGCTGAGGTTAGCAGGGGCAGCAGGGATGACATCAAGATGGAGCTAGTTGAGGCTATAGTCATTATCAAAGGAAAAGCTGTTCTGCTGGCGAGGGAAGGAGATCTACGGGAACCACAGCTTGGCCAACGGCAAGCCTCCCTGGTGACTTCTATCGGGGCGGCTATAATTCCGCGTCCTCCCTCGGGACTTTATACAAGACTTCGAGAGTACTCGAAGCAAGGCTCTGGACTTCGCGTCTGGCCTCATGATAGACCCTGGCAACAGCTGGACTGTCCTCTCCCGCACAGCGCTGTCGTAAGGTGTACGGGCACGGGTCTAGCACGTCCCGAAAATAACGATGAAGACGAGAGCCTGTGCCCGCAAAAGCTGCAGATGGTGAGCATCGCCTTAGGATGTCTGAGCGGATGGACAACATGGGGGAACCATCTTTTGACCATCCAGACCTGCTGTCCGACATACACCCTTCTCGCTCAATAAACAACAAGGCCCAGAGTGTTCCTGGAATCGATCTACTGAACGGGAGGCAGTGGTTATGGATTGCCCATGGACTATTTATAATGGGTCCAATAACAGCCTTGTCGTGAACTTATCCGTCACCGGGACGAACGAGCAATCAACAAAGGGGCCATCATAGAAAGCGGCAAGCCTACCATCTATTGGAACGTCATCCATCCTTCCTGACTCCAAATTTCTACTTGACTCAAGATCTCAATCGATCAGCCGGGCGCGCGCGGTAAAAGTTTCGTTGGAAAAGCGACTTAGCGTGGGCTGGTCTAACGAGTGCGTCCCGTGAAGTTGCTACTTTTATTGTAACCTTTCATCTCAACCGTACCATTAATAAATTCTGCACGAAATTCGGTAAATTTGTGGGGTTGCCATTCGGCCGTAGCCTCCACCACCATCGTCGTTGCCATGTAGCCCTCCTGGACCAGCAATGGCGATTGGACGGGGGCATCTGTCTTGGGAGGAGGGAGGTAAATAGATCTCGACTAGTGTGTGGCGAAGTGGTCCTTTTGGAAGGCCTTTAACGGCGTACGCAAGTTCATTATAACGAATATGTCCAGTCCAACGGAGCAGCAGCAGCCTGCCAACGAGAAGCTCACTGAGAAGGAGCTTGCCAAGCTCGAAAAGAAGAGGGCCAAGGAGGAGGCCAAGAGACAGAAGGTAGATGCTCGTAGTGTTGTGATGAGAGCCTCTGGGTTATTATCATTTTCAGGAGGAGGCCAAGGCCGCCCGCCTTGCTGAGGAGAAGCGCCGCTTAGAGGGTCCTGACGTGCCGTATCAGGAGCTGGTCACTGGCGAACAGAAATTCGGCCACACGTTTATCCAATCCTCAAGTGAAGTCACTTGGCCGTAAGTTTACTAAGGTTACTCATTTGGATGCCACCATGAAGGACCAGAAGGTGGGCCCCCTCCTCCTCCTGCTGCTGTGGTCGCTGATCCCCTTTCCTTCAGGTCTGGATTAGGGCTCGGTGTCAGAACACTCGTAAACAGGGTGGTAAGCTTTCCTTCGTGACTCTACGACAAGGCCTCGGAACTGTGCAAGTTGTGGTATTCGGCGGTGATATCGCCAAGTTCGCCGGCAACCTCACTAAGGAGTCGGTAGTCGACCTTTACGGTACCGTAACTGTCCCGGAAGAGCCCATCCGCTCTACCACCCAGTCTGAGGTTGAGCTCCAGGCTGAGCGGATCTTCTGCATTTCACGAGCCCGAGGCCTTGCCTCTTCAGTTCGAGGATTTGGAGAGGTAGATGGTCGACTACTGCTGCTGTTTGACATTTGTTGGTGTTCTCAGAACGGAGGCCGATATTGACGCCGGTGAGGGAGCTCGTGTGTCTCTGGATACCCGTCTCGATAACCGTGTCATCGACCTGAGGACCAAGGCTAACCAGGCCATTCTCCGGATACAGTCTGGCGTGTCTATGCTCTTCAGGTGAGCGGCCGCAGTACGGAAAGATTCCTTATAAGACGTATCTTTCGTTCTCAGGGAGTATCTTATCAAGCAAGGTCTCGTCGAGATCCACACTCCCAAGCTTTTGGGTGCTGCTTCCGAGGGTGGTGCTGATGTCTTCAAGGTCCAGTACTTCGACCGTAACGCCTACTTGGCCCAGTCGCCTCAGCTGTACAAGCAGATGGCCCTTATGACCGATCTTCCCGGTGTTTTCGAGATCGGACCTGTTTTCCGTGCGGAGAAGTCCCTCACTCATCGTCACATGACAGAGTTCGTCGGCCTTGATATGGAGATGAGGTTCGCTGATAACTACCATGAGGTCTTGGACGTCATTGACGGCACGTTCGACCACATCTTCCACGGCCTCAACGAGAGGTTCTCGTCGGAGCTGGAGGCTGTGAGGGCCCAGTATCCCTTCAAGGACCTCATCTGGACCAAGCCCTGCAACCGCTTTACCTTCGCCCAGGCCATGGGAATCCTCAGGAAGGAGGGACCAGCTTATGTAAGTGCAGTACCATCGCCAGTGGTTGTTGTTTTATATGTCGTTGTTGTTCAGTTGGAGCGTGATATCGCCCACTATGAGAAGTTGGGTGAGACCAAGCGCGTCGATGAGATCAAGGAGCATTTGGCCACCGTTGTGAAGCACGAGGAGGATGAGGATATGGGCACTAGTGATGAGAAGCTACTTGGAAGGATCATGCATGATCTCTATGATACTGAGTAAGAATAATGACACGACCATTGCAACTCATTTGACGGTTTTTCTATCAGTTTCTACATCATCGATAAGTTCCCTGCATCCGTTCGTCCTTTCTACACCATGCCTGACCCTGTCGACCCCAAGTGGACCAACTCCTACGATATCTTCATCCGTGGTGAGGAGGTCACTTCTGGTGCCCAGCGAATCCACGATGCCAACATGCTGGCCGAGAAGGCTCAACGCCTCGGAGTCGAGCTCTCCACCATCCAGCCTTACGTCGATGCCTTCAAGTACGGTTCTTATCCTCATGCTGGTGCTGGTGTCGGCCTTGAGCGTGTGGTCATGCTCTTCCTTGGCCTACCCAATATTCGGTAATAAATAGTGTTGTGGTGTCGCAGTTGTCATCTGTCCTCTTTCAGTTTCGCCTCGATGTTCCCCCGCGACCCCAAGCGTCTCACTCCTTAAATAATGGCATATCTTATACCTCTTCGAGTGTTTGTAACAAGGACTGTATTATAAGTGCTGACTTCTTCTCCTGCTCCTGCTCCTGCTGTTGATGCCTCCCCTGGCGGGGATCTCCGCCTGTGGCGGGGAATAGCGTGACGTAAGTCACTGATGATAAGACCGTTAGCATTGCGCTTATTGATGGTTACTCCTCCCTCTCTGTTACAACAGATTTCAGCGCATCAATGTTGTTGTGTTCATAGTAGTTCAATCTAAGGTAGCCATCCTGACCAGTAGTGGCAGTAGTATTGGTCGTTTTTCAATATTATCATGTCGAGGGCGATCGAGTTGGCCAAGCAGTACGCTGCGAGTGGCCTTGTAAAGGTAGATCAGGGCTCTCCAGTTTCGGGCCTCCGTGAAGGGATGTGGTCAGGTCCCGCAGCCTACTGATACTGTCCATAACGACTGCTGTGTTCTGTCTATGGACACCCCATTGTACCCTAAGGACGGCCTGTATGTGTCCTTGGAGGAGGGCTGGAAGGGCTATGGCCGTCCCTTCCTTGATGTTGATATTAACAGGCATGATACTACCACTACAGGGGCTGTGGTGTATCTCCATATCAATACTAAGCTGGTAGTGAGCAGAGCGATAGTGACGGTAGTGGTGTACGGTTGGGGGTCAGGTGCCGAAGAAAAAGGAAGAGGGGGATGAGCCGACTAAGCTGGCAGTGGGAGTCCAAGGAGGATTCGATGGCGGCAAGGAGTATGAAGAGGAAAAGGTGCGAATAGTAGTTGCCGGCCCTCTTAAGGAGGACACCCCGCTGGTCACCTCAGGATTACCAAATTGCAGTGGTTCCCTACAGCGACAGTGGAGTGGAATCTGACTGGCTCTATCTTTCCCTGGATGATCTCTCCGACCTCCCAGAGATCATTGGTGAGGCTGTCCTCGCCATTATTGACCACAAGGGTGCCGAGGACCAGGCTGCTGTGATGGCCTGGGAGGCAGGGGAAGAGGAGCGACCGATAAGCAAGTAAAAGCCTCTCGCTGCGCTAGTCTGTAGAGTGATCCTGGAGGTACGCGGCGGAGCTCCCTCAAGAGGTGGTGACGAAGAAGATAAGTCCCAACCCCTCTGATTGGTACTGTGAGAAGTCCGGTGATAGGGAGAATCTCTGGCTCAATCTCTCTGATGGCTACATAGGTAGTAGGGATGGTTGAGTCTAATGACAGGGCTGTCACTCGATTGCCGCTGAGTCGGGCGGATCACTACCACTAGGATTATGAGACGGTCAGTTGGTAGCTGCTGTGCTCGTAGGCGGTGGGCGGCGTAACTGGGACGGCAGTGGTGGTAGTAATGGTGCTTTGGACCACTACTTGGAGATGAAAGAGCAGGGCAAGATCTACCCCTTGGTGGTCAAGCTGGGCACTATCACACCTAAAGGAGCTGATGTCTTCTCCTATGCTGAGGATGAGGACACTATGGTTACTGATCCGTAAGGAGGGGCGACTATCGACCCGCCTAGGTGCTGGCCATCATCGCTTCAGGAATCTAGCGGCCCACCTGGCCCATTGGGGCATCGATGTTATGAAGATGTCAAAAACGGATAAGTCCATGGCAGAAATGGAGGTTGAGTTGAACAAGGAGTTCGCGTTCGATCGGATCACCGAGGCTGGCAAGGAGTTGGATAGAGTCCGAGGGCCCGGGCTGGTCGGTCTGCGCAATCTCGGAAATAGCTGTTACATCAACAGCTTCCTGCAGCTTATCTTCAGTGGTAATAGTACCTTCTTTTGGGGAGGTTCGTAGACTGGTGGAGTTTAGGTAGTGTCGCTGCTTTGAGTAGGAGGTATGCTGATGAGGATGGGGCATTGCGGAGGAGTATGGCGCAGCAAGGAGCGGTAGTAGTGGAAGTGATCGGGTTCTATCGAGAGATGTGGTCGTTGGTCAGCTCGATCATGAGAGCAGCTCTGAGCGGACAGTGCTGGAGGTAGCTAAGCTGACAAACGCCCTCAATGGGACCAAGGTATTGTCCGCCAATACCTAAGGATGAGGAGGAGAGAAAGTTGGACCCTTTTAATGGTAGTAGGAACGATTAAGGTGGGGTGAAATATTCCGAGAGTGAGTCAGGTATGCTGGCGCCTGTGAGCCTACGGAAACACTTTGGCAAGGGCCATCCGGACTTCTCCACTTCGTCTCAGCAGGATGCAGCAGAGTGAGATTATTCTGGTAATGATAGTAAATTAGCAGGAATCCACTTAGGTATCTTCTGTATTTCTTGGACAAGCTCAATCGAGCTGAGCAAGCTTCAACCTTGGATACCTTCCACGATGGCCTCGGCTTCAGTAGCGATCAGTTTGGCTACATCCTCGAGGACAGATTGGAGTGTCCTAAGTCGGGCACTGTTAAGTAGTGGCGGAGGGCAACCTCTTCGTGTAACGCACGGGTAGCTCTAAGATACTCGCAACGACGGGAGAATCTATTCCCGCTGGTAGTGAGTATGGACGATGCTGTGACTAGCAGTGCAGATGCAAGCATAGATGAGGGTAAGGAGTGGTACTGCTGCTGCTGTGATTGGATTGATGGGCTTAGGGGATGCCAAACGATTGAAGACTGATGGTGGTAACGAGAAGGTTGAGGACGAGGGGAAGGCAGGCCCTCCGCCGGTGGTACCATTTGAGGCCTGCCTCAAGAGAACGATGGCGACTAGTAGCGTAGAAGGCTTCCGAAGCCCAGCTTTGGTAGCACGACGGTCATACAGACAGAAGTGTCTTATCATGTCTTATTGACAGGATGGCGAGTTGGTCACTGCTTTGAAGAACTTCACCTTCCTCACAATGCCGCAGTACTTGTTGGTACAGGTGTCAAGGTGGTTCTCCGCTGGTGGAGGCAAGGGGTATCTTGTACAGTTCAGATACTATGTGGATTCCTCCTGGCAGCTGGCTAAGCTCAACTGTTCAGTACCGATGCCACAGGAGTTGAGTATGGAGCGGTATCATAATAAGAATCCGGGCCTACAGCAAGGGGAGAAGGAGATGCCGGACTCGACTCAACCGGCAGCAGCAACGGTGGCCGCCCCCGAGGCTGATGAGGAGATACTAGCGATGCTCATGTCAATGGGCTTTGATAAGGAGAGATCTACCAGGGCGTGCTTGAAGGTCGGCAACAGGTAGGAGGGGCGGGCCGTCGCTGGGGGTGACGATGCTCTCATTCTCAGCTCCGCCGATGCCGCAGCCTCGTGGCTGATGGAGCATATGGATGACCCTCCGACTCCGACCGGGGGTGGTAGCACAGAGGAGGATGCAGTAGATGCTGATGCCTTGGTTATGCTCACCTCCATGGGCTTCACTGATAGACAGGCTAAGGCAGCTATGAAGGCTACCAGCAATAATGTGGAGAGGGGTAGTACTAGGAGGGAAGTCTGGATGTTGTGGTATCGGATCTACCTCAGCCGCCGATTGGCTGTTCTCCCGAACGGATGACCTGGATGCTGCTGTTGATGCCGTAGAAGCAGAGGGGCAACAGCAGGGAGGGGCGGCGACAGAGGGGTAGCGCTATTGCTGCTGTGGATCTCTATCGTATTCTTTTACGGCCAGGTCTACAGCGAAGGAGAGGCTATTGGCTAGTGATGGCCCTGGAGAGTACGATCTCGTTGGCTTCATCAGTCACGTCGGCAGGAATGTCTCTCATGGTCACTACGTCTGCCACATGCTGAAGGAGGTCAGCCCTGGTGGTCCCAAGAAGTGGGTCATATTCAACGATGAGAAGGTAGCTGTCAGTGCTGATCCACCCTTCGACCTCGGGTACATCTACCTCTATCGACGCCGACCCTCTTCCTCCAATTGAGTGCTCAGACGTCCGTAGTGAGGCGCGTTTCTATGCTGTTCGCGCTGCGTTCGTGGGAGGGCTTTGCCATGCCGTTTGGTAGTTTTTTTTGTCATGGCCACGCCTGTTCGACCATCGCCGACGTCAAGGGATGACGTTTTGAAGGAGCTAGCGTCGAGCTTGTCGGAACACGGGACCTCCGCTGCCGACTTCGACCCGGTGGAGTGGCTGATGAAGGAGCTAAGGAAGGCAGCGAAGGAGGGCACTAGCATTGATGCAGCTCTGCCGAGATTGAGTATGCCCGGGGAGTAAGTAGATGTGGCTTTCAGGATAAGACCAATCAACAACGCTTATCGCTCCTGCTCGTGTCGTCGATGGCTTCTGCCGCTGTGAGGTTACCCACTCGCCCTGGATCAGATTCCAACCTCAATGCCTTGGCCCAGGAGACATCCGCCATGGTGGACAGTCAGAGCTCCCAGCTGATGTCGTCGATGCCGACTGTAATGCATGACCTGGAGTGCATGAAGAAAGAGGGATGTGGCGACGGGTGAGGAGAAGCTGACGAGGCTCCTAGGGGAGCTGGGAAGCAAGGATAAGGAGGAACAGCGACAGACGCAGCTGTTCATAGCAAAAGTCGACAGCGGGAAGGAGAAACTACAGGCTGCTCGGACGGCACTCGGGGAGGCCAATAATTGGGACAAGAGGGTGATAAGGCGGATGCGGTTTGTGTGTCATGGACTTGCTTCGACCTTAGATGCAGGAGCTGGACAGTCTTCTGCACAGTGGTGAGTTTACTGAGTTCAAGGGGAAGATGAGCGAGGTTAAAGAGGCCCTCAATGGGGGGTTGAAGATGCTACCCGACTATGATGACCGGTGGCAGCAGATTGAAGCGATGGAGATGAGTCTTCATAGGGAGGTCCGCAGGTAATAGCAACCTTGTCAATGGTAGCAGCAGTGATGGTGATGAGGTGTTTCATAGGAAAGTGGGCTCGGCCATTGATAGATGTAATCCTAAGCAGCTGAGGGTGTGTTATGATGTAATATTATGGGCGTTCACGGAGAGATGGTATGGGTTTACGGCAGGCCTATCAAGACAATAGTGGTGATAACAGTGGGTTGGAGGAGTTCGATGATGCTGTTTGTACTGCTATGAATACTGTTGTACAGAGGAAGTGGACTGCTAGTGTAGGATGGGGTATAGCGAAGCTGGTCGGTACTTCGCCGTGTTGCAGTTGCAGTCCTCGTCGTCGTCATCAGCAACAACGAGTAGTGAGGGGGAGGGAGTTGATGAGGTGCTGTCGGAGAGCGAGGAGGAAGGAGGGGTTCGAGATAACGACGGAGTGTAGGCCAGCGGGATAGTAACCATTAGGGGGGTTATTTGGTGTGTATCAGTATCGGCTTCTTCCATGCCCTGGCGGAAGCCCTACAGGAACGCCTCGAGACACTGGCGGCTGTTACAGCGGACGGCGATGGTCTACTGATGAGGAAATGCATCTACTCAGCTATGAAGGAGGTGAGATTTTCTGAGCATCATCTTCTTTGGCATTGACGAGCATCGACCTAAGATTCGCCTGATTGGTGCCGTATCAGTTGTTTGGTCCGTGGGCTCCGAGCTGCAAGTCTCTACCGGACCATCCGAAACAATTCCTGTATTCCTTGATGCGAGGCTTCAACCATCTCAAGAGGAAGATGCACTTTGAAGACGATGAGTGAGAGGAGCTCGGAATTTCGTGGCGCGTGACGCTAATCCTCCTGTTGTAGGTGGTCACAGATATGTGAGCAGAAGTTGATCGATGGAAAGCTCTTGGAGAGCCTTGTCCCGGGACTGTTCCTGCCGAGCGAAGCGGAGGCCGGTGGTGGGCTTGGCAATCCGCTGAGTAGCGAGGAGGAGATTGAGGAAGAGGAAGAGCAGAGGAGAAGCAGATTGAGTCTGGCTGATGGGCTCATCTCCCTCGAGACCAGAGTCATGAAGTAAGCTTCTTGTCATCACTGAGTACATGACTATGATGCTGTTGGTAGGTATCAGACGGCCATAGTAAGGTCTGGGGCTGCGGAGATGGATGCTTCCCTGCCTGCAGCGGCATTGGCACCACTGTGGATGGGGGATGTCCACAATCTGTACGTGCTGGCTGCTGCTGCTCCTCCTCCGGCCTTACCCTCCTCGGTGCAGGTACGACTCGTATTGGTATACTACGGTGAATCGGTCCATCTCGAGTATGGTCTCGAGGGTGTTCAAGACCTACTGTGCGCAGGGTGACTATAACGCTGACTTCTCTTCACTCCTGGCCAACTGCCGGTAATCGTAAGCGAGCGAAAGCGACTAGGCAGATGATCTTGTGGGCAGGTCGATTCATCAGAGTGTGGGGTCTCTTCGTGTGGGGGCGGAGGAGTTCAGTAGTCAGCTGGTGAGCATCGCGAGGAAGGCGAGCGAGAAGGCTAGGGAGAGTGAGAATGAGGATGCCTCTATTGTGGCCATACTAGCATGTATTGGTCCATTGAGGGACGACGAGGATGACCGTCAAGTAGCTTCTGTGGATGAGGTAGTTCACCCTTAATCACCCTACAGTCTGATCTGTGCGGTGCGCAGGTCTGCCAGCGGGTGGATAGGCTTATCGTTGAGGGCCTTTGTTCGCCCATCACTAAAAGAATCCTCAAGGGGCTACGGTAGCTGCTCCTGTTGACTACTAGCAATACTAAGTAGCAATTCGGCTGTACAGGTACGCAGTCTGTGTGGTCGGGGAGCGGCGGTCGAGGGTCCCAAGCCGGGGAGCTGCTGCTGCTGCTGCTTCCATCATGCCTTCTACTGCCGTCACGTCCCTGTCTGAGTACCTCTTCCTCTTCGTCCCGTATCTCAGTAAAGAGTCGGGTAATGGGTCGGCTGATAATGGGGATGATGTAAGCAGGGGTCGATGAGAATCGACGTGGGGCATGAATAGAGGGTTGGCAGTCGAGGGTGTCAGGTCCTTCGATCGCAATGGGTCCCGGCAGTATTCCAAAGGGCAGCCCAAACCATCATCACCGAGATTGACGGTATCACCACCATCACTGCTCCTGGTCTCAAACAGCTGAACACTGACCTGAGGTAATCGGCTACGTCGTTGGGCTCATCATCTCTAATGGTCCCTCTTCCTTCACTGAGTGACCAGCAGCAGTTGGATAATGGTCGTGTGGCTCGGCAGTTACTGCCTCAAGATTATACTGTCACTTTGGAACGGATGCCGGCCAGAGGAGGAGTTGCCGGAGGCAGACAGTATGAAAGAAGTGGATACACGCTACTGAGGTAACCTTTAAGATTCCATCCGACCTTCGAGCAAAGATACGCCTAAGATACTGATGGATACGTCGTCCTCATCGGCGGCAGTGGAGCAGGCTAAGGATGATCCGATTGTTATGAAACTCTCGAAAGCCCTAGAGGCAGCCCAGGCCGCTCAGCCCAGCGGAGCAACTAAGAGTGCGAGATCGTCGTAGATTTTCATCACCTTTCCTGATTCCCAACTTGTTGTGTTCTACTGCTGGTCGTACTGCTGTAGGGACGCTGCTGTTTTTGTGATGTAGTGTAGAGGGGATGATCATGAGGTTCCAATCCTACACTCCCTTGGCTGAGTCATTGAAGGACCTGAAGAAGGAGCCAGTGTCGGCTGAGCCGATCGAGGAGGAGCTCAATGCTGAGCTGGATCAGGTCATGGACTATGCGCAGATCGAGGTGGGGGGAGGTGGTCTTCTGAGGGTAGGAAGGAGAATGTACTGCTTCTTCAGGAGAATCGAGCATCGATCTTGCCACGACGTCCGAACTGGGATTTGAGGCGTATGTATGCTGAGCGAACGAGTAGGTCGCAGGTTCGATCCCCGGTAGCGGCAGTTTTCCCTGGATAATGATTGGGACAAACTGTTGTGTCGTTTATACCATCGGTTTTTGAGGCTACTACCCCTGAGGTGCATATGGTCAGGTCATTTGAGTAAACAGACCGAGCGATGCCTGCTCCGGTTGATGCAGGAAGAGATTAGAAAGGCGGAAGGCGCACCCACGGAAGAAGGTATCCTTAGACGGGTTGAGCTGTTTGATGGTACTAGTGTTGCCACCTCAGCCACCACTCCTGCTACTGGTGCTGCTGGTGTGAGTGAGTCGCCAGAGGACATGGAGGTCACTGAGGAGGACAGGGAGTTCAGGTGGGGCTTGTTCGTCCGTCAGTAGTAGGACTCCGGCCGTGCTAGGCACTTGGCTCGGACTTTCCGTGGTAAGCCGGCCGCCACCGCGGAAGGGGGAACTAGAGGAAGAGGTCCGGCCATCATCCAAGACGTAAAATATTCACAGAACTGTTTCCAATGCCAGTGGGAGTCTTTGTTGTTGTGGTCGTATGGAGGGGTGTGTAGGATATTCTTCGCAGTGAGTGTTCATCGGCTGCTGCTGCTGCTTCCCTATGAAGATCGAAGAGGTTCAGTCGACGGTCCACTCGACACGTATTGCGAGTCACTCCCATATCAAAGGTCTAGGGCTCAAGCCAGATGGGACAGCAGAACCGATTGCCAGCGGGTAGGGCCCACCCGAGGCAGCAGCAACCCGATAACCTCTCCTCAGATTAGTAGGCCAAGGAGAAGGCTAGGGAGGCCGCTGGTGTTGTGGTGGACTTGATCAAGACGAGGAAAGATGGCTGGCAGGGCCCTCCTCATGGCTGGAGCTCCGGGTAATGCAGCACTAGTGGGCGGTCGGTGATGGGGGGAAGAGTAGGTACTGGTAAGACGGCGATTGCCTTGGCCATCGCCCACGAGTTGGGACCGAAGGTGCCCTTCTGTCCTATGGTGGGCAGTGAGGTCTACAGCTCTGAGGTTAAGAAGACGGAGATCCTCATGGAGAACTGTCGCAAGGCGATTGGCATCAGAATTAAGGAGACTAAGGAGGTGTATGAGGGAGAGGTCACCGAGCTCACCCCTGAGGAGAAGCCCGACCCCTTGGGAGGCTACGGCAAAGTTGTATCATCGGTAAGCCGGCCCTCGTGGCTGTCGCCTGTTCCATCTGCTGAACTATCAGGTCCAGCTCGGTCTGAAGACCAATAAGGGCTCTAAGACCCTCAAGCTCGCACCGTCGATACATGAACAGCTGACTAAGGAGAAGGTGGGTGTAGTGATGGTAGTGGAAGGTGAAGAGGAGGAAAGCGATTGACAGGTATCCGTCGGCGATGTTATTTATATCGAGGCCAACTCTGGCGCGGTGAAGCGAGTGGGGAGGAGCGACCGATACGCGACGGAATTCGATTTAGAAGCCGAGGAGTAATGCTTGACCTGTTTTGTATCTTTCTTGGTTCAACCTGAGATTCTCAGGTATGTCCCGGTTCCCAAAGGGGATGTTCATAAGAAGAAAGAAGTGGTTCAAGATGTTACTCTGCATGATCTGGACATGGCCAATGCCAAGCCACAGGGCGGCAACGATATTGCTTCTGTGATGGGACAGTTCTTCCGTCAGAGGAAGACAGAGGTTACTGACAAGCTCAGGGCCGAGATCAATAAGGTAGTGCTACTCATTCGTCATAGGCCATCGGGAGGGTGTTGCCACTGATGACTTAGGTGGTTAATCGGTATATCGACCAAGGCATAGCCGAGCTTGTGCCTGGGGTATTATTCGTTGACGAGGTCCACATGCTGGACATTGAGTGTTTCACGTAGTACCACTCCATCCGCAACTCCCACGCACATATACTCATCCTCAGGTACCTCAACCGTGTCCTGGAGTCTCCTCTCTCCCCTATTATCGTCTTCGCCACCAATAGAGGTATCTGCACCATCAGGTAGTGACTACAGTCCCTATCCTCCCTGCCATTCTGCCGCACTTCAGAGGCACTGAGATCGTATCCCCCCACGGCATGCCAGTGGACCTGCTGGACCGGCTTGTCATCATCCGGACGCTGCCCTACTCGGTGGAGGAGATCATCCAAATCGTTGCTATCAGAGCTCAGACGGAAGGCCTGAGTGTGGCCGAGGACGCGATGGAGCTGCTGGGCAAGGTTGGTCATGCTACTAGTTTGAGGTGGGCCTGGGTGTTGATGTGAAGACAGCCACTGTTATGATTCTGGTGATTTTAGGTATTGTCTTCAACTATTGGCACCAGCAGCAGTTGTGGCAGCAACATACGGTAGAGAGAACAGAGTAGAGAAGAGTGACATAGAGGAGATTGATGGTTTGTTCTTCGACGCTAAGAGCAGTGCTAGGATGCTCATAGAGCATAAGGATAAATACATATCCTAGCTGTATAGACGACGTACTACTTCCACCACCATCATACCGTAGTAGACCCCCACCCGTGTTTATCCTCATTCCCGAAGGGTGGCCTGCCGCTACTACGGAGACCACGTATTAGTAACCATTAGTGACAACAACGACAGAGTTATGAGTGTTATCAACTCCTTGGTGGACCGAGTTGGTTGGGCTGGGGGGGCGGCTCTCAGAGGCCGTTCTGGCTGTAGCCTTGTTTTCGCCACCAATGCCTCTGATTGATGCAGCACCACACGGAAGGCCGCTGGAAGTCCGAGAAGTGGATCTTGGAGGGTCGCATGTACTATTGGGATGGCTATTACGGGCCCACTGGTCGCAGGTCTTCAATCCTGGTCAATCTTGGGTAGGTTCTGTCACCTGGTTTACGATACAGTGATGTCTTTCAAGATTCCCAGTGCGGCCTTCGGCTCTGGGAATCAGGCATAGTTCTGGCTCGGTAGTATCTTCCAGGCTGAATCCGTTGTGTGCAGTCCTTCAACAGGTATCTCCTCGCACAGGAGATTCCGTCGGGGCTTGCCGTCCTCGAGCTTGGTTCAGGCTGTGGCATCGCTGGTATCGCTGTTGCGGCCTTCCTCGCACCCTGCGAGCATCTTTCTGACGGATGGTAATGAGCGCACTATAAAGAATCTAGCCCTCAACGTGGCGGCTTCGGCAAGCTGTGTAACACGAGTGCCTACTGTAGAACGGTTCGTCTGGGGAGTGGATCGCTGCCCGGGCGGGCGAAAGTTTGACTTAGTGATCGGAAGCGACCTTTTCTACTCGAAGACCGCAGCACTACAACTGGCGGCAGCCATTGATGAGTGCCTTTGCGAGGGAGGCAAGGCAATCCTCGTAGCCCCAGCTAACCGCTCGGATGAATCCCAGACCAGAGATGATTTTAAACGTACCATGATGGACAGAAGATTCCTCGTGACAGAGAGAACCGTTGAGTTCCCTACTGGTGTCCGGATCGGCAGGGAGGAGCTCAGTCATGATGGCGAATTTGAAGTGCTTGAGTGTCGCAGAGAGGCTGGTGGTATTTGATAAGTTCGTGCGGGTGTTCACTAAGTATATTACGACGTTTATCTCCTTCGCTTTGGGTGGCGTTCGGTGGAAGATGGAGTACATTACCGATGGCGCTGTAGTACTTGTTGTTGTTTTTTACTATCGAAAGTATGGCCACCTTCATCGCCGAGCAGCAGTTTGCCAAGCAGCAGCATGCGGGAGATATGGAGTGAGTACAGGGGTCTCCTAGTAGACCACTCATCTCGTACTGTCCTTTAGTGTCGCCGGCGTGGTTGAACAGAAAGACGATGAGATCGATGACCTTATGCAGTACATGGGGTACTCAGACAACGGCCCGGCCAAGGGCATCCAGACAGGTAAGAGTTCACCCTCAGGAAGCAGCTTGACTGTTGATAACAATGGCGTGTAGGAACCACCATCATGGCCATGAAATTTAAGGATGGTGTGGTACTCGGGGCGGACTCCAGGACTAGTACTGGTAATACGGGAGTAGCTGCCCAGGGATGTTGGTGATGATTCCCTCGACGGTTGTCAGGTGGTTATGTTGCCAACAGAGTTAGTCGGAAGGTTACTCGCCTTCATGATAGGATCTTCGTATGCCGCAGTGGATCCGCTGCCGACACTCAGGTGAGTTCATCTCTCGCGGTAGTAGCACGTTATCCCCTTTGTATCAGTTCCTGAGCTCCAAGGTCGAAGTACTTCCTCAACGCCCACGCCAATGATCTTCCTTTGGATCGCCTCCCTAAGGTCAAGACAGCTGCCAACCTCATGAGGTCAGTAGTAGCAGGACAGGCCTTCAATCTCTGATCACTGCTATTGTACAGATTACTATCCTACAACAACAAGCAGTTCCTCACTGCTGGCCTTATCGTGGCTGGCTGGGACCAGACCGAGGGACCTCAGGTCATCATCGTGATCAGTCCTGCCCCTATAAGGAATCTCGTGTATTTCAGGTATACTCCATCCCTCTCGGCGGTACTATACTGAAGCAGGACATCGCTACTGGTGGTTCGGGGTAAGATGCAGCTCAATGCTTCCCCTGGCTGGATTGTCTTCTCTCAGCTCTACCTACATCACTGGTCTGGTTGATCATCTCTATCGTCCGGACATGAGCAGAGAGGAGGCTGAGGTAAGGTGTAGGGTATGAAGGCGGCTGTGTTGGTGATGGTGTGGTATAGGACTTCGTTGCCAAGGCTGTGGCTCATGCTATGGCGCGTGATGGGTCATCAGGAGGGGTTATTCGTGTCACCACTGTTATGGAGAAGGATGTGGCTGAGAAGTGCATCTATGCTGACCAAATACCGTGAGTCCAGCGGCAGCCGTGTGTTCTCGCGCGCCACGAAATTATGATTATGTCGAAGGTACACTTTGCAGTAAAGGGAGCCAGCGTATGAGAATACTGAGTGGTAGAACAGCTCTTCAATAAACTGTTTCAATAAGTACTCACTTGCGTTGTCATTATCACTTGAGCACAAATCCCTCGGGTGAAGGAAGACAATGGTTGTCAATAGTTCAATGAAAAGTCTGACACTTGTTCAGAAAAACTCTCAACGTCGTCGGGTGGCATATCTGAGACAAGATGCTTCCCGTTAGGCGCACGAGTGCTGCTGTTGGTGTACATCAACATAGCAGCTCCGGTCGCCAATAGAGTAGAAGTCCCGATGTAGATCGACATGCAGAGGCATGCTTGCCGTACCTACACCCCGGCCTAGCGTTATGTGCCATTATAGACGCGGTGCTGTTACGTTCAATTTGAGGTCAGAATAGACGATCCAAGTTAAAAGGGTTTGCAGGGATTGTGATAGGAGGAAGTTAGCGGTGAAAAGAGCGGCAAAATGGCCCCTTTCCGAAGGGCCGCTGTTCTTCTCCGCACCGCTGGCGATTCCCTCCGTGTTCTCGTTCGACGGTGGCCCGGCGAACCCTGAACGGCAAGTATCCTGCAGGGTGAGGATGGGGTGTCCCTCCTCTCAACCTACTGCCACAATGGCCGATGAAGGAGGTGTTCATTATAGTGTAGGCACCAAAGTAGAGGATGAAACCGATGCTGAGACTCGTCAGCGATGGTCGGCTCATGAGGAGGATGCACACTGATATTATCGCCGCTTCAATTATCATAGACCGATGAGGATGCGATACGTGCTGGTCCAGTACCCAATTGTTATTAGACAGCATTGCGCTGAGGGCACCTGTGGGGAGAGGGGAGCGCTTATGGTGCAGAAGACGCCACTGCACTTACCTAGCAGAAGGCCACTGCTGGCGAGAATACCATTGTAGTCACCAACGTAGTGCTGTTCGACTTTGAGATAGTCGTAGAGGGAGGTCTCGTAGCCCCAGACTAGAGAATGTACTGACGTAAGTACGCACCACAACGTGAGCTGAGCGTGATGAGAGCCTTGTGACGTGGAGGAGGATGTGTTACTTACCATGAGGAGGAACACTGGGCTGGAATATATCCGTTTGACCGATCGAAAAACCTTGGTTAGAGAAGGTGCCTTCGTGTATGACACTTGAGGAAATGAGAAAGCCAGCAGGAAGCCGGAAGTGATGGACACTGAATAGAGAGTACTTACATACGAATCGGCTGTCGCCTCGGTTACCAGCGGATATGTACATTAGGACGGTGAGGTCGCAGTTGAAGACGTTTATGAGGATATCCCCGACGTACCCCGCGGAGACCTGATCGTGTAGGAAATCGCTATGACGAGGACAGACGGCTTACGTGGCCACCGAGGGTCGCCATCTGCTGGAGGGCAATTATTCGCTGATAGTTCTCTCTTGTGACCAAGTTGAAGATATAACCGCCGAAAATGATGAGCATTGCCGAGCCCATACCTGCAGTTTCCGTTACAAAGACGACGAGGAGGAGCAAACAGTGCGTACTGTAGCAAATTTCGCTCAGTTGAAAGTGCCAGATCTCTGTGCCGTAGAGCATGCACATTCGGGTACAAAATCTTCCACCGGCGCCCATAATGATGGCGTATTTATACCTAGATTGGCAGTTGAACGGCTGACCGTCGGTCGTCGTCGTACTACCCGAGGAACTCACAAATGTAACCCTGCAGCACGACGAAAGCGAACTGCGCGTATCTACGACGAAGATTAGGGAAGACTATGTCTGGTCTGTCTTACGCTGCTATTGGGAAGATGTAATGGACAATATCAGCTTGGGAAAAGCCCTTGACTTGTCGCAAGTACTGGGCCATGTGCGGTTGACTCGGTTTGAAGGCCAGCAAGAAAGTGAAAAGACCTTGACGGTAAAGCGACTTTACTAAAGCCTCTTGAGTTTTATAAGTACGGTTGGCGCCTTACATACGAGCACGCAGGCCCGAGATGAGTTCAGCGGTTGACTCCGCTCCTCGGACAAGTCAGTAGCTAGCAATGGCTCAGAGGCTCCCTGAAATGCGAACAGTTCTTGTGCAACTCGCCTGGAGGAGAGGAGGGCTGAGTGTCTCCTGGCCACGAATTCCCCACTTTTGAAGGCTCTCCGAGAACAGTGTACTTTGCTGACGACGGATGGGGAGGTGACGACATTGCGAAAACGGCAACTCGCGAGCGGTCAGCATCTCTTTCTCATGTCCTACTCTCATATCCGACCCAGTGAGCCTGACCGCGGAATAGTCGAGCCAACGTCGAGCGGCCTAGTTCATCGCGAAGAGTATCCTGAGGTTTACCGCGCAGAGTATCCTGAGGTTGGCCGCGCAGGATATCCAGAGGGCGACGGAGCATGATATCTTGAGGTTGTGCAGGCGCCGCGCCCCGAGGCTAGCGTGCGCGGTATCTTGAGGTTGCCCGTGCAAGATACAAAACAGCTCAAGATACAGTCGATCTTCCTCCGATTAGGCCTGACCCATCCGCAAAACCTTCTCTGCATCACCTCCTCCCCTCTCTAGCTTCCCCACACCTCGTCTCGGGTGCTTCACAACACCATTCCGCGAGGGAATTTCGGGCGCGCTCTGTTGACGTTGGAAGTTGGCAGCGTACTTTTGGGATTTGCTCTCGATCATTACTCTATCCGTGGACACTGCTAAGACTCCATCAGTTATCAAGTTGCTCCCATGTTGATCTCTTCCAGCGGTTCGAAGGTCAGCAAGGTCGCCGGTACACGAGCTCTTGCAGGAGTTCTTAAAAGGAACTTTGCGAAGGCGTCTCCAAGTGAGCAATGTTGTCTCCCCCTGCCTCCTATACCGTTTGCTTTGCCCTTAGGTGGTGGACAGTGGCAGACTGTGGACGGTTGCACGGGAGTCACCCACGTCTCCTACGCCATGACGGATACGGCCTTCATTTTCCCCATCACCCCGTCCTCGCCTATCGCGGAGCTCTCCGAGCAGTGGTCGGAGCTCGGAGTCAAGAATGCTTTCGGGGATGTCGTTAAGATAACGCAAATGCAGTCGGAGGCGGGAGCGGCTGGTGCCCTTCACGGCGCCTTGACGGCTGGTTCCCTCGCCACCACCTTCACAGCTAGTCAGGGGTTATTGCTGATGATTCCAAATATGTAATACGGGTTCCCTTCGGCCAGGTGCTTTCCCTCTTCTTCGAAAGGTTCCTAGCGTGATTGGGGTTCATTCGTCGAGTGCTCGCGTCGTGTGATCGTGGAGGGCCCACACCTTCGGCCATTAGGTACAAGATCGCCGGGGAACTGCTCCCTTGTGTGATGCACGTTGCTGCCCGAGCCTTGGCGGGGCATGCGCTTTCCATCTTCGGTGACCATCAAGATGTCATGGCTGCTCGCCAGACTGGATTCGCCATGATCAACGCCAACAGCGTAAGTTTTCCGTCGCGGGGAAGAGTGTGACGTGGTGCTGCTACGTTATTGTTGGTTCTTGAGAGTTTCTGGGCGGTCAGCCGTACGTAAGACGCCTTATGTGTTTCAGGTTCAGGAGTGTCACGATATGGCCCTTGTAGCTCATTTGGCAACTTTACGAGCGCGAGTTCCGTTCGTCCACTTTTTTGATGGCTTCCGACTGTCTCATACTATCGAGAAGATCGACACTTTGCCCTACAACCAGATGAGGAAGCTCATCGACACGAAGGCCCTCTATGCTCATCGTTCCCGGGCTCTCGAATCCGATGCATCCGCACATCAGAGGCACTAACCAGAATCCCGACGTCTACTTCCAGCAGATCGAGGCCTCCAACAAGTTCTATGATGAAGTGCCTGGTATTGTGAGAGAGGAGTTTGCTCGCGTGGAAGCCGCCACCGGCAGAGGCTACGACCTGTTCCAATGGGTCGGTCCCAAGGATGCTGACGCAGCTATCGTCATCCTAGGTGCAGGCGCGAGTGTAGTTGAGGAGTCCCTGGCCCACATCCACTTATCGGGTAAGAAGGTCGGTCTACTCAAGCCTCGGCTCTACAGGCCGTGGTCCTCGGAGGACTTCTTGGCATCGCTTCCAAAGACTGTGAAGAGGGTTGCAGTGCTGGATCGCACTAAGGAGCACGGCTCGCATGGAGAGCCTCTGTTCTTGGACGTCTCCAGTACCATTCAGGGTTCCGGTCGCAACATCAAGGTTATTGGTGGTCGTTGGGGTCTTGGCCAGAAGGAGTTCACGCCTAGTGCTGTCGTGGCCGTCACCGAGAACCTTTACTCGAACAAGCCGAAGGATCGGTTCACTGTTGGTATCGAGGATGATGTGACTAACCTATCTCTGCCTCTGGGAGAGGAGATTAATGTTGGTCATTCTGGTACGGTCGAGTGCCTCATCTTCGGGTTCGGCTCTGATGGTACTGTCGGTGCTAACAAGAATGCTACTAAGATCATCGGTGACAATACCGATCGATTCGTCCAGGCATACTTTGCTTACGGTTCGCAAAAGGCCGGTGGCTTGACCATGTCCCACCTCCGCTTTGCCCCGAATCCTATCAAGTCCTACTACGCTGTTAATCATGCTGATTACATCGGTTGCCACAACCCCACCTACCTCGAAATGTATCGTATGGGTGAGCACCTGAAGCCTGGGGGAACGTTCTGCTTGAACTCTCCTTATCACACTGTGGAGGACTGGAATGCTCATGTTCCCGTGGCTCTAAGACGTATTCTGGCTCAGAAGAACGCTAAGGTCTTCAACGTCGATGCCTTCAAGGTTGCTGAGGAGTGTGGTATGGGCCGTATGATTAATGTTGTTATGCAGTCTGCATTCTTCAAGCTCTCCAACGTCATGAATTACGAGGAGAGTATCCAACTCTACAAGAATACCATCAGGAAGAGTTATGGTCATCGCGGCGAATCTGTCGTCCAGAAGAACTACGAGATGATTGAGAAGGCTCTTGGTGCGATTAACGAGATCAAGGTTCCTGCTAGTTGGGCTGAGTTGCCTGACGAGCCTATTGCGACGGAGAAGAAGTACGCCAGTCTCGACGATGCGTTCTCTAAGAATGTCCAGGGTCCGATCGCCCTTCTGCGGGGCGATTCTCTCCCCGTGAGCTCCTTCGCCGAGGACAGTCTTCTCGGTGGAGTGAATCCCCTTGGTACGGCCAAGTACGAGAAGCGTGGTGTCGCTCTCGAGGTGCCCGAGGTGGACATGGACAAGTGCACTCATTGCAATACATGTGCGATGGCGTGCCCTCACGCGGTTATCAGACCCTTCCTACTCTCGCAAGATGAGGTGGACCGTCAACCCACTACCTTCGACTCCCGCAAGGCCAAGGGTGGAGCTGAGGTCGCTGGTCTCTACTATCGCATCCAAGTGTCACCCTACGATTGCACTGGTTGTGAGGTCTGCGTTAACGCGTGTCCTGATGATGCTCTACGCATGGTCTCTCTGGCTGATACCCACGAGGAGTCAAGTGCCAACTGGGAGTTCGCCGTGTCCCTCCCTGACCGCTCTGAACGGTTCGACAAGAACACTTTCCGTGGCAGTCAGTTCCAGCTGCCGCTCTTGGAGTTCAGTGGCGCATGTGCGGGTTGTGGTGAGACCCCTTATGTCCGTCTGCTCACTCAGATGTTCGGCGACCGCATGGTCATCGCTAATGCTACTGGGTGTACCAGCATTTGGGGAGCTCCCTACGGTTCCAGTCCCTACACCACGAGGAAGGACGGTACCGGTCCAGCTTGGGGTAACAGTCTCTTTGAAGATGCTGCAGAGTACGGCCTTGGAATGGCGGTGACGACTTCTATTCGCAGGAAGGCCCTGAAGGCCCGTGTGCAGGAACTGCTTATGGAGGGGAAGGATAGCCCTCTCGCTCCTGAGCTTTTCACTCAGTTGACTGAGTGGGTTGAGAACTTCAGCAACCCGCGTGTCTGTGAGCAGCTCGCGAAGTCTATCCCCTCGCTGCTCGAGGCTGATATCGACAAGGACCCCGCGGTGCAGGAGCTCCTGTCTATGGCGGATCTGCTGCCGAAGATCTCCAACTGGGTTATAGGAGGCGACGGATGGGCCTACGACATCGGCTTTGGTGGTGTTGATCACGTCTTGGCTTCCGGCCAGGACATCAATGTTCTTGTTCTTGACACGGAGGTCTACTCCAACACCGGAGGTCAGAAGTCGAAGGCTACCCCACTTGGTGCTGTTGCCAAGTTCGCTACTGGTGGTCATGAGGTTAACAAGAAGAGCTTGAGCGAGATGGCTATGAGCTACGGAACGGTCTACGTCGCCAACTGCTCGATGGGTGCTAACTACCAGCAGACGTTGAAGTCGTTTGCCGAAGCTGAGGCTTATGATGGCCCTTCTCTCATTATCGGATACGCCCCTTGCATCGAGCACAAGAACCTTGACGGCATGACACACACTATGCAGCATATGGCTACTGTTGCGGATTCCGGCTACTTCCCGCTTTATAGGTATAATCCTATTCTCAAGCATCATGGGAAGAACCCCTTCATCTTGGATACTAAGAAGCTGACGCTGGACGTCAAGGATGTCGTCAAGAACGAGATGCGCTTTGGTGCGTTGAAGAAGAGGGATGCTGAGAAGTTCGAGGAATCTATCAAGGGCCTTCATGACTGGGTTCAAGAGAGGTTCGCCAAATACCAATCGTGGGCCGCCGAAGGGCAAGAGGTATCCGATGGGGTGCCTCTAACTCTGCTCTTCGGTACTGAGACGGGCACTACTGAAGCTCTCGCCTACAGAACTGCCGAGTTTGCCCGTCAGAGAGGCTATGCTGTTCGTGTTCTGCAGTGTGATGAGGTTGATATTGGCGAGCTTCCCGATCACAAGAACCTCATGGTTATGTGCTCTACAGCCGGCGAGGGAGATGTGCCTAAGACAGCACTCACTTTCGTACAGCAGCTGTCGGCAGCGAGCGAAGATTCGGCGAATGCTAAGCTCTTAGAGGATACACAGTTTGCTGTGTTTGCCTTGGGTGATTCGAGCTATCATCAGTACTGCGCTGCTGGTAAAGAGATCGACACCTACTTGGAGAAGCTCGGTGCCACACGCACTATCGCTGTGGGCCTCGGTAATGACCAGGATGATGATAAGTATGAGACGGCTTTCGAGTCGTGGCTTCCGGACTACTGGAAGTCCGTGAACGCTCCTGAGCCTGTTGATGACGGTTCCATACCGCCGGCGCAGTTCGAGGTCCGCTTGCTCGAAGAAGGTGATTCTATTGTCGCTCCTTACAGGCGCATTATGCCTCCGGGGACCATCCCTGTGCCCTTGGTCAAGAACGATCGCATCACTGCCAGCGACTACGATCGTGATATCCGTTATCTTCGTTTCGAGCTCACCGACGGCCAGGATCTGCCCTACTTGCTGGGTGACGTCCTCAAACATTCATCCCACTAATGAGTCTGCCAGAGTGTCGGCCTTCCTGAAGGTCTACGGTCTGAACCCCGAGGAGATGATCAAGATCAGCCCGGTGTCGGATAATGTCGATGCCAGGAAAAGGCTTGCCTCTGTCCGCCCCAGGCAGATTCGTCAGATCTTCGAGGAATGTCTGGACATTTTCGGTCGCCCCAACCGTACGTTCTACAAGAGCCTATCCAAGTTCGCTGTCGATCCCACTGAGAAGGCCGAGCTTGAGAGCCTAGGTGACCCGGAGAGTCCCTCTGGTCGCGATCTCTACACCAAGTTGTCTGCTGAGACTGTGACCTTCGCCGATGTGCTTGAGAAGTATAAGAGCGCCCATCCCCCGCTCGAGCACTTGATCGGTATGGTTCCCTGCACTAAGCCCAGGCTCTACTCTATCGCCAGCTCTCCTCGTTACGTTGGCCCACGGGCGGTCGAGCTTGCCGTGGTCATTCTGGAGTGGAAGACGCCATCTGGAGTCGTCAGAACTGGTACAGGCACTGATTATATCCGAAGGCTTGCCGTTGGCGACGACGTTGCTGTGACTGTCACTTCTGGCAGCTTCAAGTTCCCCGAGAGCCCGATGACGCCCATGATCATGGCTGGTCTTGGTACTGGACTTGCTCCCTTCCGTGCCTTTCGTTCAGGAACGTGCTTGGACTAAGGCCCGAGGCGTGGAGACCGGACCTATGTGGCTCTTCTATGGTTGCCGGTATCGTGCGAGAGATTACATTTTCGGTGATGAGCTTGAGAAGTTCCATGAGGAGGGTATAATCACTGAACTGCACCCTGCCTTCTCTCGTGACCAGAAGGAGAAGATCTACGTGCAGAACAAGATCAGCGAACAGAGTCAGAGGGTTTATGAGGATCTTATCCAGAAGGGCGGCTATTTCTACCTCTGCGGCCAAGCAGGTCAAGTTGAGCTCGACATTAAGAACGCCATCTATCAAGCGATTGCAGCTGGTGAAGGGAGTCAGCGTTGACAGGGCGGAGGGTATGTTTAACGAGTTGGCTGAGGCTGGACGATACTGCCCCGAGCTCTATTAAGTGAACCTTCACTTACATGTATTCATTTGTGTCAATACTTAGAATTTTTCAAGTCGTGGAGGATGATAGAGGTGCAACAGTGCTGTATATCTTTCAAGATTAGGGAGTTATGAACTGTCGTTCATTCTAGTGTGCACGCCCAGGTGCTCAATACCCGTGAAGCTTACCAGAATCGCTTCTACGGTATGGCACTTTTATTATTGGGCATACTTCAGTGTACTGAGGATGACAATTGTTAACGTAAGCTGAACGTGTTGTGTTATTGTTAGTTTGGAATCGGAATATTTCACCCACCCTGTGCTAAAGCTGTGTATCTTGAAGCTGCGAGTATCTTCCGCTGGAGGAGTGCTAGTTATTTCATGATGACTGTAAGTTGGCACTAGACGTAGTCGTTTAGACCTGTCTTCTCCCTCGGAAGGAAATCGCTGGGCCAGCGGCTGGCGACTTCAACAACATGTTCGGGGCTGACGGAGACACTGCCTTCTCTTCTCGGGTTCGCCAACAGGAAGGTAGCGTCTACAGTAGTGTTTGGTTGTGAATCAGTAAGGTCCCGTGCTGAATTGTTGAAGTGCTCCGTAGCGCGCTGCTGTAGCTGTTGAACGCGCTCGCCCGCTAATCCAAGGTTGTAAAATGTGCTGCTGCGATGCCAGTCTTAGCGAGGTTGTTGTGGACGTGACATTCGTACTAAGGCTCAGCGGTGAGGGTGGTAAAGGGGAGGGTTAGGATGAGGTACTACATTCGTCGCATGTCGGTTCGTTTGGCTTTAGGAGGTTAACTGTCTCCCGTTGTGTCCGAGCTTAGGAGCTGTGCCGTGAGTGTCTAGGCCTGGGTTAGCGGTTCTTGGGGGGCTATCGTAGGCAACGCAAAAGCGAGAGAAAGAAAGCAACGAAATGAAGTTTTACGTCAAACGCTTGCCTTCTTGTAGTTGGCACTGCATTTCTTAAGCTATGCTGTCGACTATGAATCATAGCCGTTCTGCGGCGATGGCAGCCCGGAGCGCCATCAGACCGGCCCAAGGTGCCGTTGCCGCCACTGCTTCCAGGCACTTTGCTGGAAAAACCTCACCAAGTAATTGGGGGCCTGACGGTTGGAATGGGTCCAATGGCATTCGAATCAGTGTTAGCTTGTCCTCGATCTTCTCTCTGATTCCGTAGTCGTCTTCCGTAGAATGGCTCGCCTCGCGTTATCCTGTTTTCTTCAGGTGGCGGTCAGTGGCAAGCCGTGGATGGCTGCACTTCTACCTGTCATGTATCGTATGCTATGACGGATACCGCCTTCATTTTCCCCATTACTCCTTCCTCCCCTGCTGCTGAGCTCGCTGAGCAGTGGTCGGAGCTCGGCGTCAAAGAACGCCTTCGGTGATGTCGTGAAGATCACCCAGATGCAGTCCGAGGCTGGCGCCGCCGGTGCCCTTCACGGTGCTCTGTCTGCTGGTTCTCTGGCTACTACGTATACTGCAAGTCAAGGTCTTTACTCCTTATGATCCCCAACATGTATAAGATCGCTGGCGAGCTTCTCCCCTGCGTTATGCATGTTGCTGCCAGAGCCCTCGCCGGCCAGTCCTTGTCTATTTTCGGTGACCATCAGGATGTCATGGCTGCTCGTCAGACTGGTTTCGCTATGATCAACTCGGACACTGTTCAGGAGTCCCACGATATGGCCCTGATTGCTCATTTGGCTACTCTCCGTGCCCGTGTGCCTTTCGTCAACTTCTTCGATGGCTTCCGCCTTTCTCACTGTATCGAGAAGATTGACACCATGCCGTACAACGAGATGCGCAAGTTGATTGACATGAAGGCCCTCAACGACCATCGCTCTCGTGCCCTCAACCCCAATCGCCCCTTCGTCCGTGGCACTAACCAGAACCCCGATGTATATTTCCAGCAGTTTGAAGCATCCAACGCATTCTATGACAGGGTTCCCCAGATTGTGAAGGAGGAAATGAATAAGGTTGGCGGTGTTACTGGCCGACACTATGATCTCTTCCAGTGGACCGGTCCCCAGGACGCCGACAGTGCAGTTGTTATTCTGGGCTCCGGCGCTAGTGTTGTTGAGGAGACTTTGCCTACTCTCAACGCTCAGGGCAAGAAGATTGGTGTACTGAAGCCACGTCTCTATCGTCCTTGGTCTTCTGAGGACTTCCTCAATGCCTTGCCCAAGACTGTCAAGCGCATTGCTGTCTTGGATAAGACCAAGGAGCCTGGTTCCGTTGGTGAGCCGCTCTTCTTGGATGTTGTCAGCACCATTCAGGAAGCTGGTCGCAATATTAAGGTTATTGGTGGCCGCTGGGGTCTTGGACAGAAGGAGTTCACTCCCCGTTGTGTTGCTGCCGTTGCTGATAACCTCTACGCGCAACACCCCAAGGAGAGATTCACCGTTGGTATCGAGGATGATGTCACTCATCTTTCGTTGCCTCTCGGCAAGGAGCTCAACGTCTCCCACCAGGACACTGTTCAGTGCTTGATTTTCGGTTATGGTTCTGATGGTACTGTTGGTGCTAATAAGAACGCTACTAAGATCATTGGTGATAACACTGACCTCTTCGTCCAGGCATACTTTGCTTACGGTTCGCAGAAGGCCGGTGGCTTGACTATGTCTCATCTGCGTTTCAGTCCTGAGCCTATCAGGTCTTACTATTCCGTTCAGCACGCCGATTACGTCGGTTGCCACAACCCCACCTACCTCGAGATGTATCGTATGACTGATCATCTCAAGGAGAATGGTACGTTCTGTTTGAACTCTCCCTTTAGTACTGTTGAGGAGTGGAACAAACATGTTCCCGCTGGTGTCCGTAAGGCTCTTGCCGAGAAGAACGCCAAGGTCTTCAACGTCGATGCCTTCAAGGTTGCTGAGGAGTGTGGTATGGGCCGTATGATTAATGTTGTTATGCAGTCTGCCTTCTTCAAGCTCTCCAAGGTCATGGGCTTCGAGGAGAGTATTCAACTCTACAAGAATACCATCAGGAAGAGTTATGGTCATCGTGGTGAGGCTGTCGTTCAGAAGAACTACGAGATGATTGATAAGGCTCTTGATGCTATTACTGAGATAACTGTCCCTGCTGAGTGGAAGAATCTCTCTGACCGCATGCTGAACTATGAGCAGACCTACGACAAGGCTATCGGGGACTTGGCTAAGAACAAGGCCTACCACATGAACGCCGCAGAGTTCACTAAGAACATTCAGGCCCCTATCGCTCTCCTCAAGGGTGATGATATTCCCGTGAGCGCTTTTGCTTCTGATGAGCTGGTTGGCGGTAAGGTGCCTCTTGGAACCTCCAAGGTTGAGAAGCGTGGCGTCGCTCTTGAAGTACCCGAGGTCGATATGGACAAGTGCACTCAGTGCAATACCTGTGCTATGTCATGCCCCCACGCTGTCATCAGACCCTTCCTCCTTTCTCAGTTCGAGGTTGATAACAAGCCCGCTGCCTTTGATGCCAGGCCTGCTAAGGGAGGTGCCGAGGTCGCCGGTCTTCACTACAGGATCCAGGTCTCCCCTTATGACTGCACTGGTTGTGAGGTCTGTGTCAACGCATGCCCCGATAATGCTCTCTCTATGAAGCATTTGTCTGAGGTCCGTGAGGCTTCTGGCAAGAACTGGGAGTACGCTATGGGCCTTCCCGATCGCTCTTCGAGGTTTGATACTACCTCCCTCAAGGGCAGTCAGTTCCATCAGCCTCTTCTCGAGTTCCACGGTGCTTGTGCTGGTTGCGGTGAAACCCCCTATGTTCGTCTTCTTACCCAGATGTTCGGCGACCGCATGATGATCGCTAACGCTACTGGTTGCTCCAGTATCTGGGGTGCTCCTTACGGTTCTACTCCTTACACCACCACTCGCGATGGTCGCGGTCCTGCTTGGGCTAACAGTCTGTTCGAGGATGCCGCCGAGTTTGGTATGGGTATGGCTGTCACTACCGCCGTCCGTCGTAAGGCTCTCAGAGCTCGCGTTCAGGAGATGCTTCTTGAGGGCAAGGATAGTCCGATGTCGCCTGAGCTTCACACTCAGTTGAACCAGTGGGTTGAGAACTTCAGCAACCCCAAGGTCTGTGAGGCCCTTTCCAAGTCCATCCCCAAGCTGCTTGCCGCTGAAGCGAGCAACGATCCTGCTATCGAGGAGTTGTCGGGCATGTCTGACTTGCTTCCTAAGATCTCTAACTGGATCATCGGTGGTGATGGTTGGAGTTATGATATCGGTTATGGTGGAGTTGATCACGTCTTGGCTTCCGGCCAGGATATCAACGTCCTTGTCTTGGATACTGAGGCCTACTCTAACACCGGTGGTCAGAAGTCCAAGTCCACTCCTCTCGGTGCTGTTGCCAAGTTCGCTACTATGGGTCACGATGTTGAGAAGAAGAACCTAACTGAGATGGCTATGTCTTATGGTACCGTGTACGTTGCCAGTGTTGCCATGGGCGCCAATTACCAGCAGACCTTGAAGGCTTTCTCCGAGGCCGAGGCTTACGATGGCTCCTCATTGGTTGTCGCTTATGCTCCTTGCATTGAGCATAAGAACATTGACGGTATGGGCCACACTATGTTGCATCAGTACACTGTTGCCAACTCTGGTTACTTCCCTCTCTTCCGCTACAACCCAGCATTGAAGCATATGGGCAAGAACCCCTTCGTGTTGGATACCAAGAAGCTCACTCTTAGTGTCGATGATGTCATCAGCCACGAGATGCGTTTCGGTGCGCTCAAGAAGCGTGATGCTGAGAAGTATACCGCTTACATGAAGGAGATGACCGAGTGGATCGGAGCTAGGTACCAGAAGTACCGCGGCTGGGCTGCCGCGGGCGAGGATATCGCTGATGGTGTGCCACTGACTCTCTTGTACGGTACTGAGACCGGTACTGCCGAGGCTCTCTCTTATCGTGTTGCCGAGTTGGCTCGTCAGCGTGGTTATGCCGTTAAGGTGATGCAGTGTGATGAGATGGACGTCAGTGAGCTCCCTGAGCATAAGAACCTCATGGTCCTCTGCTCGACTACGGGCGAGGGTGAGGTACCCAGGACTGCGATCGACTTTACCTCACAGCTTGAGGCTGCCGCTAAGGAGGATGGCAACTCCAACCTTCTCGACGGTGTCCAGTACGGTGTCTTTGCTCTTGGTGATTCCAGCTACCAGCACTTCTGCTCTGCTGGTAAGGATATCGACGATCTTCTTGCCAAGATGGGCGCAGGGAGGAGCGTCGCTGTCGGTCTCGGTAACGATCGTGATGAAGATAAGTATGAGACTGCCTTCGAGGATTGGATGCCGAGTTACTGGAAGTCCGTGAATGCTCCTGAGCCTGTTGATGATGGTTCTATCCCCGACTCTCAGTTCGAGGTCCGTGAGCTTGACTCTGATGAGGCCGTGGTTGCTCCTTACGAGAGGATTATGCCTCCTCATACTATTCA
Source organism: Perkinsus olseni (assembly GCA_013115135.1). Classification (NCBI taxonomy): domain Eukaryota; phylum Perkinsozoa; order Perkinsida; family Perkinsidae; genus Perkinsus; species Perkinsus olseni. The sequence goes on along the minus strand of JABANP010000111.1, from coordinate 72,838 downwards.
GCTCGGTTTGAAGAAGAACGATCGTCTCACTCCCAGCGACTACGAGAGGGATATTCGTCATTTGCGCTTCGAATTGGACGATGGTCAGGATCTCCCCTATCTTCTTGGTGATGTCCTCAACATCCACCCCATGAACGAGGCTGGCAGAGTTGGTGCCTTCCTTCAATCCTATGGTCTTAACCCCAAGGAGATGATCAAGATTACTCCTGTGTCTGAGAACATCGATGCCCGCAAGCGCGCTGCTGCTCTCCGTCCCCGCACCATCTCCCAGCTCTTCGAGGAATCTTTGGATATCTTTGGTCGTCCCAACAGGGCTTTCTACAAGTCTCTGTCTAAGTTCGCTGAGGAACCCAAGGAAAAGGCCGAGCTCGCTATGATCGGTAACCCCGATGATACTAAGGGTCGTGATCTCTACACCAAGCTCGCTACTGAGACCGTGACCTTCGCTGATGTCCTCAACAAGTACACCAGTGCTCGTCCTTCTCTTGATCAGTTGATCACTCTTATCCCTTGCACTAAGCCTAGGCTCTACTCCATTGCCAGTTCCCCCAGGTTCGTTGGTCCCAAGGCCATTGAGCTTGCTGTTGTCATTCTCAACTGGACTACTCCCTCTGGTGTGAGGAGGACCGGTACTTCTACGGACTATATCCAGCGTATCGCCCCCGGTCACAAGGTTACTGCTACCGTTACCTCTGGTAGCTTCCAGTTCCCCGAGAGCCCTATGACCCCCATGATCATGGCTGGTCTTGGTACTGGACTTGCTCCCTTCCGTGCCTTCTCTCAGGAGCGCGCTTGGATGAAGCGTCAGGGCATGCAGACTGGTCCCATGTGGCTCTTCTACGGTTGCCGTCATCAGAATAAGGATTACATCTTCGGTAACGAACTCGAGGGCTTCGTCAAGGAGGGTGCCATTACTGAGCTCCATCCCGCATTCTCTCGTGACCAGAAGGAGAAGGTTTATGTCCAGAACAAGATTGATGAGAACAGCGCTCGTGTCTATGAGGATCTCATCAAGAAGGGTGGTTACTTCTATCTTTGCGGACAGGCTGGCCAGGTTGAGCTCGATATCAAGACTGCCATTTACCGTGCCATCGCCAAGGGCGAGAATGTCTCCATGGAGAAGGCGAAGGAGATGTTCGAGAAGCTCGCTGAGGCCGGACGCTACTGCCCCGAAGTCTACTAAGTGGTATGACTGTAATCTATCGAGCATGAGCCATCTTCATGATGTTACCCGTGCTTGTGTGGCATGCTTCGCCATGCATGATACGTGTTAGAGCATTAATAACAGAGGTTTACTAGCTCGATGTAATATTGTTACTCAGTCGGGAGTCGTGCTCCCTTCTAAGCTCACTTCTATCTCTCTTAGTCAGTTTGGTTACTGTATCTTCCTGGAAAGCTGTTCATAGCCGCTGTTAAGAGGCGTTGGTTGTTCAGACGTCTTCCTAAAGTTTATCTTGTCTGATACTTGTGAGCACCGTTCAATTACTTGAAGAGTTGCTCGGAACTGTGTAGATTAACCAAATGTTGTTGTGCGCAATTCTTCCGACTTGTCCTCCTCAGACAGTCAATTTCCTCTACGTCAGAGAAAGATAGCGTTGTGTTCCTCAGAGCAGTACGTTCAATCGGGGGTGCCTGGATATGATATTAGGGAGCATCATTTTCTTGCCTAGGCCGTGGATCTGGACTGAGGCTCATCGGCAGTCGTGATATTGTAAGTGGACTAAGTAAGACTAATCATCGTCTGAGGAATAGGGAAGACTGCCCTGCGTTCTCCTTCGTCCACGCCTCGGAGTACGCCCCAGTAGTGGACCGCTGGCGCCCATAGTTGTGATGTGGAAGTCCGCCAGTTGGACTCATTGGATATGGCTGGTTCTGAGGGGTGCGCCTTGCTGATAGTCTGGCTACTCGAGAAGCATGGTCTCAGCTCAAGGGATAGTGATTAGTCGCAATGGTTAACGTACGTGCCATCGAGCAGTTAGAGTTGGGAGCGACACAATAATGGGTACATCCTTCTGACGTTGCGTGCACGAAAGATACGATTTAACGGGACAAGTAGCTTTTCAGCTGACACAAAGATCATTAGCTTGATACTCAGTGAGATCCACAGTTTCCAGTGTTCAGGACAAGCGGCCAATCCCGTTGCGAAAAGAGACTCAAATATCCCGTTCGTAGTTTTTAAGACGCCCTTTTGCTAATGTTGTCTACATTAAATCACGGCCGCTCTCTGGCGGTCACAACAGCTCGTAGTCTTGCTGTGCCCGCTCAGACTGCTGCTGTTGCTGGCAGTTCAAGGCATTTCGCTGGTAAAGCTTCTCCCCAGTGGTGGTGAGTGGCAGACCATGGATGGTTGCACTGCCGTATGCCATTCGTCTTATGCTATGATGGATACCGCCTTCATCTACCCCATTACTCCTTCGTCCCCTGCTGCTGAGCTCGCTGAGCAGTGGTCAGCACTCGGTGTCAAGAACGCCTTCGGTGATGTTCCTAAGATCACCCAGATGCAGTCCGAAGCTGGTGCCTCCGGTGCCCTTCACGGTGCTCTGGCAGCTGGTTCCTTGGCGACTACCTACACTGCCAGTCAAGGTCTTCTCCTTATGGTCCCTAACATGTATAAGATCGCTGGTGAGCTTCTCCCCTGCGTTATGCATGTTGCTGCACGTGCTCTTGCTGGTCAAGCCTTATCCATTTTTGGTGATCATCAGGATGTCATGGCTGTTCGTCAGACCGGTTTCGCTATGATTGACGCCAATACTGTCCAGGAGTGTCATGATATGGCCCTCATATCTCACTTGGCTACTCTCAGAGCTAGAGTTCCCTTCGTTAGTTTCTTCGATGGTTTCCGTCTGTCTCATAACATTGAGAAGGTCGATACTTTGCCTTATAACCAGATGAGGAGGATGGTCGATATGAAGGCATTGAACGCTCATCGCGCAAGAGCCCTCAACCCCAATCGCCCTTATGTTCGTGGTACCAACGAGAACCCCGATGTCTACTTCCAACAGTTCGAGGCTTCTAACGCTTTCTACGATAAGACACCTAAGATCGTGCAGGAGGAGATGGACCGTGTTGGTGCAGTTACTGGTCGTCACTATGATCTCTTCCAATGGACCGGCCCGAAGGATGCCGAGGCTGCGGTTGTCGTTCTGGGTTCTGGCGCTAGTGTTGTTGAGGAGGCCTTGCCTTACATCAACGCCCAGGGCAAGAAGGTCGGTGTAGTGAAGCCGCGTCTCTATCGTCCCTGGTCTTCGGAGGACTTCCTGAAGTCCTTGCCTAAGACTGTCAAGCGCATTGCTGTCTTGGATAGGACTAAGGAGCCTGGTTCCTTGGGCGAGCCTCTTTATTTGGATGTTGCCAGCACCATTCAGGAGTCTGACCGCACTAACATCAAGGTTATTGGTGGCCGCTGGGGTCTCGGACAGAAGGAGTTCACTCCTAGGTGTGTTGCCGCTGTGGCTGATAACCTCTACTCTCAGTACCCGAAGGATCACTTCACTGTCGGTATTGATGATGATGTCACCAACAGGTCTCTTCCTCTTAATGAGGAGTTGAACGTGTCTCATCCCAAGACGGTTGAGTGTCTCATCTACGGTTATGGTTCTGATGGTACTGTTGGTGCTAATAAGAACGCTACTAAGATCATTGGCGATAACACTGACCTCTTCGTCCAGGCATACTTTGCTTACGGTTCGCAGAAGGCCGGTGGCTTGACTATGTCTCATTTGAGATTTGGTCCCGAGCCAATCAAGTCGTACTATGCCGTTAACAAGGCCGATTACGTCGGTTGCCACAACCCCACCTACCTCGACATGTATCGTATGACTGATCATCTCAAGGAGAATGGTACCTTCTGTTTGAACTCTCCCTTCACTACTGTGGAGGAGTGGAACAAACATGTTCCCGCTGGTGTCCGTAAGGCTCTTGCCGAGAAGAACGCCAAGGTCTTCAACGTCGATGCCTTCAAGGTTGCTGAGGAGTGTGGTATGGGCCGTATGATTAATGTTGTTATGCAGTCTGCCTTCTTCAAGCTCGCTAACGTGATGGACTTCAAGGAGTGCATCCAACTCTACAAGAATACCATCAGGAAGAGTTACGGCCATCGTGGTGAGGCTGTTGTTCAGAAGAACTACAACATGATCGATAAGGCTCTTGATGCTATTACCCAGATTGACGTTCCCGCTGAGTGGAAGAATCTCTCTGATGGTATGCTCCATTATGAGCAGACCTACCATAACGCCATTGGCGGTTTGGCTAAGGAGAAGAGCGACATCAACAGGTCGGAGTTCACTAAGAATGTCCAGGCCCCTATTGCTCTTCTTCACGGTGATGATATTCCTGTCAGCGTCTTCGCTAACGACAAGATTGTTGGCGGTAAGGTCCCTCTGGGAACTGCTAAGACTGAGAAGCGTGGCGTTGCTCTATCGGTCCCTGTCGTGGATATGGACAAGTGCACTCAGTGCAACACTTGTGCTATGTCATGTCCTCATGCTGTCATCAGACCCTTCTTGTTGTCTCAAGCTGAGGTTGACTCCAAGCCCGCCACTTTCGAGACTCGTAAGGCCAAGGGTGGTGCCGAGGTTGCCGGTCTTCACTACAGGATCCAGGTCTCTCCCTTGGATTGCACTGGTTGCGAAGTCTGTGTCAACGCATGCCCTGATGACGCCTTGACTATGAAGCATTTGGCTGACGTCTCCAAGGCTGAGTCTCCGAACTGGGAGTACGCTATGGGCCTTCCTGATCGCTCTTCGAGGTTTGATACTACCTCCCTCAAGGGCAGTCAGTTCCATCAGCCTCTTCTCGAGTTCCACGGTGCTTGCGCTGGTTGCGGTGAAACCCCCTATGTTCGTCTTCTTACCCAGATGTTCGGCGACCGCATGATGATCGCTAACGCTACTGGTTGCTCCAGTATCTGGGGTGCTCCTTACAGTTCTACTCCTTACACTACGAGGCCTGATGGAACTGGTCCCGCTTGGGCTAACAGTCTGTTCGAGGATGCCGCTGAGTACGGTATGGGTATGGCTGTCACTACCGCCGTCCGTCGTAATGCTCTTAAGGCTCGTGTCCAGGAGGTTCTTCTCGAAGGAAAAGATAGTCCGCTCTCCGCTGAGTTGTACACTCAGCTCAACGAGTGGGTTGAGAACTTCAGGAACCCTGCCGTCTGCGAGGCTCTTTCTAAGTCTCTACCCTCCCTCTTGAAGGCTGAGGCCAGCAAGGACCCTGCCATCCAGGAGATCCTCGATGCATCCGACTTGCTTCCTAAGATCTCTAACTGGATCATCGGTGGTGATGGTTGGAGTTATGATATCGGTTATGGTGGACTCGATCACGTTATCGCTTCCGGCCAGGATCTGAACGTGTTGGTCTTGGATACTGAGGCCTACTCTAACACTGGTGGTCAGAAGTCCAAGTCCACTCCTATCGGTGCCGTCGCCAAGTTCGCTACTAAGGGTCACGATGTTGAGAAGAAGAATTTGGCAGAGATGGCTATCGACTACGGTACCGTTTATGTTGCCAGTGTCGCTATGGGCGCCAACTACCAGCAAACCTTGAAGGCTTTCTCCGAGGCCGAGGCTTACGATGGCTGCTCTCTTGTTGTCGCTTATGCTCCTTGCATTGAGCATAAGAATCTCGATGGTATGAGCCACACTATGCAACATCAGGCAACTGTTGCTGCTTCTGGTTACTTCCCGTTGTATCGTTACAACCCGATGTTGAAGAAGATGGGCAAGAACCCCTTCGTTCTCGATACTAAGAGGATCACTAAGAGCATGGATACCGTCATCAAGAACGAGATGCGTTTCGGTGCTTTGAAGAAGCGTGATGCCGACCTTTACAACGAGTACACTTCTCAGCTTACCAATTGGGTACATGAGCGTTACAGTAAGTACCAGAGGTGGGCTGCTTTGGGTCAGGAGAACATCTCTGATGGTGTGCCACTGACTCTCTTGTACGGTACTGAGACCGGTACTGCCGAGGCTCTCTCTTATCGTGTTGCCGAGTTGGCTCGTCAACGTGGTTATGCCGTTAAGGTGATGCAGTGTGATGAGATGGACGTCAGTGAGCTTCCTGACAACAAGAACCTCATGGTCCTCTGCTCTACTACGGGCGAGGGTGAAACTCCCAGGACTGCTCTTGACTTCACCTCACAGTTGCAATCCGCCGCTAAGGACAGCTCCAATGCTCATTTGCTTGACGGTGTCCAGTTCGGTGTCTTCGCCTTGGGTGATTCCAGTTATCATCATTTCTGCACTGCTGGTAAGAGAATCGACGAGCTCATCGCTGAGATGGGTGGTCAGAGGACTGTCTCTGTCGGTCTCGGTAATGATCAGGATGATGACAAGTATGAGACTGCCTTCGAGGATTGGATGCCGAGTTACTGGAAGTCCGTGAATGCTCCTGAGCCTGTTGATGATGGTTCTATCCCCGACTCTCAGTTCGAGGTCCGTGAGCTTGACTCTGATGAGGCCGTGGTTGCTCCTTACGAGAGGATTATGCCTCCTCATACTATTCAGCTCGGTTTGAAGAAGAACGATCGTCTCACTCCCAGCGACTACGAGAGGGATATTCGTCATTTGCGCTTCGAATTGGACGATGGTCAGGATCTCCCCTATCTTCTTGGTGATGTCCTCAACATCCACCCCATGAACGAGGCTGGCAGAGTTGGTGCCTTCCTTCAATCCTATGGTCTTAACCCCAAGGAGATGATCAAGATTACTCCTGTGTCTGAGAACATCGATGCCCGCAAGCGCGCTGCTGCTCTCCGTCCCCGTACCATCTCGCAGCTCTTCGAGGAATCTTTGGATATCTTTGGCCGTCCCAACAGGGCTTTCTACAAGTCTCTGTCTAAGTTCGCTGAGGACCCCAAGGAAAAGGCCGAGCTCGCTATGATCGGTAACCCCGATGATACTAAGGGTCGTGATCTCTACACCAAGCTCGCTACTGAGACTGTGACCTTCGCTGATGTCCTCAACAAGTACACCAGTGCTCGTCCTTCTCTTGATCAGTTGATCACTCTTATCCCTTGCACTAAGCCTAGGCTCTACTCCATTGCCAGTTCCCCCAGGTTCGTTGGTCCCAAGGCCATTGAGCTTGCTGTTGTAATTGTCAACTGGACTACTCCCTCTGGTGTGAGGAGAACCGGTACCGCTACTGATTACATCCAGCGTATCGTCCCCGGTCACAAGACCACCGCTACTGTCACTTCTGGTAGCTTCAAGTTCCCCGAGAGCCCTATGACCCCCATGATCATGGCTGGTCTTGGTACTGGACTTGCTCCCTTCCGTGCCTTCTCTCAGGAGCGCGCTTGGATGAAGCGTCAGGGCATCCAGACTGGTCCCATGTGGCTCTTCTACGGTTGCCGTCATCAGAACAAGGATTACATCTTCGGTAACGAACTCGAGGGCTTCGTCAAGGAGGGTGCCATTACTGAGCTCCATCCCGCGTTCTCTCGTGACCAGAAGGAGAAGGTTTATGTCCAGAACAAGATTGATGAGAACAGCGCTCGTGTCTATGAGGATCTCATCAAGAAGGGTGGTTACTTCTATCTTTGCGGACAGGCCGGACAGGTTGAGAACGACATCAGAAGTGCCGTCTACCGTGCCATCGCCAAGGGCGAGAATGTCTCCATGGAGAAGGCTAAGGAGATCTTCGATGACTTGGCTGACAATGACCGTTATTGCCCTGAGGTGTACTAAATGCACCTCAAAGTAGTTGTCTATCATTGACTACTATCTTTCCTATTGTTCAGTATATAATATACTCATTCATAATCGTTGCACTATCTTGCGCGTAGAGCCCTGTTCTGCTTCTTGGGCTCTTCCCCATAAGTTTATGTTTATAGACTTCTGCCCTTTCGAGCACTAAATGAGGCATTTCCGCTGGATTAATCGGTCGCTATTGTGTTCACAGTTGGATGATTCAATGGCCGGTGAGAACCATGAGAAGAGGTTCAGCGGACGTCAAAAGTATCACTTTCTTTATTAGGAAGTCCAGACGTTGAATCGTGTACGGCATACGGTTAGAGATCCGTGTCAATCACGATGTTTACCTGATGCAGGTTGCTGGTTCGACTTAGATGCTAGTCGGTGGTGCTCTGGAGGCGATAGTTACGGTCGCTGTGTCTTCTCATACGTCTTCCTTGGCGGGCCGAGATGATGATACTGTTGCTGTAGGATAGGTGAGTGATCAATCTTCGAGAGATCGTCGCCTTGAACGACAAGGTCTGGGGTACCAGTTGATGTGCCTCGGTCGTGTTCTGACGTAGCAAGCGTTACGTGGGCGGACAGCGCGCGTCAGCTCGCTCACTCCATTCCCAGAACGCTACGGCTGCCAATTCGTTGTCTTGCTGAAATGATGCGGCATCCTTCAAGACGGCCCAACGTATGTTCAAGTGCTGTAGCTGCCGGTAGATGGATCGTCATGCTTCGGTCTTCCTGGCACTATGAGCATGCATCTATACAAGTATGCCCTTTTGTGGAGATCGATAGCTATAGCTAGTGGCCAAGCTGTGGAGCTCAGCGCAGGATTCTCGGATAGGGTACGCTAGTGGCTAGATCGAACGTGACTCGGATCCAATCGTTCCAAGTACACTTCAACTCAATGTGAGTGATCTATCGAGTGAGTGCAATCATCCTTTTCAGCCCCTGATTTTTCTGCTTTTTTTGATTTTTTTGTTAAATGCTATCGACATTAAACCACACTAGTCCGTGCTTGAGTGTCGTCACCAGAGGTGCTCTTGGAGCATCGCGGAACGCCATGGCTGCTTCTTCCCGACATTTTGCCGGTAAAGCTTCCCCGAGTGGTGGTGAGTGGCAGACCATGGATGGCTGCACTGCTGTCTGCCATTCGTCTTATGCTATGATGGATACCGCCTTCATCTACCCCATTACTCCTTCGTCCCCTGCTGCTGAGCTCGCTGAGCAGTGGTCAGCACTCGGTGTCAAGAACGCCTTCGGTGATGTTCCTAAGATCACCCAGATGCAGTCCGAAGCTGGTGCCTCCGGTGCCCTTCACGGTGCTCTGGCTGCTGGTTCCTTGGCGACTACCTACACTGCCAGTCAAGGTCTTCTGCTTATGATCCCTAACATGTATAAGATCGCTGGTGAGCTTCTCCCCTGCGTTATGCATGTTGCTGCACGTGCTCTTGCTGGTCAAGCCTTATCCATTTTTGGTGATCATCAGGATGTCATGGCTGTCCGTCAGACCGGTTTCGCTATGATTAACGCCGATACTGTGCAGGAGTGCCACGATATGGCTCTCATAGCCCACTTGGCTACTCTCAGAGCTAGAGTCCCCTTCGTTAGTTTCTTCGATGGTTTCCGTCTGTCTCATTGCATTGAGAAGGTCGATACTTTGCCTTATAACCAGATGAGGAGGATGGTGGACATGAAGGCATTAAACGCTCATCGCGCAAGAGCCCTCAACCCCAATCGCCCTTATGTTCGTGGTACCAATGAGAACCCCGATGTCTACTTCCAGCAGTTCGAGGCTTCCAACTCTTTCTACGATAAGACACCTCAGATCGTGAAGGAGGAGATGGACCGTGTTGGTGCAGTTACTGGTCGTCACTATGATCTCTTCCAATGGACCGGCCCCAAGGATGCCGAGGCCGCGGTTGTTGTTCTCGGTTCTGGCGCTAGTGTTGTTGAGGAGGCCTTGCCTTACATCAACTCGCAGGGCAAGAAGGTCGGTGTACTGAAGCCGCGTCTCTATCGTCCCTGGTCTTCTGAGGACTTCCTTAAGTCCTTACCTAAGACTGTCAAGCGCATTGCTGTCTTGGATAGGACTAAGGAGCCTGGTTCCTTGGGCGAGCCTCTCTATTTGGATGTTGCCAGCACCATTCAGGAGTCTGATCGCACTAACATCAAGGTTATCGGTGGCCGTTGGGGTCTCGGACAGAAGGAGTTCACTCCTAGGTGTGTTGCCGCTGTGGCTGATAACCTCTACTCTCAGTACCCGAAGGATCACTTCACTGTGGGTATTGATGATGATGTTACCAAGAGGTCTCTTCCTCTTAATGAGGAGTTGAACGTCTCTCATCCCAAGACGGTTGAGTGTCTCATCTACGGTTACGGTTCTGATGGTACTGTTGGTGCTAACAAGAACGCTACTAAGATCATTGGTGATAACACTGACCTCTTCGTCCAGGCATACTTTGCTTACGGTTCGCAGAAGGCCGGTGGTTTGACTATGTCTCATTTGAGGTTTGGTCCCGAGCCGATCAAGTCGTACTACGCCGTCAACAAGGCCGATTACGTCGGTTGCCACAACCCCACCTACTTGGACATGTATCGTATGACCGATCATCTCAAGGAGGGTGGTACCTTCTGTTTGAACTCTCCTTTCACTTCTGTTGAGGAGTGGAACAAGCATGTCCCCGCTGGTGTCCGTAAGGCTCTTGCCGAGAAGAACGCCAAGGTCTTCAACGTCGATGCCTTCAAGGTTGCTGAGGAGTGTGGTATGGGCCGTATGATTAATGTTGTTATGCAGTCTGCCTTCTTCAAACTCGCTAACGTGATGGACTTCAAGGAGTGCATCCAACTCTACAAGAATACCATCAGGAAGAGTTATGGTCATCGTGGTGAGGCTGTCGTTCAGAAGAACTACAACATGATTGATAAGGCTCTTGATGCTATCACCCAGATTGACGTTCCCGCTGAGTGGAAGAATCTCTCTGATGATATGCTTCATTATGAGCAGACCTACCATAACGCTATCGGCGCTTTGGCTAAGGAGAAGAGCGCCATCAACAGGTCAGACTTCACTAAGAATGTTCAGGCCCCTATTGCTCTTCTTCATGGTGATGAGATCCCTGTCAGTGCCTTCGCCAACGACCAGATTGTTGGCGGTAAGGTCCCTCTCGGAACCGCTAAGACTGAGAAGCGTGGCGTTGCTCTATCGGTCCCTGTCGTCGATATGGACAAGTGCACTCAATGCAACACTTGTGCTATGTCATGCCCTCATGCTGTCATCAGACCCTTCTTGTTGTCTCAAGCTGAGGTTGACGCCAAGCCCGACACTTTCGTGACTCGTAAGGCTAAGGGTGGTGCCGAGGTTGCCGGTCTTCACTACAGGATCCAGGTCTCTCCCTTGGATTGCACTGGTTGCGAAGTCTGTGTCAACGCATGCCCTGATGATGCCTTGACTATGAAGCATTTGGCTGACGTCTCCAAGGCTGAGTCTCCTAACTGGGAGTACGCTATGGGCCTTCCTGATCGCTCTTCGAGATTTGATACTACCTCCCTCAAGGGCAGTCAGTTCCATCAGCCTCTACTCGAGTTCCACGGTGCTTGCGCTGGTTGCGGTGAAACTCCCTATGTTCGTCTTCTTACCCAGATGTTCGGCGATCGCATGATGATTGCTAACGCTACTGGTTGCTCTAGTATCTGGGGTGCTCCTTACGGTTCGACTCCTTACACTACGAGACCTGATGGAACTGGTCCGGCTTGGGCTAACAGTCTGTTCGAGGATGCCGCCGAGTACGGTATGGGTATGGCTGTTACTACCGCCGTCCGCCGTAATGCTCTTAAGGCTCGTGTCCAGGAGCTTCTTCTCGAAGGCAAAGATAGTCCGCTCTCGCCTGAGTTGTACACTCAGCTCAACGAGTGGGTTGAGAACTTCAGGAACCCTGCCGTCTGCGAGGCTCTTTCCAAGTCTCTTCCGTCGCTCTTGAAGGCTGAGGCCAGCAAGGATCCTGCCATTCAGGAGATCCTCGATGCATCCGACTTGCTTCCTAAGATCTCTAACTGGATCATCGGTGGTGATGGTTGGAGTTATGATATCGGCTACGGTGGACTCGATCACGTTATTGCGTCCGGTCAGGATCTTAACGTGTTGGTCTTGGATACCGAGGCCTACTCTAACACTGGTGGTCAGAAGTCCAAGTCCACCCCCATCGGTGCTGTCGCCAAGTTCGCTACCAAGGGTCACGATGTTGAGAAGAAGAATTTGGCTGAGATGGCTATCGACTACGGTACCGTTTATGTTGCCAGTGTCTCTATGGGCGCCAACTACCAGCAGACCTTGAAGGCTTTCTCCGAGGCCGAGGCTTACGATGGCTGCTCTCTTGTCGTCGCTTATGCTCCTTGCATTGAGCATAAGAATCTCGATGGTATGAGCCACACCATGCAGCATCAGGCAACTGTTGCTGCTTCTGGTTACTTCCCGTTGTATCGTTACAACCCGATGTTGAAGAAGATGGGCAAGAACCCCTTCGTTCTCGATACTAAGAGGATCACTCAGAGCATGGATGCCGTCATCAAGAACGAGATGCGTTTCGGTGCTTTGAAGAAGCGTGATGCCGACCTTTACAACAAGTACACTTCTCAGCTTACCGATTGGGTCCACGAGCGTTACAGCAAGTACCAGAGGTGGGCTGCTATGGGTCAGGAGAACATCTCTGATGGTGTGCCGCTGACTCTCTTGTACGGTACTGAGACCGGTACTGCCGAGGCTCTCTCTTATCGTGTTGCCGAGTTGGCTCGTCAGCGTGGTTACGCCGTTAAGGTGATGCAGTGTGATGAGATGGACGTCAGTGAGCTTCCTGAGAACAAGAACCTCATGGTCCTCTGCTCTACTACGGGCGAGGGTGAAACTCCCAGGACTGCTCTTGACTTCACCTCACAGTTGCAATCCGCCGCTAAGGACAGCTCCAATGCTCATTTGCTTGACGGTGTCCAGTACGGTGTCTTCGCCTTGGGTGATTCCAGTTATCATCATTTCTGCACTGCTGGTAAGAGAATCGACGATCTCATCGCTGAGATGGGTGGTCAGAGGACTGTCTCTGTCGGTCTCGGTAATGATCAGGATGATGATAAGTATGAGACTGCCTTCGAGGATTGGATGCCGAGTTACTGGAAGGCCGTGAATGCTCCTGAGCCTGTTGATGATGGTTCTATCCCCGACTCTCAGTTCGAGGTCCGTGAGCTTGACTCTGATGAGGCCGTGGTTGCTCCTTACGAGAGGATTATGCCTCCTCATACTATTCAGCTCGGTTTGAAGAAGAACGATCGTCTCACTCCCAGCGACTACGAGAGGGATATTCGTCATTTGCGCTTCGAATTGGATGATGGTCAGGATCTCCCCTATCTTCTTGGTGATGTCCTCAACATCCACCCCATGAACGAGGCTGGCAGAGTTGGTGCCTTCCTTCAATCTTATGGTCTCAACCCCAAGGAGATGATCAAGATTACTCCTGTGTCTGAGAACATCGATGCCCGCAAGCGCGCTGCTGCTCTCCGTCCCCGTACCATCTCCCAGCTCTTCGAGGAATCTTTGGATATCTTCGGTCGTCCCAACAGGGCTTTCTACAAGTCTCTGTCTAAGTTCGCTGAGGACCCCAAGGAAAAGGCCGAGCTCGCTATGATCGGTAACCCCGATGATACTAAGGGTCGTGATCTCTACACCAAGCTCGCTACTGAGACTGTGACCTTCGCTGATGTCCTCAACAAGTACACCAGTGCTCGTCCTTCTCTTGATCAGTTGATCACTCTTATCCCTTGCACTAAGCCTAGGCTCTACTCCATTGCCAGTTCCCCCAGGTTCGTTGGTCCCAAGGCCATTGAGCTTGCTGTTGTAATTGTCAACTGGACTACTCCCTCTGGTGTGAGGAGGACCGGTACCGCTACCGATTACATCCAGCGTATCGCCCCCGGTCACAAGACCACCGCTACTGTTACTTCTGGCAGCTTCAAGTTCCCCGAGAGCCCTATGACGCCCATGATCATGGCTGGTCTTGGTACTGGACTTGCTCCCTTCCGTGCCTTCTCTCAGGAGCGCGCTTGGATGAAGCGTCAGGGCATCCAGACTGGTCCCATGTGGCTCTTCTACGGTTGCCGTCATCAGAACAAGGATTACATCTTCGGTAACGAACTCGAGGGCTTCGTCAAGGAGGGTGCCATTACTGAGCTCCATCCCGCATTCTCTCGTGACCAGAAGGAGAAGGTTTATGTCCAGAACAAGATTGATGAGAACAGCGCTCGTGTCTATGAGGATCTCATCAAGAAGGGTGGTTACTTCTATCTTTGCGGACAGGCCGGACAGGTTGAGAACGACATCAGAAGTGCCGTCTACCGTGCCATCGCCAAGGGCGAGAATGTCTCCATGGAGAAGGCCAAGGAGATCTTCGATGACTTGGCTGACAATGACCGTTATTGCCCTGAGGTGTACTAAATTTTCTCTGAGTCCCTCTCTTTGCATAATTCTATGCGTTTGATAAAATTTTGCTGCCCTGCCGAAAGGCAGTGTGCATTCTGCTCATTCTGATCAATGTGTGCTCCTTATCGAGTGTAAGAATATTTTCTCAACTACACTACCAAGACTTTGGGTTAGTTCATAGAAGAAGGAAAGGGCTTCTCAGGGGTAGGACTGTGGCGCTTGTCCAGTCGATACCTCCGTTGATGTCGTGCTCCTGATGATTGTAGATGAGAAAAGTTCTGGAGTGGCATGGGCTTTATATCATAGTTGTTGTTGTTGTTGGTGGTGTCCCCTTGTCCTGGTATGAGAGTGGATGAGGAAAGCCTGGCAGACTATGCAGAACAGCTGGCGGGCTCTTTGGACTGGGCAGCAGGAGAGGATAACCAAGGTGATGTGAGTTCGCTTCATCTACGGAGGGCGAGGTATTGCTGGGTCAAAGGGAATTACCCACCTCTGCCCCTCATGAGTCATGATATTACTTTAGCGAGGTCTTCGCTATATGTGATTTCACCCATAGAAACATGCAATCAGCTTGTGAAAGACGTAAAGCTCTCACATTACACCAGCGTCTGAGGGCGCGATTCGTGTATGACGATGATCCCAGAATGAACGAAACTGGATTGAAGACCGCAATTGTGTATTATTGGCGTGGCGACAGCCGGCGGCCTTTGTGCTGAGAGCCGTGACCACAGTCATTTACAGCACGATGTATATAAGGAAGGTCTCGAACGAAACCCTGCTGCACAGTCAGAAAGAGTCGACTTGCGCATCCTGAGAAAAAGTCGTACTCTCGATAGTAGCGTGGTTATGGAACATCTTGCCGGACCTAGGTCCTGGGTGATGCACTCTACCTATTCCTAAACTATGTCCTGAGTCGTCGAATTATAAGAGTCCGAACGCAGGGTACTAGCAGGTCTAACCCTCTCAGGCAATATCGCCCGACGGGCGATGCGAACAGTTCTGCACGGTTTGGGCGGCCTCGACGGGGAGTCGGATTATCACATAAAAACCGTTGTGTAGGAGCTACTCATCGACCAGTCCATAGTACCGTCTTCTCAGTGGCCAGGAGCTTGCGGAGTACCCTTCATTCATAGCGGACACGGTGAAATTGGCGATACTCTCATCCAAGAGGATCGCTGTGGCGCTCGACAGCGGCAGGGGCGGCGCCGATGCTGTTGCCTACAGTCTCAAGCTGCTACGTAGGCCAGCGGGAATCCCTGCCAACTCGAGTGAGTATCTTCAGGTGAGATAACGGAGATGTATCGAGGGGAGCTAGGGCCGAACAACGGAGTGACCGCGACCAGCAGCAGTATGGCATCACCTTCTGACTCTGAACTTAGCAGCTCGGCAGAGGTGGATGAAAAGGAGGAGTAGTGGAGGCGGCAGCAGGCGTTGGCCCATGGCAGTGTTCCGTGTCAGTAACCTGCATAGAGTAGCCGTCATACTACCAGTCTTACAGGAGGTAGCAGCATTCACACGGAAGTAGGGCAACCGGTCCCCAGTGTCGTTGGGACGCTTTTCGGGCAGGTTCTCGAAATACCTGGACTCGCATCACAGAGTCTCCGGCAGCAGCGAGGAATCCGATGCTGATGATGGTAGTGGTAGTAGCATTGATATGCCTTCGAGGGCATTTGGTCCCATGGGAAAGGTTCGATGGGCGGTGGTGGTGGTGGCAGCTCGCATTACCATCGCTACCAACAGCGAGTGCTGGATGCTCTTCGGGAAGAGTAGTACAGTTTTCAGCTTTGATTTCCGAAACTTTCGGTCAACAGGTTCATCCGGATACGCCGCGATACTCGATACGACAAGGCCCTCATGCCGGGCTTGTTCGTCGTCCTCGTCGAGATCATGCAGATTTGCACGGCCATGGAGCAGCCGGCCGCCTTGGAGCCCATACTGCGGTGAGAGGGAGACAACGGACGCAGTGCGACGAGATGAAACTGGCTCGCAGAAACGTCAGACGAGCGGTACCTCGACATCTGCCCCAACTCTATAAGAGTGAAGACGCAGTACTTCTGGGCTCGCCACAGGCTTTTCCAGTCTCGTCTGCCCGATGCTGAACACCGCTTGGATGACGCCTTGAAGTAGGTGTTGTCAGCGGAGCGATGCATACATTCCTTTCGCTCACCCAGGTACTGCCCCGATGGCCACATCAATGCGAAACAACGTATATTGAATCTCCTCATACCCTGCAAAGTGCGGAAAGGCATACTGCCGTCAAGGGAACTACTCGAGAGAAACGAGCTGTAGGGGCTGTCTGCTGGCTAACGCATTGCCGATAGGCTGCTCTTTTCAGCGCGGCACGGTGGGCTCCCTTGCTGAAGGCCATAAGACAGGGGAACTTAGCAGAATACGAGGTGGGAAAATTGTGGTATTGCTGTTATTGAATAAGCTACTGCTTCAGCGTTGCCGGACGGAGGCTCTCAGCTTCGATGACGAGGCCGGCACGGGACGGCAAATTCTGCCGTTCTTCCTCGACGGCATGCTCGTGTGGTGCGTCTACAGGTGGGAGGCCTCTCGCTTCTCAACACCCAACACTCGGTATGACAGGAATCTCTTTGGAGCGTACTATGACCATATACGGCTCTAACCAAGTGCCGGTGGCAGTGGTCACAGCAGCCTTGAGAGTCAGCGAAAATGACGAGGATGGTCATGTCTGTGATACCTACGCCGAAGGGATAGTAGGAAGGCTGCTGCTCTACGGCTACTGCAAGGTGAGTACCTCTACTGCCGTCACTGCAGTCGATCGCCCGTCGTCAGGGTTACATCTCCTATGAACTGAAGACCCTCGTCCTTGCTACGCGTAATGCTTTCCCGAAGCCACCATGGGAGCAGCTCAGAGAGCTCTGATCACTGCCCCCTTCGTACTGTTCCTCTCACGTTTCAATCCATCGTGAAGCGCGTTTTGTTCACGAGGCGTCACACCGGCTGGTGACAGTTTTTCTGATCCACCTAAGCGATGTTGGATCCCCAGGCCCTCTTCGTGGTAGCCATCCTCCTAGCAGCCTTGTCAGCCATCCTGGCTCACTTCGGCTATCGTTCGCCCAGCTACGTATGAGACTGCCGAGCACCACGACCACTGCATTGTGAAACTCTCAGGTTGTCGGGATCGATTTGGGGACGTCCTTCTCCGTAGCGGCGATAAAACCAGCGGAAGCGGAGAAGTCCGTCAGCCCTGCCGTTGTGAAGCACTACCTGACAGGTTCGAGCTGCCTTGCCCGTCTGAGGCCGTTCAGGCCCTTCCCTGTTCAGATTCACCATTGGTGCCATCGGTGGTGAGCTACTTCCCCAACGGGACCACCGCTGTTGGTGACGCTGCAGTAGCACGGCAGGACCTCTTCCTGAGGACACAATATACCATGCTAAGCGGTTCATAGGGAAGGGCATTGAGGAGGTGTAAGGCGGAGGTGTCCTCCAGGATGGCAGTCCTCTCTGTGCAGGTCGTTTGACTCCGAGGCCCACCCATTCACAGTGGTACCGTCGCCTAACTCGACTGACGAGGTGCGCTTCTCAGTACTGGACCATTCATTGTCGGTGTCGCCGGTGGACGTGGGGGTTCAAGTAGTCAGCGAGCTGCTGAAATCAGTAAGTTGCCCCTCACGCGCCCACAGTCACGGCCCTCCTAGGTGGAGGCGGTCGTTGGCAGCTCCGGAGCTTCTAAGAAGGTCGTCATATGCGTACCAGTAGAGTTCAATCAACCCCAGAGGGACGCTACCCGGCGGGTATATGAAGAGCTAGGCCTCACAGTCACTCGACTTATCGAGGAGCCAGTCGCAGCAGCAGTGGCGTAGGTTTCCTCATCGCCTTAAACTCGGCATCGACCAGTCGCAAGGTACAATCTCCATCAGCGGTCAGGCGGAGCGAGCTCCCGTGTTGTGGTGGTTTTCGATCTCGGAGGAGGAACCCTCGACGTCTCTGTCCTGCAGGTTGCTACCTTCTCGGGCAGCATCAACGTAGGGTCCGTCGCGTGAAGGCGTGAGGGAGGCTCGGCGTGCAGGTCCTCTCGACATCCGGCGACCAGCAGTTGGGCGGCCAGGACTTTGACAGAGTCTTGGCTAAGCTCATCAACGAGAAATGCAGGCGGCAGAATCCAAACCATCCTGAACAGTAATGCTGAGCCCACTAGCAACGGCCAGCAGCCTCGTGAAAATCAGTTACTCGAGCGTGATGGCCGAGAGGGTGAAGAGGGAGCTCACGGTGCATGAGAGCACGACTGTCTGTGGTAGGCCACAGCAGGGGGTCCTCGTATGGATCACCTCCTGATAGGTGGTCAGCTCATCAGCCCGAGACGAGTTCGCGGAGGCAGCAAGTGACCTACTGGATCGTATATACGACACGATGCATCGCAGCATGCGTCTGGTCATGCTAGACCCCGAGTAAGGCGGCCACCCGATGCCCTTCCCTCCGCTTCAAGCTATTCCCCTCAGGTACGTCTCTGACGTCGTCTTCGCAGGAGGGGCCAGTCGTATGCCCATTGTACAGGACACTGTGTATGCTGCCTTCGAGGACGCCGACCCTCGGTTTCATACTGAGTTGGACCCAGATCTCCTCGTGGCGCTCGGGGCTGCTAACATCGTTGATTAACGGTGGGCGTTCCGCCATAGTAGCACGTTACTCTATTTTTCACGCTCCTGCAAGCGTCGTGTTAGTTTCCGAACTCATAAGTCAACATGGCAATTAATCACAAAATCACGGAGCATGAAGCTTGACCAAGCGTCGATTGTGACCTGTCAGAACGGCGCCTTGCCGAAGGGCACAGTAGCGGTCCCAACGATCATGCGTCGGCCCCAACCTCCGAATCAATTGCACCTGATGGTGAGGAAATGCACGGCCATTCTCGACTGAGCACCCTTACGTTGGCCGAGAGGGATTCCGACTTGTTCTGCTCCTCTAATGGAGCAATCAGCGTGGACCCCCGGTGGAGCTTGCTAGACAGGACCTCGAACTCCTGATTCGGCAGAAGCTTTTCCTTCGACACACCGCTGTCCTGAGGGAGAAGAACGACTGTGCTTCGGGTGAGTGATGGTCCGACTCACAGGCGGCTAGCCTGGTGCACTCTGGAAGGGCAGTCCATCATTCCCTGTCGTCGCCGGGCTGTGGGACCTTTCTATCACCTCTCGCAAACGTCGGTGAAAGTCGTTGATGATGACACTGAGAGCCGGTACGGCATTCTAGGCGGAGTTACAGTGGTGTTTCACTCACGGCTGGAGGTCTGAAAATTGCATGTATCCGTCGGGGTCCCTCGTAATGCACGCGAGCAGCTCCTTCACGTCCTTCTCTGTGTATTGCACGTCGAGTGCTTTCGGCATCAGCTCCGCCACGATGACTGTCAAAGTATCCTGAGATTCATCCTCAACATAGGCCCCCTGAAGGGTCTACCCACCTTGGGCCTGTTGAGCATCCTTGATCAGCTCCGTCTCGTAGCATTCTCGCGCCATCCTGTCGATCTCGAAGTCGGCCACTTTGTGTCGGCCGAGGTATCCGCCCCTGAGAAACTCAGCTAATAGCGGAAACTGCTTGTCGCATACCTGAGGAACCCCTCCTCATCCGAGGGTCCATATCTGACACAAAAGGCATTGACGTCGTCATCGAACAAGCAAGTCACAGCGTACAAGGCGAAGAGGGCCAAGCGTTGTGATATATGAGGGTGTTCAAGACGTGAGGGGTTGAGGAAAGCCATCAGCCTCTTCCATGTGATCTTCTCGCTTGGCTGAGGGGAGAAGGCTGATCTCCCCGCAATCGCGTTTTAACCTTACTGTATGAGAGAAGTCTGCTGCACTGGGCAGTCGGCTTCGTTGATTCCCCGTCATTGAGTGAGAGGTTCTCTTCTAGTCACCACGAGTCTCCGCACTACCCCACAGAACGCAACAGATCCCAGAGGCACAGCAGTAATGCTCAACATGATGGTGGCAGCACTTCATCGTCCAACCCGAAGGGGATTCGGCTCCTTGTTACGTGCTGCAATGTCGTACACTTTACACATCGGCCCTGATAATAGGAAGATCCTAGTCGTCGGAGAGTCACCTCACCCACCTGTGATGCGATGGAAGATTTTACTATTCTTGGTAAAGTCGCGGTGGTATCTGGAAATCAGGCATTCGAGCGCCACTCGGGTGTCTTGATTACGCTCTGCTCCATCTGGGGTTGGTAAGACGCTGCAGGTCGCCCCATTCAACGACTCCCTTCCTCCTATTGAACGTCACAGCATCGCAGGCCGATGGCTGAGGGCAACTCTTCGCCGGGCACTTCAGCATCACAACAGTAGTCCCACCTCTAAGTAGCTGGTGGTCCTCTTCGTCTTGTATTGTCTCATATCACCAGTCGCTTCGTCAATAACAAACTTATCGACCGTATGCCGGATCGGGTTGAAAGAGTACTGTGCTGGTCTCATCGGCGCCCTGAACGACCGAAAGCTCGTTGCCAAGCATTCTCCTCAATTCTACTCACCTTGCTTTCCAGCCCTCGCAACACTGATAAGGGAAGTCATTGACTGTTGGTATGCCGGCTATCCGACCTGTATGAACCCATCCCGAAGGGGAGCTCAGTGATAGGGACCAACTTACGTAGTTCCTCCCGGGACTTCCTAGAGAGGGCTGCCTTCCCAGAACTGAGTGATGTGAGGATCGTACAAGTGCCGCGTACGATGGTGACTATCCTACTCATCATGCTCTTGGTGCTCCTCTGAGTGCCGGATGGTCGCCTTGGCGCTGCTACCAGAAGAGGAGCTCCCCCTGCTCGCCGCTTGTGAGGGCGCCGAGCTACTTTGCAAGCTCGAACTGACCCTGGTACGCCTGAACGCCGGGTTCAACATCCCCACACGAAGGGGACTTCTCACCTTGAAGTTGCAGTGCTTCTCCCCGAGCTAGCTCCTTCCGATGTTCGAGCGGAACGCACTGCGGGTCGTCGTCTGCTGGAGACCTTCACTATGGTCGGGCCCTGCCGAGGCTGTTCTTGGTTCTGCCGTAGTAGTTGCTGGTAGTGGACAACTGCAGGGCTCACGGCTGGCCCTTCGTATTTCGGTAATATGACGACGCCAGAAAGAGTATCTGAGTATCTTGTGCTCGAGCTAATCATCGTGATCCTTGTCCTACCAGCAAGCGATCGAAGGCCAGGTTGTGCGCCCGCGGTGGTCATGGGGTGTGAGGAACTGTGAGCCCATCCCAGCCATTCTCAGCCTATCGAGCCCCTCATCCGAGATAACACGACAGAAGGGGCTTCGCGCTGCCCAAACACAGGAGGTGAATGTGGTCTGGCAGAGGGCAGCTCGTCATTCAACTGCACCATAATGAGCGTTGCGAGGGCAGTCATCCATTGCATTCAGCCTGCTTGCCGCATATCGATCGAGCAACGGATAGCAAGTGGGGGTGCTTTTCTTTTTGTGAACTGGAGCTCGGGGCTATTCCGACTCCAGGGAAGTACCGGCTGGTAATGGCCGGAACCCCTCCGGCTGATTGCCGTTGTCAACTGTGATCAGGAAGCGGACATCTGCATCATCAAAGGGCATGGTTCATGCCGCATGAATCGACAATCACTCGGGGCTGCACTTGACCTTTTCTGTATCTCCCACGGTGAAGCTATGGATACTCCGAATTAACCAACCCGACTCGTCACACTACTGCTGCCCCAGCAACCCCTCGCAGCATTGCTGCCCTTATTACTATCATTAACGACGATGATAATGATACGGCAAGTGTACAGCTCTAATGATGATGGACGATGACGACGAGGGATACCCGTGCAATATGCTTCGGTAATTACACATCCACCGCTGATGATTGCAACAGTGATAATCTGCGCGGCGTAACTTACAACGGAAGTCTTCGCTGGTCATACGCGTAGTCCGCTATCTGAAGGAATCCCGATTGGAATCAGCCGCCCCGGCGCTGACCCCTGCCACCACTACTACCCATTTTAACGGCGGCACACTGAGGATGAATCCCACGCCCGGTATCAACTTGAGGGAGTGCACTACGTTGGGGAGGAAAGCCCTATTAAAATGATAACAATAAACCCTGGGTGGGAACCACAGATCGCCGTATTACGCAAAGAGCTTCCAAAAGCCGTAGGCCTCCACTAGGAACCCCACGAAAGCGTAGCCGTAGATGACCAAAGCGAAGCCAGCGAAAAAACATACTGAACCTGAGGGTGCGATGAAACCACCGGAGATGCGACAGAGGCCCTTTACCTGTGGCCTTCTCTTTCCGTAAAAAGAAACGCGACGTCTTGTGTATACCGAGCAGGAAGGAGAGCCCAACGAGGAACGCCATCTGAGCAGGGCAATCGAGTGCACGACAGCTCGGGCACCGATGCCCATCGCCTATCGGCCAATTGCTGGAATCGACGAATTCTTTCTCAAAGTGTGCTAAGGATAGATCCCCCGTTCAGTAAGCTAACTCTGAGACTCAGTATCGATTCTGGAATTGGTCTTTTACGTAAAATTCGTTTCTGGGTTTCAAAACTGGTTTATTGAACACTCCCAGAGTCACCACAACAGCCGTCCTGACGTCTGCAAGCCACGCACACGGGATGAGAGTGGGGCTCCCTGCGAGCGTACTCCTCACACAGCCTCCACTGGGAAGGACCACCTCACCACGGTAGAGGTGATTGAATAATCGTGGAGGAGACGAGAATATGGTCAAGCGCTTCCGATTTCTACGATTCACAGCGGACGTTCCGAACCCCATCCGTAGAGTGGTAAGCGTCGTTCTCCCGTTATTACATTCCCGAGAGCCAACAATGCTCTGTCGAAGAAAAATATGACACCCAGGAAGAAGCAGACGAGGCCGAGGAGGCACAGTCCAATGCCGATCTCTGAAATATGATATCCGTAGGGGAAGAAGGCACTGGTGGGAAGACATCTTACTTCGGTTGTCGTCAATCATGATGGGACAGTCAGGGATATAAAACAGATAAGGGTAAACCCTACAAGGAGAATGTGTCCGTTAACCTGACCTGTTCTGTATCTCCCCAGAATCGACCTCGGATGCGCTATGATTTGCAGGTCCCGTGCAAAGCTTATAGCACGAACACGCGCTGCTGCAGCATATTTATCGTTGTTGATAGTAACGTGTCACCATGAACTCCATCTCCATAACCGTTGAGCACAAAAGCCATGAAATGGCGAAACGACAATTGTTCGAAAACATCATATGTAAAAAGCGCGCGCCCATTAGGCTCAGAAAAATTGGATGAGTTTTCGGTGCACAGTCCGTCGCTTGTACCGTGAGTTCCATCGGTCCGCCGGAGACAGCCTGACTTGAACGGCGGCAGCTTTCGTTTGATAACAGCAGGTGGCGTCAAAGTTCATTGTTTGACCATGACAGCTGGGTCCCTACTGGGTGACATCCTGGACGATGACGACGACGACGACTGCTTCCTGGTACCGCCGACTACCAAGACGCCATCGACTCAAGTGCCTCCGGTTGAGAAGAAATCATCACCAAATGAATCCACTGTCCCAGAAGAGCGTAGCATTCCGCCTTGCGGGGGCGATGCCGGTGGTGACAAGCCCGCGAGGAGAATACGATGTAGGGTCGGTCAGGAGCAGCCGCTCGGGCAGGCTGCAGGGTCAGGTCAGTACAGCGCACAGCGGACTCAGAAGAGGAAACGCTGGGCTGACGGGGTCCTCATCAGTAGGCCCACTCCCCTTCCCTTCGGGAGTACTCTTGTCGATGCAGTCCGAGAAGGGGCATCGTCTTTGTCCTTGGAGCCCGCTGACGACGAGGGCTGTGCTGTGGACACTATAAGGTGTACAAGAGTCGTTCAAGAGAAGCTGGGCAAGGCCGAGGGGAGCCAGCAAGAGCTCACGCTGGACAGGTGCGAAAGATGAAGCGAATCTCCGAGTGACTTTCGGTCAGCTCTCGGCACATCATTCGTATCGACGCTGATGCCTGGACAACCGTACCAAGCCATGAGTGAAGCGTCCGCTGTGCTGAACTGTTCGGCGGCTCCGCAGAGCGATGATGGTGTGCGGAAGTGTCGTAGAAGAGGTGGCAGCCTCCTCCTGTCCATGTAGTGTTACTTTCCTGTGTTACATGTGTAGCACTGTGAGTCTGTCTCTATTCAACAACCAGTGGTTTCCGAGTTTCTATTCCACAGCGGGGTCCGCTGCAAGATACAAAAATTTTTTACTCTTCTCACTTCTTCTTTTTACTAAAGAGTTCGTCTTTAACTTACCTTCGCGAACTCTTTTTCCGGTCCGTCGACATTGTCGTACTACCACAACGCAACCCATAAAAGACACGCACAACACCGTTGCAATAACAAGACGGTCGTCAATCATTGAGCATGGTCAAGAGAGCAGCTCCTCGTAGAACCCAATGGTCCTTCGGTTTATTCGTGTCCATCTCAATAGCCAACACGAAGTTCGTCGAATGCCCGGTCGTAGAGAGTGTACCTGGAGCAACGCGTATCCAGAGGTTGATTATTGCAGAACACAGACCCGCTCGGACGCTGGTCTTGTACAGGGGACAGGAGTACTGCTCGGGGTCTATCTTGTAGTTCTTGCAAGGCACGAAGTGTATGGTGGGAGCGTTCACGTACATCACACCTGGCAGTCGATAACACTAGCAGTCAGAGTCCTTCACTAACGCACCTGGTTCCTGATCCTCAAGGACCATCTCCTCGTAGTCCCATCGGCAGCCGTCCATGTAAAGGCCTGAATAAAATATTTAAAATAGTAAACAAAAAAATACAGTAATATTAAAAATTAGACGATAATGAATTTATAATGAAAATTGATGATACTGTCAATAATTTATGAAAAATAAGATTCTATAATTATGGTAGTAATGATTGCACAAGTAGTAACTTAGGTGTAATCATGCCTATCATCAGAACCGCAAAGGCTCCGACCCTTACCATAGACAAGGCAACCCTCTGTGGGCGGCTCATCCACCTCGTTCAAAGGGTCATCGAAGTCCTGGACGACGAACTCGAAGCCGAGGACGTCCACAGGGACCATGTAGAAGCGGGAGTAGGCTTGCAGCACCTACACAGTTGCAAGTCAGGAGGACGGTGGTCGTCCAAGGGGAGGGGCCTACCGCCGTGAGGAAGCCTTGGGGGAAGTAGAAGGCGCTGATCCAGTAGGCTATAGGCTGATCATTGATGACCCAATCCCGGAAGAATTCCACTCGGTCTGAGTCAACCAGCACTGCAGAGGAACAGAACAGGCTAGACAGCGTTACTGATCATATCCTCGAACCACGAGGCTAGAGGCTTGAGGGAGGGGTAAGCAACAGCCTCCCAGATCGATGGTATCTGCCACACTAGCCATGACCAGCAGGCCCGCGTCGCCTCCCCTACGTAGTTGTTCTGCAGGGCGCTGAACATAGCGTCCAAGTCAGCAGTCATGACGATGAGGCCCTTGATGGCCCTCTGCAGCTCCGTCAAGGTCTTCTTCATACGGCCGATGAGTTTGTTAAATCGACTCATCTCTTGCGAGAGACAGGTCCCTGAGGGCAGCTCACGGTCTGCATCGCTCCGCTAGAGATTTTCCCTTACCAAGACTGCCCATCATGCCCTGGTCGTTGACAGCAAAGACGTCCGGGCAGGCTGAGTCCTCAGTGATGGGCTCAGGCAAGCGATCTATCATCTGCGTTGCCAGCTCATAGACGATCTCGTCGGCGCTTCTTCCCCCGCCCCCTCCAGACTCTCGTGGCTGGATCGACAGGACTGTGTTGAGGATGACATCGCTCTCCTGCTGTTGGAAGGATATATTGGCGTTCTCGTGCATTCCAAAGATCTCCGGCGCCTAAGGACACCATCATAGTCGGCAACGCCTCGGCCCTCAGCCTACCTCTGACAGCGGTAGGGAGTCCACGTACTCCCTGAACCCAGCCACTGTGACCTCGTCCACGCTGTCCGGCAGCCGATAGGTCCCTGAGAGAGTCATGCTTCTCGTCCGGGAACCACGGCGGGCTCACCGCTCGCCGAGAAGGAGTAGTCGTCCTTCTCCATGATGTCTGGGGTAACAAAGCGCCCCAGAGTAGCCATCAGGCACCGACGATCCCAGTCATCAGTCACTCGACCACCGTAGTTGATCTAAAAATCGGCAGTGGGCACGGCGGAGCGACGCAAAAAAGCTCACCTGTCCGACGACGAAGCTGATAGTATCCCAGGGGATCTGAGGATCTTCCAGCTCGAGCATGTTGTGCAAGATGACGGTAGAGGTCTCCAAGTCAGAGTCGTTGAATTCATAGCGGATGTTCCAGCCCAGTGGTCCGAACTTCCGTCGTTCTTGGATGACCTGAGCCCCCCACGACGATGAGCCTCCTGGACAGCCTCTAGTAGCAGCAACTTGACCGCATGGAAGAGCTTCAGCGAGAACTGCAGCCGTCGCCAGGCTGATGCTTTCCGTGACTTGTTCAGCGTCTCGTCATCCAGGGCTATCAGACTCCTCTTCACGTTAGCTCGAAGGCCTGCAAGGAGCGGTGACACCGTGGGTCGATACTGAGCCGTGCAGCCTACCTTTAGGGGGTTCCGTAGTGAGCTTGACTGATATCTGCAGGATCGGCACTGGGAAGTAATCCGCAGGCATAGAGGTGAGGAAGAGTCGGAACTGCGGAGGGAAGGAGGCCTCCCTCCCCGCGCTTCTGGACGTCTTCTACCTGTTGACTGATGAGAGCATTGCCCTCCATCGCCTCTACCAGTCGCTGTAGCGTCGGCATCCAGGACTTGGCCAGATGACAATTCTGCAGGAGCACCCAAAGGCCTTCCTGGTACCTAGTCACAACCACTGTCCCTCATCCGACGAGTGCCGCCGTCAGTTCCCCACCCCCTCTCCATGAGCTTCTGAGCCCTAGGCCCCTGGCCTTGGCCGAGCGATATGATATGCAGATTGGACTCGCAGTCCTCAGCAGCGGCGAACCTCAGCAACATCTGGGTGGGGTCAGCGCCCGTCGACAGGACCTGAGCTCATCACTCTCGGGCTCTGCGCAGCTCGAGAAGGCAGGCCACGTACGAAGATGATAGGGGTGGTGTGGGAGGAGTCAGCGAAGACCTCTTCCATCATGGGAGTGGCAAAGATGCAATACTTCTCCCCCAGCGTTCTCTTCACGTACTCCGCCGCACCGAAGAGGACCTTCTCCGGGGTCAGGCACTTGAGCAACAGCAGCTTGCGGAAGTAACTGAACCAGTACTGTCAACCCGAAGGAACGGGAAAGGTTCGGAGATCACCTAAGTGTCGTCGTCTTCGGCTGTCCCTCTTCTCTTCCCTCCTCGTCAACCTCGGTTTCCTCTGGCGGCCCTGAGAAGAAGATAGATCGGTCTCTAGGCCAACGACGAGGTCGATCCCGACTCGTGTTCTCGTAGTTGAGAGGCAGGTCCACGAGGTGAGGGTTCTCCTCGCAGCACCAATGTCGCCAGGCGTCGATGTTCCTCGTCACATGACCGCAGATGTCTCGGAGCTGCGGCACCTGCTGCTGGACCGCATACAGTAGCTGCCACTGCTTGTCAGGGATGAGATCAATATCAGGGTTCCCGGGCCGGCCCGATACGTCCTGTATGCCAACACCTGAGCCAGCCGACGACAGATGACTTTCTCCTCGAACGCACGAGTCGGACCTCGGAGCAGCAGCCCCCACTCGGCGTTGTCGATGCGACCGGCGTGGCGATCGATCTGGGTTTGGATGAGGAAGGAGAATATGAGCTTATGGACCTCAAACAGCCCTCGGCAGACGAGTTTGAAGACATACTCGGTCACATCTGTCACCATGACCGTGTAGCTGAGGCACAGCAGGAGTGTATTACTACCCGTGATGAGAGTCTTCAGACGCGTGTCCAGGTCATCCGACTTTCTCCGCATTGTGAATGGTATACAGGAACATTCGGACCTGCCACGTACGACTGAGGGGCACTACGGTGGACTTCCTTACGAAGTAGAAGAGGGAGAACTGATACATCGGGTCGATGTTGGCCAGGTCAGCAACCACGAAGTAACTACAAGATAACGCTCAGACGAGTGCCCATCCGCAATGGCCGAAGTACAGTATGCTGCCCCTCTCGCTCACTGACAGGTACTTGTTACAGGCGGCCTCGATCTCAATCTTGGTCACCTGCCGAGATGGACCTCACCAAGACCTCGCGGAAGACCAACGCGCCCACCTCAGCATCGGCCACTCGCTCCTCGATCTCCTTGGCCGTCACTTTACTCTGTTGTAGCGTCGAAATGAGCACTTCGTCATCCAGTATGTTGCCTTGGGACTCGCTCAACAGCCGCAGAATCTCATCCTCCAGGCCCTGTAGCGTCTTCTTGTCCTTGTCCAGCTGCATCATCAGCTCGGTCTTCCTTCGCATCACTTCCGGCAACTCTGACTCCACCACCAAGGTCAGGAGCTGCTCCCCCAGGCCCTCGAAAGTGACCGTGAAGTTGATGACGGTAACCTGAAGACAGCCACCCTAGACTGAGGCGTAGCGAGCGGCTCCCACCTTAATGCAAACCTCTGGGTAGTAATGAGGGTTCGGCAGCTTAGTCGTCATGTAGAACCTGAGAACAACAACGATCACAACTGAGCCAGCAGGGCAGAGGGCGGTCATGGCCACCTGAAGTCCGGGTTGTAATCCACGTCCGAGTCACCAAGATGGATCTGCAGGCGGCCGTTGTTGTTGAAGACAGCCTTCTGAAGCACCGGCTCCAGAGAGGGGTCGAGGGTCTCCCCAATGTCCTCGATGAGGAGGGGGTTGCCCATGCGTATGGCGTTCTCCACGATCAGCAGCAGCTTGGGGTTGCCGAGCTTCAACAGCTGCAGTTGGCCCGAAGACCCTCCACCGCCTTCCTTCTTCTTGATCCACTTGTTAGCCTGCTCCTGTGGATCGATCATCAATGGCCATCGCTTCCCTCGGGTAACCAAGACACCATTGTCCAGCGAGACACTGTCCGAGGGCAGACCCTGAACGCATCCTTAGAGGCCAGAGGCTCTCGAAGGTTGAGCCCACCTGCAGGTTCCACTCCCGAACTTGCACAGGGTTGCCCATGACAGCAACGAGACTGAAGGTATCCGAGCACGGAATGCCCAGCTCCCGCATGTTCTGCAACCACTCCCCGACGACTTCTCGACGGTACCTGGCACAGGGCGATGGGAACTTCCCCCCCAGGCAGTCTTTTACTGTCCAGTAAAGGATCCAAAGTAGCTGATAGCAGCAGCCGAGAGGAACACATCCCCAGTAAGTGCCTCGATTTCAGCGTCCATCGTCTCCACAGTCTCCTTCCACCGTACCTAAAACTCCACTCAGGAAGACGCCCGTTGATCCGTACCGCAACTCTACCGATTCACCAGCCAGACCGACGGTGAGGACCTCAGCCCGCTGCAGTCGAGCTTGCGTGAGCTCGGCTTCGTTGATGAGCCTGAGAGAAGGCAACAGTAGGGACGACCTGAGAGTACTGGTGATGGTCACCTGTCTTTCTCGGCCTCGGTATCATCCAACTTCTGCTTTAACGCCGCAACCTTGTCCTGAATGGTCTTCAAGTCCTTCTGCTTACCAGCCAGGATCTGATCAGAAGCCCTCGACCCCAAACTCGCCCACGGACTGCGACGTTACCTCAGTTGCTTCCGCCAGCTGCTGGTTCATTTCCTCGAGTCGTTTCTTCTTCGGCTCCACCGTCTTCGCCACCTTCGAGTACCTGCCACCCAGCTCCTCCTGCCCGTCAACAGTCGTCCATCCTTACGTGTCCATGGCGTGAGTCCACATACACAGGGACTTGGCCGCCTTGGACTGATTACCCACAGAGTCGGGGGCGTACTCTGGTTTTTGGATATACTTTTCCAGTTTCTGACAACAACAAGGAGCTTTCGGATGACCACCGAGCCGGCTGCCGTCACCTTGAGGACGTTGGCGGGGATGTTGTCCTTGTCGTACTCCTTCAGCTTAGTCATGAACTGACTGTCCGATAGCACCCTCTTCGCTGTGTCCCAGTCGGGCTTCTCACCTACGGCACCGTAAAGGCAATGGGAGTCTCTCCTAGTGGCTTACCGAGTAGCGTGTTAACAGCCTCCATCGTCATCATAACCAGGGCCGGGGGTTTGGGGAAGCTCTTAATCTCGGTGATGTCCTTCTTATCGAGAGCATCCAGGCTTTTGATAGCCTTCTCGAGGGCAGGCATGGCAACGTCGAGGTCCTTCTGGGCGTCAGCCTGGATCGCCTGCACCGTCTCCGCCTGTTCCCTCACGACAGCTTCCTCAGAGGCAACCTTAGCGGCCACTTCGTCAGCCTTCTTTCGCTCCTCCGTAACGACCACGATCAGCTCGTCTGTCTCCACCTTCTTCTGCGCAAGGATCGGCTGCAGCGCTGTCAGCTCCTCCTGCAGGCTGCTAACAACCGAGTTTGCCTCCCTCAGCTTGTCCAAGCCGACCACCAGTCTCTTCTGAACCTTCATTTTCTCCTCGCGTTTTTCACTCAGCATCTCCGTGTACAGGTGAATTAGATCGAGGTAACTCTTAGGCGTCGAGTAGACGTGGCGTCTGAGCCTCTCCAGGAAGACCTCGCTCCACCTCAGAACGCTCTGATGCACCACCACGCACTCCCGCGCAAGGTTCGCCTTCATGCCATCGTCCAAGGCTTCTGATCTTCTCGAGGAACCTCGTCGCCACAGAGGACAGGGCGTCATCCGGCCACGGGTGGAACCAGTCAACCGTCGTACAATTCACCAGACTCGGGAACATCCGCATTCGGATCCTCAGGGCGTCACCAACCGGGCTCACAGCAAGAACGATGTGCAAGTTTTCTTTAATGCGCTCTATGAAATAATTCCATACCGCATCTTTCGCTTCACTTCGATTGTTCTCCTTAGCCACAGGCCTGAGGTCACCAACGATTCTGTCCATCTCGTCGGAGGGGAAGAGGTTGGGGACCTCTCCCGCGTTAAGAACGTTGTTGATGTCCTCGAGGAAGGTCTCGCTGATGATTTGTGTGTCGTTCAACAGAAACAACGTCTGCTTCCCCTCGGCAGACCCCGACCCAATCAAGAATGCCTTCTCGTCCTCCCTGAACTGATCGACGCCGTAGCCCTTGGTGAGCTCTATCTCGAACTCGCCCATCTCGGCCATGCTAGCTGACAGTCTGGCCAGCGACTGCCTGCCGCTGCCGCCAACGCCCACCAGCAGGAGATTGCCCCGTTCTTGCCGCAGCACTCGAGAGATGTGCGCCACGTGCTCCATAGCGTCCTTGAAAAATACCAAGTTCATCGGCGTCGAGTGGGAGAGGTTATACTCATCATTATAATCTTCCAACACCTTCGCCATCTTGCCGAGGTCAGTAATCTCCTCGTAAACTCTGTTGTCCGAGCCTGGCTTCAAGAAGTCTCCCCACATCAGGGGAGCGGCACCGAAGAGGTCATCAGCCTGCAGGTTGTCCGCTCGGAATTTGACCTTCACCAAGCTCAGTAGCGTCTCCACGTACCACTTGCGGTCCTCCTCGTTGATCAGTCTGTCGTAGAACACCCGAGACATCTCATGAATCCACAGCCTAACGCCTTTGTCGGCCGAGTTACAACTTGCTGGTCGGGCCATGAGTATGCCTTGGAAGACCTTCGATACGTCCCTCAAGTTGAAGAGATAGTGCGACTTCGCCGGAGTTGGCAAAAGGTCCGCTGAGATCTTCTCGTAGAACTCGATGGTGCCTCCGACCATCGCGTTGATCAGGGCCTGCACATCAGGCTTGAACTTGTAGGCCGCGAAGAAGCCTCCGAGAATCGAGGAGAAAATGACAGACATGGCGTCGTGGGAAGCGTTGGGCATGCAAAGAACCATACTGTGCCTAGTGAACCTCGGCGTCATCTCATTCCTCCCTCCACCCGGCGGAGCGGCGCACAGCAGTAGGGTGGTGTTCTCAACCTCCTTCCAGAAAAGCTTCTTCCTATCATAAAAGCCACCGAGGTCCTGCAGGAGGCGCAGCAGCTCTATCGGTGGCTGGGCGCCGTACTCCTCCACCGCCGGCATGTTTACGTCGTCAACCAAAGAATGACCATCTTCTTATTAACCGGGGCCCCGAGGAGGGTCTTCCTCTTCTTCTCGAGCTTTCCCTCAATGGTCAGCTGGATTCTCGAGGCGTTACTCTGGGCACTCAAAGTCATTGTCACGGGAACCACGGCCGAATGAACCTTCATTCTGTTCAACAGGTTAGCAAGAATAACAGACTTCCCTACGCCCGTCATGCCCGTCAAGAGCACGCTTTTCTGCTGTGTCAACATCTTGTCCACAACGTAAGAGAAGCGGACGCTGTCCACGTTGGGGACCAGCAACTGGAGGTAGCTGTCGGTGTCCTTGTAGGCGAACTTCGGCACTAGATCTTCCCATGGCAGGAACCGACTTCCCTTCACGAAGTCCACGTAGCCGTCATACACGCTGCCACCGCGAGGGAAGGACACGGACTCGAACTCTTGCTCGCAGTACTGAGCGAACATCTGTCTGCTTCTGGTGTCGCAGGAGCCCCCGATGGACCAAGCCATCGAGAAACAGAAGGTGCTCTGGATGATCTTGTCGAGAAGCTTGGCAGACTCCTCGTTGCCTGGGTCCAGTTTACGCAAATCGATCATCGGATTTTTCTCAGGGTCGCAGTCCGAGCTGGCAGCACCGTGCAGCGTAGCAGCCTCCCAGGACAGGACAGCCTCGAACAGGAAACAGAAGGAGTAGATCAGTTGCGTGTCCACCGTCGCCAGCGGCTCCGCTGAGTTTCGTCGAATCCACGCTATGGCCGGGTCCAGATGCCTCTCCATCAGGTCCCATATTTTCCCCCGCACAGCGTCAGTGTACGGCGGCCCTTCCGGGAGATGGTTGTACAGCCAAGTGAAGGCAAATGGTCGCCATCCGAGATCGAGAGGGTCCACATAGACCATACCACATCTCGACACAGTAGCCGGGGAGGCCACGGCCAGGTCCTGGACTTCGAAGAGCATCCTCATCTCGGGCTTCGAGCTTGATGCGCTCGCCGTTGGCCAGACAAAGCGTCATGTTATCGTCCAGCACGGTGTTCATGCTCTCGATCCAGATGGCGTCCACAGGACCATCAAAGACGGTCCATCGCCAATCCTGCGTCTCATCAGCCACATTAGCCCGCATAAGGGAGCTGCCAAGGCCGTCCGTCCACTCCTGCGTGAGTTCATTGAACTCGCCATAGAGCTCTCCCATGGTGATGCACTTCGGGTTGAGGACGTCGTACCTCACCGTCTGATAGTTGTCGTCGGGATGCCCATCAGCTCGTAGCTTGCTCAAGGCCTTCGCCAGCGTACGATAGATGACAGTCTTTCCGCCAGTGGTAGGCCCGACCAGCATGACTCCGAAGCGGACGTTGAAGGTCTCATAAAGTTGGATAACTTTCTTCGCCTGAGCGTCCACCACCTGAAGCCCCTCGCTCTTCACTGAGTGATCGACAGCTTCTCGCAGGACACCATAATCTATGTAGGGAACCTCTACTCCGGGGAAGAGGTCCCCGACTATGGCGTAGAAGAGGGGAAGATCGGCCGCCAAGAACTTGGGAACATTAGAGTCCCTCATGGCACGGATGAGAAGGACGTCCTCATTAAGGTCAGGGTCAGAACGCTTCAGACTGCCAGCCATCACCAGCACAGATTTCACCGCGCGCATGCCGAAGTCGTAGTGGTCCTGCTTTGATAGTTGCTCCGATGAGAGTTTGTAAAGCTTGGTGAACTTGCCCGAGAGCCGCTTGGCGGTGCTGAAGCCTGAGGCACGGATGAAGTCCAAAAATGCTCAGTGCAGGGATCGAACCCGCGCCCACCTTCAGCAAAAAGCATGATCTCAGCGATGAGCGTGTAGTCGGGAACCATCATGCTCATCGGGCGAAAGAGAACTTTCAAGTTGTCAGGCAGCTCAGTTCGACCAGCGTATCCGGGGTTCATCGTGATGAAGACCCCACACGTGGCTGAGGAGGGAACTCTCACAAGTCTCAGGACCCCCAGCAGCCCTCCACCCCTTACGCTTGAGTCTGAGCATGAAGCCCTCGAACATGAATTCTGGTTGGTCGTTCAACAAAGCCACTCGGATGGTCAGGAGCTGCTGCGCAATAACACTCAACACCTGCAGCAGCATCAGTTCATGCATATCCGTACAGTAGCGACGCGTCCCCGAGAGCCTCCTGACCTCGATAGAAATTCTGTTGAACTCGTCAAGGCAGGTCCAAGCACCGGCAGTCACGACTCCACTGTACAGCTTCCCCATCATTTTATAGTCTATCTGGTCACTGCAGTTGAATACAACGCACTGCCGGGCTAGCGCCTTGGCGAGGTCCTTGGTACTCTCGGTCTTGCCGGTACCCGCTGGGCCAGCGGGGGCAGCCCCGAGTTTGATATGGAGGGCACCAGTGATAGTCATCCAACATCTGAGAGCGTTCTATAGATCCACGAGTGCGCAGACACATAACATCTTCCGATGTAGTCTAGCTGGTTAGGATTCGTGGCTCTCACCCACGCGACCGGGGTTCGAGTCCCCGCATCGGAACTTTTCCGATCAACCTCACCTGTCTGTCAATGGCGTGATAACCAGCCTTGTTGTTGCCCCTTGATACTCAAAACCATAACGAATGACTGCATCCACTTGGTTCACAATACAGTCATCCTCTTCAACGTCCCAATAATACCTTCGACAATTGCAACCGTCACCCACACGCACGCTCAAGACCACAACCTACCGAAGCTGCTGCTGCCACTTAAAGCTTGAGGTCGACACCACGTTGTTCTCCGATAGATCCTCTATGATGTCTCTATTATGCACATCTTGAGTGACCAGGGCCACAACCGACCGGCGCTGTATAGAAGAGAGTTTAGATCTGACTAAGTCAGTGAGGTCCTCCAGCTGTGTCACGTTACGTTGATACCTAACCGTGCCATCGCAACATGCAGATATTTCCACCCAGAATTCCAACTTACCAGATTCTCATCGCGTCCACCACCTTGTTCTTATCTTTATCCTGCAGTATCCTCTCCGTCTCCGAGCACCACATTATCATGCCAACACAGGACACAACCTGCGCCTCCTTCTCAGCGACCCACTCCTTCCTAGGCTGCTCTGGGTAGTCGATAAATCCCTTCTTCATCACCGCGTGCATACTTTTAACCATATACTCCTCCACCTCCAACAGCCACTTCTCCGACATTCCCTCGAGCTTTGAGAACTTTGAAGAACGGTATCTCCTCCCCCTCACTGGAGATCATACCGACGATATCAGAGCCACCAGACGACCCTCCGCCGCTCTTATCGTCCTCACCACTACCGAAGCGCAGCTTGACGAGGTTGTCGAAGCACTTGCGGAGGTGTGGTTGGACCGCCTGGACTCTCCTTGCTTGAGCGAGGATCTCCAACAGCTCATCATTGGACAGGAAGAAAAATCTCGGGAACGCCTAAAACGGAGAAAAAGATTCCCATCTCCACGAGGGTCGGCCTCAAGCGCTCACCTTCCGCTTCGAGTGAAGGTACTCCTCCAATGACTTCTGTATTTGATCCAAAGTCTCGTTAAATTCCTTGAACTGCTCCAAGCGGCCCTCCTTCGTCCCCGCCACAAGCGCCACACTGTAGTCGTTGGTGTCTTTCATAATGTTACGCCAATGCTGATCGATCTCCATGAACTTAGCCGACTCTATCGGCAACTGCTTCTTAATATCCCCTGCACTGAAGATGGACTCCAAGTACCTGCCGAGCGACGACATGAGGACGTCTAGGCCGCGAGAACCTACACCCAGTTCCGCTGGACCGCCAGCCACTCGTCTAAAGTCTCTTGGAAGAGCATCAGATTCTTCTGCCACTCTTCCACCTCGTCACGTATCGGACCGACAAATCTGATCAAATCAAGCTCCCTCCTGCTCTTGACGATATTGAGTCGCCTACCGGCTGCCAGAAATGGTGGAGATGTTGACTAAGGAGTCCTCGAGCGCTGTAATGACGTCGTCCACAGATCCCTGACAGTGGAACTCCTAGGTAACAGCCAGTTGCCTTATCAACTCACCAATATGAAGATTTCCTTGCTATCCTTATACGGGTTGAGGACGAGCTCGAGATCCTCCCATACACGCTTCACCTTGTCGAGCATCTCCTCAAGTGACTGCGAACATTCAAACAGTGACGACGAGCGGAGCGAAGCTGCTGTTGCTGTCATTACCTGCTCAGCGCCAGCCCGGCCCGATATCTCCTGGATCTCCTCCATGCTCTTATCAACCCCCATGCTGAGCAGGACGCCCAAGGTCAGCTCGTCGCTCTCGAGGTCCAACTCGACTCCAATGATCTCATTAATCTCCTCCCAATGACGTTCCTTCAACGCGGAATTACTAAACAACAGCATCACCACCATCACCGACAGGCCGCCCTCACCGCAATGCCATGACGACCGGCAGAGTGTTCTTGAAGGCAGTAACCTTGGCCGTGAACTTAGCAGCCACCGCGTTCGTCTCGAGTTGCTTCATGCTCTGCATCGCCACCTTCTGATACACCGCCACCTCCTTAGAAATCTTATCAACGTCAACCAGCCCGAAGCGCCATTGGAGCCACTGCTCGCTGGTCTGCTCCCACTCCTCCAACGACTTCCACAACCTCGACACGCTACCGCAGAGGACCTGATCAGGAGAACTCTCCCGAATCCCCGACAACTTCATCCCTCCCCCGCACATCACCTTGAGCTCGTCCACCTTCTCGAACGGCGTCACTTCTATCTTGAGCGCCTCCTGATAGTCATTAATCCTGAAAAAATATCGGCCTACAGCGGAGCGACGCACGAAGAAGTGGTGGTCACCTCTGAGCGTCCACGATGGTCGCTGCCACGTGCTGGTCGATGCGCTCCAGAGTTTCGAGCACCTCCTGGCGGCCCTCCTTAGACGACGCCAAAGACTCATCGGACAGCTTGTGATCTCTGAGCTTATCAAAGCCTTTGGTGACACAGTCCAGCATCACCGGTATCTCCTGGCCAAGCTCCTACAAGAGGTCACCCTTGCACTTCACGGATCAAAAGATACTCCCACCTTTATGAAACGGTTGATATTAGCCTCAGTGTTCCCTGCGAGAACTCTATCTGATTCCGCAGACTCCCAAGCGCTTGCGATAGCTCCATGAAGGACGTCCTCTGCTTAGTGCTGGTTTTGATATTAAACTCCTTCACCAAGTCCATGATGTCTCCCCACGTCCTGCTGCCGACTCTCCATCGCTTGAATGCTTATCACCGCTTCGCCTTCGCCATCACCCACTCGGGTGCCATCTGAAACCAGAGCCGTCCACGCGAGACCCCACCACAGACGCGCTGACCTCCCTCCTCCCGAGCGCCATCAGGACTGCCACCCGAGGCCGCGGCGTCCTTCCCGTCAGTCCCCGCCAGCTTGCCCAGATACGTCGTAAAGTGGACGAACTCCTCGACGTTCGAGGGGAGCGTCCCCAGCTTCTCGTTGGCGTCCTTGAGCTCCTCCAGCAGTCTGTGTATCCTATCCATCGCCATCTCCGGTATGTACCTACCCATCACCCTCACAGCAGGGACCTGCGCTTGCCCCCCTTCTCACCGCTGCAGCTTCTCCAGACACTTCACCGGGTTGGGCTTGAGCGTCTTCTGGAAAGCCTCAGCGTCCAGACGGAAAAGACCTATCTCCTTCCTTGGTTCAATCGCGGCTATCATCTGCTGCTGATCTCGGTACCTGAACACCAGCTCACTCAAACCCGACTCGCCCAGGCCGTCCGAGCCGTCACTTGACGAGACCATCCCGATAGACTTCCAGTTCGGCATCAGGCCCGTAGTCCTCTCTATGCTCATCACTTCGTTCTCGTCATAC
The DNA here is from genome assembly GCA_013115135.1 of Perkinsus olseni. NCBI lineage: Eukaryota > Perkinsozoa > Perkinsida > Perkinsidae > Perkinsus > Perkinsus olseni. The sequence continues at coordinate 34,899 of JABANP010000111.1, read as the reverse complement.
ATCCGAACGTAGCGCTGATAGGTGGCGGTGAAGTCCATGACTTTGTCGAAGAGGTTGGCCACTCTCTCACCGACGGCCACGAGCACCTGCGGCATTTGCCATGCCCCTCGTCAGGCCCTCGACCACCACCCACCTCCCCCAGCTGCTGGTTGTTCAGTACAGCTCCAGCCGTGCGCGTGCTACTAATAGTAGGCGCGTCGGAGGAGCCCACCTCGCTCAAGGGGGGCCACGAATGGCCGGAACTCCGGTAAAGCCAGGAAGGACGGGGATGACGACACCGCGCGGAGGGACTCCATCAACCTAGGGAAGGACTCTTCCCTTCCTCTGCCACCACCCCTACGCTTACGATTCTTCGATGAAAGTGCGAAAGTCTTGACCGGTCGGAGAGAACTCTAGCCGGCTGCTGTGTTCACCTCCTCGGCGATGCTGTCCCACCACGAACGTGCAACGATCTGAGCCGTCCCTTCACGAAAACAACATCCTCCGTGAACTCACAAAAATGGGCTTCTCCATGGGAGGAGCATCAAGCACGCCGAGCATGCCTGGTCTGTAGGGCTGGGCGAGGATGCTCTTCATCGTCTCCGCCCGAGACAGGTTGGTGGATGGCCCTCCCTCAAGCCTTCGCCGCTCTTCCTCTTCCACCTGCTTCATGTACTGATCCAAAAGGGCCAACAACCCTTCAGTCGATCGGAAGCACATGGCGGATACCGAGTCGGAGAGGATGTACTCGCAGGTACCTTCCCATGACATCCTCATTACTCTCAAACCTTGCCGCACGCTCACGTATAAATCTGACGAGCTCTCGGCACTTAGTCCTAGTGGTAGCCTGCTCAGTGTAGGTAAAGTGGTGGTCAGGCTCTGAGAGGAAGCCTCGGTCGGCGGCAAGTTGATCCCCATTCTCACCGGCCACCCCCTCCTCGCCTTCCTCATCGCCATCAGCATCCTCTAGCAGGCTGAACACGCTTTGGAGTTCCTTAGGTTGATGGAACCCGTTGGCCTTGAGGAAGTCCGACAGGGACCGAGCGCAGGCCTTTAGCACCTACAACGCAATGAATCATCGCCTCCACACCACCACCCACAACCCTACCGTCATCTTCAAACTCTCCCGGACCGCCACCAAATTCTTCGACAAAGTCTGCCGGCAGACGGTCTGAGCCTCTGCAAACTCCTCCACGCGGCAACAGGAACCTCCTGCCCCCCTTATCGGAAGGGCGGAGGCCTCCGCTATGGGCCACTTGAAACGCTTCTTGCCCGGTCGACCCCTTCCCGGCTGCTCACTCGGGACCACTGGTGGCCGCGTACCGGGCTTGGTAGTAGGGGTAGTGAGGTCCAGGAGGCTCCAAGCGGAGACCGTCACGCACTCACTGCGCACCGCCAGCAAGGCGTCCCTCATCGTGGGGTTGAGGATGAACAGGGACTTGCTCAGAAGATCTGACCGCAGCCCGAGGGGTCGAAGCTGCCCCGCAGTTCGATCCGAGCTTACTGCGAGACTTCCTGATTTTCTGTCTGATCACCGCTGTCCTCCAGATGGTGTAGAGCTTCCATCTTCCGAATCGGGCGAAGAACGGTATCTTCATGACCCTTCGGTAGAGGGCCTCATCCTTCTGCCACTCATAGAGAGGCGTAAACTCAATCGAGCCTCGGCGGAAGGAGGTGACTCCTCGAACGCCTGCAGGCGGTGATGACCAGCCCAACACCAGCCAGACTAGCGTACTTATTGTTAGGTAGTCGTACGGGTCGATATCCGAGAAGGGAACGATCTTGAGGTCGTACGGACCCCCACACCTACGGAAAGGGAATGATGAACGCTACGGACGACGATGATGTCGTCTGTTAATGTCGTAGTGGACGGCACCAGTATCGTTGCAAGACCCGCATCGGCCCGGTCGCCTCGACCCTAGGTACTACTCCCAAATCCTACCGAGTCATGTAGCAGAACTCCTCAGTAAGACTGTCGCTGGAGAGAATGAAGTTAATGAAATCCATCGGCTCCAACCAGCGCCCTTCCGCCACCGTTTTCTCTCGACCCTAAGCTCGACCGCTGCAACCTCCCACCATACTACCCTCTAACTCACCCGTGGGGCGGTCGAGGTGGCTGGACTACGCTCGAGCGGCGCCTCGGCTGCTTCGTCTGTTCCCTGGCCACCTCCGTGGACCGCATGGGCCGCTTCTGAGCTCCTAAAATCGTACCACCGTGTCGGTTTGCTCTCCCTTGAGCTCTGCTACCAATCAGGATTGGCCGGACGTTCGTATGAGGCATCACTATGTCCATCGCCGCCGAGCTTCTCCGCCTCCTCCCACCCCCGGCGACGACCGAGGCCGCCTCCTTAGTACTCGACTTCTTCTTGGGAACGGATCTCAGTCGGGGAGCTCCTGTCGGCTGCAGCGGTTTGAAGGTAGTAAGCCGGGCCTTCAGCCTTGCCCGGGCTTCCTCGGGGTCGGGAGGGCTGTCGAACAACGGATGGTCGTCATCCATAGCGAATGCCGGTTCGATACCCTATCCGGACGATAGTACTAAGCGCGGGAGCTCGAGTGCCAATCCCGCCACGCCGGAAGCCTACAGCCACTTCCCTCCAGCATGATTGACAACCCAAACAACAAGGCTGTAGCAAACGTCACATAGGAGCTTCGTTAGAAGCTCATGAATCAACAGCTCCCGCATGGGGCCTACACCGCGGCTGCCGCATTTGCCAGTACGGTCATGGACGGGCACATGCTGGTACCAACGACGACCACGCGGAGCGCTGCATCCCACAACATCTCCCGGGAAGGCTAAACCCTGCAGTACTAATGCAAGTCGAAACATGATCAAGAGAGGTTCACGCAACTACGACGATTTTATGTCGGTGGTGCGCCCTTGCCAGCGGACTATGGACTCGACGTAGCACGACAGGGAGGGAGGGCGTCCAAAAGGAAAAAAGCGAAATTAACCGATGCCGGGTCATGCCGAGCGGTAGTATGGCCGCAAGGCGTCCTGAAGGTATCTCCAATTCTGAACGACAGGTGAATCAGGTCAGTCTAGAAAGAGGGGACTGAGGCTGCTTATCAAGACAAGTAGGAGGCGATGCGTTGCAGATTCGAGGATTGTCTTGCGCCCTGTTGCTGAACGACGAAACTTCATCGAGGAATAGCCCTTCGCCTTAAGTGGCAGAGTGACGCTGCGAAGACTCGGCGTTAATCGAAGCTAGGAACGCTGTGAGCCCTGATAATCCTGTTGTCACCTCCCGCAACTTGCGGGTCAATCCAGTGGCTTTGGAATGAGCAATTTCCCATTTTTTGAAAACGAAAAATGAGGTATCAACACGACTGTCATGGTAGCTTACAGATCTTCCATTGAAACGGCTATCAACCTCAGAGAATCAGGAAAAAGGCAAACTGTAGCGGCAAGCCTAAGAGGCCTGACGACAGAAGGGAAAGTAGAATACGTGCAGTGACCTGTTATCAGAGCCTACCGCCTGCCCACCACAGGCCTGGCTGACGTTGAAGTCAGCTTTCCTGCAACTTACGTGCATTTAGGTCAAATATTTCCTCCGCCTCAGTGATCGATTTAGCTGCCCCTTTGACCCCAGGTGGAGTTTAACCCCCTTCAATAGAAATGGAGACCGACCCGAAGATCCTCGAAGCAAGAGCTCAGCTCCGCGCCAAGCTCGGTGATGGTGCCCAGCGTGCCGGTGGCAGAGGTAGTTTCAGAGGGCTGGTCGATTCGTCATCGATGGGGTGTCGTTTGAGTTCGGGGGCGTTGCCGGTGTTCGCTATGGCACTAGTGGTGTGCCTTAGGCTCGGCCAGACTGAACAGGAAGGCCGTCCATCGCGGCTCCAGCGCTGCCAGTGACGACAAGAAGCTCTTCGGCATGCTCAAGCGACTTGGCTGCCACGAGATCCCTGGTAGGTTGGGAAGGGACGCATGGGGGTAGGGGTGGGTCAGTTTCATCATCATCCGTTGCTCAGGCATCGATGAGGTTAACATGTTCAAGGCTGACTCTAACATTATCCACTTCGAGAGGCCGAAATGTAAGGCGGGGGCGGCCTCTTTCGAAGGGCGGGGTTTTGACTTGTCTGGGAGTGTGTGGGGAGGGTCAAACGCCACTGGTCTTCTCTTCAGTCCAAGCCGCCATTGGTGCCAACACCTTCGTTGTCTCCGGCGGCAACGCTGCCGAGAAGACTGTCGATGAGCTCATGCCCGAGATCATCCCCCAGCTCGGCCCTGAGAACGTCGCCATGCTCAAGGAGATCGCCAACCAGATGAGGCTCGCGCAGGAGGCTCAGCAGAAGGGCAAGGAGCAGCAGGCCAAGGACGACGAGGAGGTCCCCGAGCTCGAGGGTGACTTCGAGGAGGCTTCCAAGAAGGAGGAGAAGAACTAAGTACCACACCTCGGCCAACTTGTCTTCTCGGTTTCCTCCGTTTTCCTCTTGTTGTGTTCATTCACACCCCAGTGGGTATGGCCACTGCCGGCCCGCAGCAGTTTTCCAATCATGTCGTCGTCGTCTTCGAGGGGCTCAGGGTCACCAGTCGGGAACGGCATGCCAAGGGCAACGTATTGGCGAATTTATATCAGCTCGTGCCTTCTTGGCATCATCAATAACAACGGTTACACGCTAGTCAACGCGGTGGCCGCCGATCTGGCCTTCCACTTCGGTAAAGTTAATTTCATGAGTATGTTCACGTTGGTACTCCTCCTGGGTTGTTTCGGTATGACGATGTTGCACTCCCGAGTGGCCTTTAGATTCTCCTTCAAACAGCGTATCTTTCGTTACCTTGACCTTCCAGACGCTGTCTTACGGTCTGTTGGCGCTGGCAGCGATTCTCACGAACCCTAATTTTGGCTTTGCCCTCTCCCTCATCGGGACGGTTCTCACAGGCTTCGCCCAGGCCATAGGGGAGGTTAATAACATCTCTCGTCTGCACAAGTTGCCAGCCACCCTTATCGGGGCGTGGGGCGCGGGTACTGGCCTTGCGGGTATCGTAGGGCCCCTGGTGTACTCCCTCCTGATAGCCGCTGGCGTCCACTACTCGTATGTGATGCTGGGTATGATCATCACCATACCCATTTATTGGGTCCTGTTCTGTTACATTAACAATAAGGCTGATTCCTATACAGCCGTCGTAGGGACGGACGATAAGCCGACCGAAGTCGCCACCAATAGTGTTAGTAGCAGTCTGTCTCTTAGCAGTATCAAAGTGGCTTTGGCCATGGCGGGAGGCATCATAGTCAACCTCACCGCGGTGTACTTCCTCGAGTATTGGATACTCACGGGCTTTCTTGACCGGGCCTCTGTTGGCCTCCCACTTGAAGCCTCTTCCTTCGCCCGTTCTACTGTAAGATTTTGCAACATCTCCTATAATATTGGCGTGCTCATATCCCGGGCTTCGGTGACGTGGTACCAAATACGACGAGTATGGATACCAACTTTTCTGCAACTCCTGCTTCTGGTCTTCTGGGCCTTGGAGGCGAGCCTCCACTTCATCCGAGGAAATGTCGGTGGTAACTATTCTACCATGACCTGGCTGTACATCAGCATCATGTTAATAGTGGGCCTCATGGGTGGTGCCTCTTACTCGAACTGTATGTTCCTGTTTCAACGCCGGGAAGATATCCCCAACACTCATCGTGAGCTATGCGTTAACCTAGGATTCGCTGCCTCTAACCTCGGTATCCTCCTTGCCAGCTTGGCCTCCCTTCTCATGGCCAACACCCTTATGAAGGAATGCACACTCTACCCTGAGGCGCCGGGCTGCCGGGCTTAGTCCCTCCATCGGCTGCTTCCGGGTACTACGTCAATTACCATTCAAGTATTTTTGGAATTCTCCGTTTCAAGTAACACTTAGTCGTTGTCGTGTTGATTAATAGTAATACCGCACCTTTCCCTACTCCTGAGCAGTATTGGCCGCGGCTTCATGGCGTCCGGTGGCTACTACCCCTCCGGAATGTCCGTACCGGATTTATCGGTCTTCCGATCGACGTACCATTTCATGACCGATCCGGTAATAAGCAGAATTGCTGATCACTGGGAAACACCTTTCTCGCCCCTGTAGGAAGTCCCTGAGCGAAGCGACTATCCCCCTGGCTACAGCGGTCATCAACCCAAGACGAAGTTCCTCTTCGGGTACGGGTCTCCCACAGCTAGCAGGAGTACTACTGTCGTCCGAGGCCATCAGGTGAGTATTCACTGTGGTCTCGCTAGGTAGGAAGGGGGGTGGCAGGTACTGGAGGCGGCACCACCTTTACCCACAGGGAGCTGGATGTGCAAGCCACCTCTACAGAGGGCTCAGAGTAGGGGAGTGTGCTCTGGGCGTTCGCTTTGGAAGCTCTTCTTAGTCCCGAGGCCGGTGACTGCTCCCGATGGTCCTTCGGGTCAACCAGAGGCCCGACCGCAACAACAGCAGCGACAAGAACGGAGGTATGCATCGCTCCGCTGAAAGTGCTAACCAGAATCATGATAGATACTTCCATCCCTCGACACCGTTTGGTGAGGAGCTCTTCAAGCCTCCACTACTACTGCCCGCCGGCTTATAAGATTCCTCGCAGCTCAGAGGCGGAAGGCAGGAGGACGACAGGTTGGTCTGAAGGTTGATGGGATAGTGTCGCAGACAGATTCCCAAGTAGGAACCAGATTGAGAAGGTCTCGATCGGCTATAGGAGAAGGGCAGCACCCATCGCAGCTGAGTTCGCCTGAGGGGGTCTTCTTCGGTGGGGGTGGTACGGGTTATGATATCGGTAGTGGAGTGAAGTCCAGTTGGTGGCCCGAAGCCTCTGCTGCCGCCAGACCCTCCACAGTGTACTCGGGGATGTACCCCACCCCGGGCTACCATCGACCCATGCCTTTTATGAGGTACTCTGATCTCCCCGGCTGATGTTTTTTCTGGTGGACCTCTGTAGGTATGACGGTACGGCAGCTCTGTTCGCTAATTTGAGCTCCCAGCCTCGTCTGGACCGAGAGCGGCGGCAGTAGCTCTGGGGTGCCTTTTGTTGCACAGTCTTTCCTCCATCGGGGAGTGTCGTCGAAGTAAACCGTATAATAAACATGTAATCTGATGTTGACCCTCGTTCTCTACGGGTTGAGCTGATCAATAACGGCGGAGCGAAGTGCGTCATGTTATGTATGTTTTCATTGACCAATGGCGGCGACCGCGAGCCCTGCTACCCCTCAGCCAGTACTGGATCAGCCAATGGAGGATGCGCAGGCGGAAGTCAAGAATGAGAGCCGCGAGTTGGCACCCTTCCCGCCCCGCGACCTGGGAGACTTGACCAAGGAGGAGTTGGAGATGAGCGTCGGTAACAGCACGGACTTCATGTACCTCTGTATGTTCATATCGGAGTTTGGCAGAGGACTGAAGGTAGTACTCGGGAGGAGGAGGAACTCCCCTGTGGGGACGGGTCGTGTCCTCTCAGTTTCCGATGGCTCACTGGAGCTTCATGGGCCTCTTTAATGATCTCTATGAATCGCAGATCATAGAGGGCTACGTCAAGGACATCTTGCTGAAGTGCCTTCATCCATTGGGGAAACCGGTTATATGTAGTACTTCTGTGATTTGAGAAAGGAGTGGTATGCGCGGCTTTGGTGCAGATCCAGCTGCAACTACTACCGATGAGGAGGTCTCTATCAGGATAGAGCGTATGATTGGCAAGCTCTTCCTTGACAATGGCTTCGAGTCGGAAGTCCTAGCTGGCATCCGGCCCGTCGGCAATATGGAGATGGCGACAGACGATGAGGGCCGCCTCCTAGTTGAGGACCCCAGGCAGCTCGTCATGTGGGCTGAGAGGAATGTTCTGGAGAGAATGAGAATAGTAGGAATCTTTGACGCTCGAGAAGTGCACTCTTCGACCTTAGATACGGTTCGTGTTCGGGCTGCTGCTCGACATCCCGGGGTGCCTAGTACCCTCCTCAGCTGGGAATGACGTTGTGGAGTCCACCACGGCCATATCAACTTATATACCCCTTAGAGGGCAGAGAGAGGCCGGACGAGTACTAGGCTTCGATCTGAAAGGGAGGAGGTAGTAGCTTGAAGTGTACTGGGCTCAAGTGGAGCCTCGGGTCAATCCAGTTTGAGAATGAAGAACGACTATTGGCGTTGATGTACGGAGTGTTTGAAGGACTCTCGAAGCAGCACGAGCGAACTGATTCCGAGGCTTTTCGAGTATAATGCATATTTAGAATTATTCGGTTTCGTCTTGGGCGTCCTCAGTCTCGCCATGCTGTCGACAGTCCTTCCCCGCCCGTGGTGAGCGTCTCTTCAGGTGGTGGTGTGTGAGGGACAGCGAGATGGGTCTAAGGGTGTGGAAGGAGGGCTCCAATGGCGATGTGGAACTGGCGGTTTGGGAAGGAGCTCTCCTGCCAGCTATAGCGGGCTCTCTCGAGGATGAGGTCATGAGGGCCAAGTCAGAGCTCAATAGGAAAGTCACTGACATCAAGCTGAGTCGCCGTCGTAATAGCGGGGAGGGGAAGAAGAGGAAGAGAGGGAAGGAGGAGGACGACGGTGAAATCAACCTTTGTGTGGCCTGTGGTACGGCCTTATTCTCGGATGCTCCCTCTACCCTATGTTACGTCGTAGGTGAGGAAGTAGCACAACCCAAACACTCTAGGCAGCGGTCGTCAGCCAAGGCTAAGGACCATCACCCGGCGCCGGCACATTGCCCAGAATGCAATGGCATGATGGACGCTGGCTGCGTACGGTCATATGGTTGTGGAGGACAGCCACAGAGAGTGCAAGAAGACATGGTACGATGTGGGCATGCCTGCAAGTTTTCGTACCACTCCTTTGGGAACTCTCAGGCGGTAACATCAGGACCACTAACTGGCACCTCGGGCCCAATTCGGTGTCCGAATTGTCATCAATTAGTTCTTGCTCGGAAACTTGAAGGAATTGGCTGAGCACGTGGATCAGGAGGTGAAGGCAGCAGAGAGGAGGGGAAGGAGATTGGCCATGAAGGAGAAGCAGGAAGCAATGGCGGCCGCAAGATACGCCGAGGCATTGGCGCAGGCCCCGGGGAGGAGGGAGAGGAAGAGAGTCGACTATACGTCTAAGGTGATGCTCACGCATAGCGCAACGCCAACGGGAGTTTGCAAGCGAAGTTTGGATGTTGGTCTGGCTGGTTAAGACTGTGGTAATCGTTTCGCCTTTGAATCGTAAAGACTGGCATGTTGGTCGTGTATAACTTTGGTTGCACTGGGAAAAAGAATCGGTACTCGGTGTCTATTCTTCTGCTACCGAGGTCGCAGGTTCAATCCCGAGCCATGGGATCTTTTGTTGTCAGGCTTTCGACCAGCAGATCAATCGAGCCCTCAAACGGAGTGAGCATCCAGATGACGGTGACGACGACGATGACGAGGCAGAGGAGGGCGGGTCTGGGCGAAGGTCTAGGAGTTCGAAGAGGGAGGCGCAGAACCTTAGCCGGTGAGCAACGCTAAGAAGCCGCCTGAGCGTTTTGACCGTTCTTTACCTCAGGGAGGCCCGCTTGGCTCGTCGCCATGAGCATCAGGAGCAGCAGGCGTTGGGGGAGGCAGTAGCGCAGGTAGAGGCCCTGGGCAGTCGTACTACAACAGGAGGGCAGAGGAGGAGTACCAGAGTGAGGACACAGAGGGGTGGAGGGGAAGGGTATTCAACAAGGAGGGGCTCTGAGTCGTCGTTGGGGGAGTCGGCCTCTTCCTCATCCTCATCATCATCCTCGGTGAGTGTGGAGGGCGATGGAGACTACCTCGAGTCGGGCGATGAGGACATCCGGGCATCCGATGTCGAAGATGATGATGAGAGTGGAGACGAAGGGGTTGTAGATGAGGAGGGTGGCGGGGGAATAGCAGCCGACGTCAAACGAGAGCACCGACAGAAGGAAGAGGAGCAACAGCAAGAGGAAGAGGCCAGACGACCGTCACCAGAGAGCGGAAGGGAGGAAAACGAAGACTCTATTGGCTCGTCGTCGAGTAGCAGCAGCAGCTCGAGCAGTGACACAGAGCTATCGAGTGGTTCTAGTATCGACTGAGGCGGCCTTCTCATCGTGTGTACGTAAACAACGATTGCTGATCATATCATTGCTTCGCTCCGCTGAGTATCTCTTGCACTTTCGTACCATTCCCATCGTCACTGTATTATTATCTGTCGCGCCGAAATTTGCCGAATGGCAGTTTCCATTCGAGCGTCCCTTGATTTGGTCAATTCTGCCGCTGCTAAGTTTCCGGGAACAGTCGCCTGACCTTCCCAATGACCGTGGGAAGCAACAGCGTTCCTGGCCGAGGCCGCCAGGTCGACCCTCGAGTGGTGAGGGGCTCCAATATCGGCTATTTCACCAGGAATAGGATAGAAGAGCAGAAGAGGAGCACCAGCGACTCTACCATCAGCAGGACTGGGACGACCAGGCTACCACCGATAATGCCACCGACTAAGTCGCTGAGGAGGAGGCTGAAGGATGTCTTTGAGAGAGTATCGACCTGGGCCCTGCCTGCTAGTGCGGTCGGCACCGACAGAAGCGACAGCAGCACTTTCGGGTTCGATGACAACTTGATAGAAAAAGTGATAAAAGTTTCCTTTGGCTTACATGCCAGTGCGCCTGTCCTCAGGACATATCACCGAAAGAAAAGAAGTCAGTGGGAACTGAGATAGACGCATTCGAGGATTATAGACCACCTTATAAACGGGAGTAACACGGTCGCTCGAATGGCCTTGTGGACTCTCCCTCTCAGGCCAACTCTGCCTCCTCTGCGGACTGGAATGGATAATCATACTCAAATCGAGGAGAAATACGTATTCGATTTTGACGGTGATGAGGTCCAGAGGGAGGTGATTGACGTGATTGCGGATAAGACGATACAGCAGTCACTGGAGGAGGTCAGAGAGGAAGAGGTAATAGGGCGAGTGTCTGTGAGATCTTCCATACCGCGTGCCTTAGGAGCAAGCAGCCATTGCTGACTTCCAACAAAGGTGGCATGAACGGCAGGAAGCTGAGAGGAAGAAGTAGGGATGATATCGGCTGGCTAGGGATGCACAGCGGGGTGTGTGGCAGATATGAGGAGCTCGAGGCGATTGAAGTGAAACGACGTGAACGGGCCCAGAAGCTCATCCGAGAAGCTGAGGAGAGGATTCGGGCAAGGCAGACGATCGAGCGGAAAAGCGAAGCCTTAATTTGTGCCAAGAAGTAGGCGGGTGAATCACTTCTGCTTGATGGTCACTGTTCGTCCACTGCAGGCTTTCGGAGCAAATCATCAATGAAGTATTGGCCGAACTTGCTGGAGTTGGTAGATTTGCCGATCCTCTGCTCGTCGAGGCTGAGCAAGTGAGGCCCAACATGTTGCGTGCCACGGCAACTCCCTCTGGCCTCAGTTTTTACCGCGATTGACAGCCCCGGTCGTTACCGAGGAGTGCCAGCTACGAGGAGCAGCAGCAGAGGCTACGATTAGCCTCATACACCAAACGATGGCTAGTCGGCGGGAGAGACTAGCAAACTCACGATCGGCACAGAAGCCCGAGACAGCGCTGTTACGAGTGTTCATGATCGACCCGAGAGATGAGACGGGGAAGAAGGTACCCATTGACGAGAACGCCGAGCTTCCACTGTGATGCCTCAGATTCCCGTCGGCCCTGTCGGCATCGATTCCTCAACCCGTCTGGTGGACGTCCTGTACAGGATTCAACGATGGATCGCCAAGCATCAGCCGGAGCTCTTTGGCTGAGGCTGCCGGCCCTGCATTTTCCAGTCCACTGCAGCTCGGCCACAACACCTCTCCTCGAACTATGTATGATCACCTCTGGGGAGCTTCTGCACTCAACGGAGCAGCTGTTCGACGAGGCCCTCACGGGAAAGATTGCCGTACGGAAGAAGGTGGTGACCAGCGTGGGGCGAGCTGTCTGTCAGTGCATTTATCCCGACAACAGGTGCTTCGGCCGGAGCTCAGTTACGCATGAGGAGGTTGAGGGAGTGTAAACCGGATGCATGTATAGCATTGGCACGTCGTTGGGCTGAACTGGTTGTATCGTTTTAGTGCATGATTGTAGTTGCTCGCGGAAACTACATCTAGTGCACGGACGATATTTGACCCCGGCCCGATTCGAACGGACAACCTTCTGATCTGGAGTCAGATGCGCTACCGTTGCGCCACAGGGCCTGATGCTGTTATTATGATCGGCAACGTTTCCCGTTCACCTCATTATGAGAGGCTTATTTGCTCTTCGCCGCTACTTGTTTTGACCACGAATTGTGGCCCACGATAAGGACTCACTCGCGATTCGCAAGTTGCGAAGTTCTCATAAGGCAGAGGTTGGGAGTGTCAATGGTGAGTGGATCTACACTGACCTGTTCGACCTTCATGAGTGTCAGAGACGGAAAGCAGGCGATAGCCTGTATTTGCTGGCAGCGAGAAGGCGGAAGCCACCATGGTTAAGTAGGGCACGGGAGCTGCCCGGCTCCATATCCGGACTGGGTCGAGTCAGCAGCCTCTAGTATCCTACCTCTGCATTCAGGGAGCGGAGGGTCGGGTCGAGTTCGCGTCCGCCACAGCTTCCATAACTTCATGGCCGAACTTATCTTTACCATCTGGCTAGCTCTAGTATTGAACTTAATTGAACTTTCGATGATCTCTGGTACGCACAAGCCCCTCTTGTGCGCTCATAGGCTCTGCATGGTAATTTCGCTCAGGCCGATTCTCCTGCGTAGGATTGCTATCACGAGTCCCAGGTTGTGATTTGCGAAGGGCGAAACCCTGCGGCCTGACTTTTGGCGTCGTTATCGGCGGCGTTGAAGGTGCCGCTTCAAAGTTGCATCTCGAGTTATTTATGTTTCCCACTCGTGAACGCGATCGCTATTCTCAAAATCAACTAGACAGCTAATGGGTAGAGGATGAAGAATTAAGAACATCTGTGAATTATCTTGCCGGAGAAGCTGCAGAGGAGCTTCCTCTATTCGAATCTGTTCCGAGTTTCATAGAGGATCATATCCCACCCCTGTTGATCCACTCTTGTGAAGCCTCTGAAGAACTTCGCGCCCAAACGGCTCACGTAGTTTTCTTCGTTCATTCCAGACAAGCGCAGTATCACAACTTTTGCTTCCATCTCCCCGACTCCAGTTGGGTACAGAAAACCAATCAAATCATGCATGATCGGGGCAATTAGCAGGGTGTGATTTTCGGGCAGCCCCCGATTCTCGCGCCCTTCAACCGTGAGTTCCACCCTCAGGGTGCCGTTGCCAACCGACCCCGTGTAATTTCCCAAATCTGGTTCCCAATCCTTCAACTTGGTTGGATGCCTCCCCCCGCGAGTGAAGAGGGAGCCATTCTTGCATAAACCGTTAAGTTCCTCCGTGACGCGATGGTCCATACTCAGGATCCGATCCTTCAAAGGCTTCTCCGACTGCCCGTCCGAGGGAGGATACTCCCATTCCTGGATGCCGAAGAAACATGTCTCGGTCAAACCCGGGGTGTCGACGAACGTCTCATAATAATGTGTGACACCTTCATGGTCGGCGTGAAGAATAATAGCTCGGGTCGGAGGATACCTTACAAAAAAGGTATCTTCAGTAGCTTCTGGGGATCTCGTATCGTTCCGACGTTGCCAGATAGGCACCAGAAAGTACTCGTCATTTCGCGCTCACCGCCCGAAAGCCATTCGCGCCCAACGTACAGGGAGAACCATTCTGGTGCGGTGACGAGAACTCGGGAAGCAAGTTCAAAAGGTAGCAAATCACCCGATTGCAATTGACCAGTCGGCAAGTTCGGTTGTTCCTGAGTGAAAACTGCCGCGCTTCCACTGACATCATCCCATCTGTAGATAGTGTTCATATCGTAAAACGCCTCCTCGACCGTAACCAGGCTGCTTCGGTATTCCATTAGCACTAAGAAATGCGCCTGTTCACCGGGGGTATAGGCCATAGTCAAGAGAGTTTCTGGCTTGGTTCCCACGAAGTAATATCGGACGTGATCTATCGGCTCAGTACGACCATTTACTAATGCGAAGACAACCTCGCCGATCTCATCGAAGATCAGGATCGTCGTCCTTGAATACCAGTGTAAGCCGACCCGGCCTTAGGGAGCTGCCGATTCTTTGGGCGAGCTTCATAGAACTTATCCAATCGCCGGAGCTCCTTAACAGCATCAGCTTCCCAAACTGAATCGGGGTTGTAATGTAGAGGAGAGAGTCTTCCCGCATCGTCGAAGGTGTAATTTTTGCGACTTGTGCTTTCGAATCTACTTCGACCGTGGTGACTGAGTTCTACCTCAAAGTAGGTGGTTTCTCCAAGTGGTGCTACACATTTGAACACGCCGGCTTCCCTTACAGGATCCACATGGAGATGAGACTGTGTATACTGGAACTCTAACGGCGCGAACTTCACGTCGTTGACGACGGTCCAATTGATGGGCTCCGGTTTAATCTCGACAGCTCCACGCCAGGGCAATAGGAAGTATGTACTTCGTCTCGACTGGGCGAAGAGAACTTCTGGGTGATAGAGAGAAGTCACCTCCCAACCGGGCAGAAAAAGTGGTTGCATGAATCTTGAGGAAACCAGCGATCCGTAGGCCATCTTGAACAAGAGAGTTTAACTACTCAACTCCACGGAAGTCTTTAGGAGAGATGGAGTCCATCCGACAGAGCGTCCATCCGCTCGACCGGCACGGCTGATTCCCCCAGAAACGTTCCGAGAGTCGGCCTCACCACCAGACTCTTATGGGCTGGATGAGGCTGCCTCGTCACCTCGGAAACGAGCCGCGTCTCGCGTGGAGTTCGTTCGCCGGAATCTTCTATCGAGCGGCGGCGGTTCCAGCGATCTCGCGAGAAATCGATAAGCCTTGGCGGACACCACGCCTGCTATCCCCCAGTGGCTTAGCGCACTCTAAAGGGCTCATTATCCGGTTACATGGCTTCCCGGGTACGTTGTCACGTTCGTCCGAAGCAGGCTGGCGTGTTTCATGGAGTCCCGGGAAGAGAAAAACGCTCATGGATGCGGCCCATACTCGGAGACACGGCCCCATCCCGATCTGCGCGGACACGATACATCTGTGAAGTCGGCTGTGCTACCGTTGCACCATGGGACCTGTTGCACGAGTCGGATGACAATCCGGACGACTATAGTGAGAGCCAGGTCCAGCGCTTGTCACTCGGCAACGGAATGTTCGAATGAGCAATACATCATCGGGAGCCTGTATTAAAGCTTTACTTGTTACCAATTAATTGGACAGGCTTAAAGAGAGTCGTGTCAAACTAACTGGGCTCTCGTAGACTACACCGACGTAGACCCCTCGAGTGGCGTTTTCATATCGCCAAAGCCTACTCCACTCTGAGTGCGGACCGGTGAGGTTCCAGGTTCATACTCGAGCAGGTAGAAAGTCTTGCGGCAGATTCGAGGACGACCAGCACCTTGAGCAATTTCGTGCGTCGGAGTGTCCTCGTTGATCACTCCCGAACCCGCGATTCGCCCACTCAGCTTTACAACCGTCGCGACGAGGGAGGGCCGTGGTGTGTGGGAACAAAAAAACTACCACCTCCGTACGTCTGGCCCAGTAGTCCTGATCGAATCAAGGTACTGATCGATGGAGTACCTTAACGATTCTACCACACGCAGACTTCAGTCAAGCTCTCTGTCCAGGAGGAGATATCTGCTAGAGGCTGACGGGCGATGCACAACTGAAGATACTGCGCTTTATAGTATAGACAACATGACCATGAAGGGCTTAGTCCATGCCCTTAGGGCTAGTGCGATACGTGCCGTTACTCATGCCCGTCGTATGGGCACGGCAGGTAGAGCACTTGCCTACGAGCCAGGATGGAGAGCCCGACGAATCCCGCTCAAGATAACCCCTACAATGACTCAAGTCGTCAACTATACCCGCGAGAACCGCAGATTCGGCAAATGTCAACGCTCTGACGCAATTCTCAACGCTCGTTCAGCCACCCATTTCCCTTCAATAGATCGATCAACTCAACAGTGAGAACCAATCAAACCTTTTCTAATAAAAGAAGATTGTTACAGCAATCGTTAGTCTCAAACCTTACGGCCCATCCGATGGATGGCATTCAAAACGATGGTATCATGAACGGAAATACGGAGATGCACGTAACAGTCGAAAGTCAGATACCACGCGTTGATTTCGCAGGCCATTTCTCTGACGCTTCGGTCAAGCACGAAGTAAAGATTCCCAGAACGATCCGAAGCAGCAGGGCATGTCAAGAGTGATGAGTTCTGCAGAGGAGAGGGATCAGACACCACCTTCGGGTGGATGCTCACGAGAGAATACTGGTCTTTGCCTGTGCTCGAGCGGAATGTATTTGACCCAACGATCCAGGCCCGCGGCACGGAACCCGATACACTGAGGGAAGACGGCTCGGTCACCCGCTCTTTGAACAAAACCGGGGACACCTCCCTAACCTTCTCCAACGTAACCGAGTAGGTAGTGGAGGACTTCGTGGTATAAAATGTTCATGGAGAGGGGTCTAGCAGATACCGGATTTAAGCAGTAGATGTGACTGGAGTCGTCAGATCTGGCCTTAGCCCACAGCACTTCAATATCGCCAATCTCATCCAACTTCGTGCACCGGACTTCCATTCGGTACTCCCGGGATACCGCTACGAACAGCTCGTTCCCGATAACAACCATGTGACTTGGCTGCATTCCGCCAGAGAATAACTTAGGTAGTTCCCAAGTGGCGTGCACGTTGCTGGCCTCTACGTCGTAATCTAGCAGTGAACCGGTCCCATTGAGAACATAGAGATGCCCAGTATCAGGGGCAAAGTAGTAGACGTTGCACGGTGAGGTGGGAGACCAAAGTTACCTTCTGGCCCAGAGGATATATCTGTTGAAGAGCGATAGAGGATGCACACTTGAAGACGCCATAGACCACACCACCCTTAGCAAAGACCAACTCAGGCTCTGAATTGATGTCGAGAATGATTTCCTCCATAGGGCAACCCAAGGTGAGTATAGGCTTGGAGATGTAGGCCATTATGTCGATCATCAACTCAGGTAGGGGACCAACAGGAGCCGACTCCTTCCAGAGCCCCTCGACCATCTGACAGCGCAGGGCTCCAACGTGGGGTGGGAAGAGCATAATAAAGGGATATGATCTCCACTGCGAAACCCTACGCGAGGAGGCTACCGATTCCGAGACCGATCTACACGACCAGGGACGTTGACCAATCTAGACTATGACCGCGAAAGGTTGAACGAGAAGTGGCTCGCCGCTGTGAAGAATCCGCGGCGGACAGAAATAAGAAAGAAAGGCGTTCCTTAGAAAGACTCTACGAACCCCCGTTCGGTGGGCCTGAAAGAAATTACAAGTCACACAACTCCCATCTCGGAGAAAGCCAGACGCCGACATAGTCCCGTCAATGTATCGAGACTATCAGGACACCTTCACGAGTAGATAGGTTATTGACTCCAAAAGTGAGCCTGGTGATGCTGTGCTACAGCCAGGTACCCGGTTGAAGCACTTACTGTCCGCACAATAAAGTGGACGCAGGAGCTGTGTCATCGGCAACGGATGTTATGTCGGGCGAGGTTCAAGCGTTCCGAGATGAAAGCCACTCGTCTTCGAAGTCATTTACTTCCAATGCGGTTCAGAAATAGCTCTGCCTCATGCTGGAGGAGCGGGTATGGGATGATCGGCTTGTTTGAACGGAGAGAACCCGCGCAAGTACGAATCACGGCAAGTTGTCAAGCAAGATTAGATACTTATACTCCTATGGCCAGCCGCGGTTCAATGTGGATAATATCCACTGTACGTCCGTATATCAAGCCTCCGCAATGGTCAATGTGGCCCGACACGCAGGAATACACGAGACGTCTCGATTGCTTTTCTGTGTGTTGCTACTCTCTACTGAATCTCCTTGGTAGAAGGTGAGCGAAGGGAGCTTCTTAGCCCGGCTCTGGTCTAAGGAACCGATCCACGGTGACAAGAAACCCGGTGTAAACTTTAATGGACCGTCCCACTGCCGTTATGCCATACTCATCAGCGCAAGCACAACTCTTCACAGCAAAAGACAGCTAACGTTGGCAGAGGGAGGGGGCTCGACCGCGAACGAAGAGTGTCTCAGTCTCCTTATTCAATGTTCATCCGTGGAACAACTAGCAAGCATCACACTTTCACGACGTGCCAACGCATCAACTCCTTCTTTGTGAAGCTTCGAAGTGCTTCAAAATCCAATCGGCGCAAGTAGCTCCCAAAAGTAATTCCTGATAGCCGGAGTAATACGAACTTCGCCTCATCCTCACCCAGACCGACAGGATATAGAAATCCCGCCAGGTTGTGCAGTAATGGGGCAAACTCGAACGCGTAATTCCCACTGGGCATGCCCCGAATCTCGTGCCCCTCATGCGAGATCTCTACAGTCAAGGAGCCATTGCCGACTGACGCCGTGTAATTGCCGGTTTTTGTCTCCCCATCATCCGACTCTGTGGGCTGAAAGTCCGGGAGATAGTAGAGGGAGCCCTCTGCGCACAAATCGTTGAGCTCCTTCGTGACGGGATGGTCCATACTCAGGATCCGATCCTTCAGAGGCTTCTCCAGATGCCCATCCGAAAGGGGATACTTCCCACTCTTGAGTGCCGAAGAAGCACCACTGAGTTTCATTGAAGGCGTCCACGAACGTCTCATAGTAGTGGGAGGCACCTTCGGAGTCGACGTGGAGAATAGTGGCCCAGGTCGGAGGCTTATCAACTGTCGTACCGTTCCCCGCATCTTGACGAGGTCTCGCATCGTCTCGTCGTTGTCTTGGAGGCGCAATGAAGTATTCGTCATTCCGTGCGCCCAGGCCGAATAGCCATCGACGCCCGCGGGAGGATGAGAGCCATTCTCGTGCCGTGACCGGCTCGCGCGAGAGGAACCCAGGAGCCTGCGCGCCTCTCCAGTGCAGTCGACCGGTGGGCAACATCGATTGTTCGTGAGCCATAACAGTCATCGCTGCACCGACGTCATCCCATCGGTCAATGGTGTTCATGTCGTAAGTCACCCCTGTGACTGTGATCGCAGCACTTTGGTGTTCCAGCAGTACTAAAAAGTGTGCCGGCCCTCCGGTGGTGTACGCTACCGTTAAGAGAGCCCCTGGTTTAATTCCCACAGGATAGTATCGGACGTATTGTATTTCCTCACCACCACCCTTCACTGATGCGGAGGCAACTTCGCCCATCTCGTCGAACATCAGCATCATGGTCAATGATCCTTGATGGCCGGTGTACGCCCCTCCGGCCTCAGGACGCTGTTGAGGCTTATCCTGAATCACAAAGAAGTTACCCACACTCCGCAGCTCATCCAGAGTTCCCGCCTCCCAAACTGGATCGGAGTACTTCTGCGAAGGAAACATTTTTCCCTCATCGTCAAAGGTGTATTTCATGCGAGTAGCACTTGCGAATGCACTCCGACCGCTGTGGTTGAGTTCCGCCTCGTAGTAGCTAGTTTCTCTCTTGTGGCATTTGAAGACGCCGACTTCTCGTACAGGATCCACATGGAGATGAGACTGGGTATACTGGAACTCCAATGGCGCAAACTTCACGCCATTGACGACTGTCCAATCGATAGGCTCCGGCTTGATCTCGACCGCCGAACGCCAGGGCAACAGGTAGTATGTGCTCCCTCTCGACTTTGCGAGGAGAATTTCCGGGCGGTATGGTGCTGTCCCCTCCCAACCGGGCAGAGGAAATGAGGGCATGAATCTTGAGGACAGTAGTGAACCGTAGGACATGTTAAGCAAGGTAAATGGCGTTGCAAGAGCTCGCTAAACCTGCTGGAAAATCAGTCGTCGCTGTTTCGCTCTCACTAGCGACTTCCGTGGAACGGGCTCATGGCCTGGCCCCTGCAACAATTCCTAAACGGATCTCGCTCGCCAGGGTCATCATTCGGGCCATGGAGTTCCCTAAATCGTGGTAACCTCGTTGACGGACTGCAATCTCATCTTCTACAGCACTGTTGGGTTCTGAAGTACTAGACTGTCGTTCTGCAACCGGTGATGCCTCGGAAGCACAAAAATCTCGTCGCAAGGACTCATCCTCCCAATTATCATCCAGACTCGGAAGGCACTAGAGATGGAATGAACGGGCTCACGGTCAAGCTCTTTTGGCTCAAAACTGAGCCAAGAAACTCTTGAAGGCCTTCTGACCCATCGAGGTATGCTACCTCACCCAAGGTCAGGATGTGCCCAAACGAGCCGGGATCCTGCTGACTCACCAGTCACGTTGAACGCCCCCGTACTGTCTCTGGGAATACGAATACGTACTGAGGCCTCTCAAGGTCGGCAGTCTCGCGCTTACCTAGACGGATCCCGTCTGACGGGGAACTCTTCACGGGAGGGTGTGAGTGGGCCAGAAGTCAAGACGACGAAGTTCAAGATGAAGAGGTACGACATCCACTCCTCCAATGGTCAATTCCGCTCATCAGCAACGTCTATCACAATCTCAAAATCAATGAGCTAGGATTCCTAGCCTTGGAACATTTGGAGGACCAGGGAAACTCGGCCGTGGCCTTGCAGAAGCAAGTTGGCGACAATCGCGGTCCACGATTCGCGGACATTTTACTGTTGGCTCATACCTGTATCCAGCTAGCGGACTGGTAGAGGCGACTCGCTATCGATGGAAGTCCCCAAGGGCGATGTGATGCGCCACGGTATGGAGGTAATCAGTATCGTAAATTGGTCACCCGACAAGGATCACTCTTCCTCCGATGCACTTTGCCTCCGCATCTGTGGATTCATGTCGAGCGCCACCACGTTGACCCAAGTCGGGCGGTCGTGCCCACCTCACCCCGCAAACGCATGAGAATAATGACCCTGGCCCGATTCAAACGGACGACCTTCTGATCTGGAGTCAGATGCGCTACCGTTGCGCCACAGGGCCTACTGCAGTTAAAACATTCAGCGGAGGCGAGACTGAGCGCTCGAGAAGATCTACCGTATATAAGGTGGCATTCTGGCGAGGTATCACGCTCTTAATGTGGCAAGTTAGAGTAAGCCGAGGCGGACAGATTCAGGCCATCATATGTTTCATCAGGTGGCTCCTGTGGGAGCCCGACGGAAGCTTTCCAGAGCCTCTCAGCCAACCGAGAGTGAATGGCTTTACCGTGGGGAGGGAAAGAACACCAAAAGAAACAAACAGGTATTTGGTAAGTTCGCCTACCACCTCGTACACTACAGATTTCATCGACCACAACGAAACAGGCTCTCTGGCGAAACAATACAGAATTGTATTAAAGTTCTTCATCAATATCGTCTGCCCCGGTCGCATAGCAGAGGTCTCGAGTTCTCGACGTCACGTGCTACTTCATCGGAGGTAGGGATGGGCACGAAGAAGCCGGAACTCGCCGTGCTCAGCAGGGTCGATGAACCTTCTCCTAAGGCTTCTGCTGATGATGAAGTGAAACCTCCCAACGTCGTCAGCAGCAGCGGTTGACTCGAGTAGGTATGGCGCCCCCTCCCCGAACTTGAAGCTCTCCGACATCGTTCGCCACTCACTACTGCGCAAACAATAATCGTCGCCCGATGGGCATAGGAAAATATCAGAACCAGTGATTGGTAGCTCTACCGTGTCCTCCGGTGTAGGAAGGGTCACAGTGATGTCCTTCTTTTTCACGAAGAGGGTCGGGCACGAGTCGCTTACCATTTGGAGTTCTACGGAGCGGCGTGTCGATCCTCTGTGGTAGGCGACACTGACGGTCAACGGAGAGAGGGACGTCAGGAAAAGGCCATTCACGGAGAAGGCCGGATCTGTTCGAGGCTCCGACGATATGACGTGAAGATCCCTTTTGGGATCGCCCAGCTTGATGTAGAGGACTTCGAAGTGACCAAACCATGAGATGGCAAGAAAGCAGTGCTCTTCAAAGACGGCGATAGCGTCCGGAAAATTTCCCAGAGCTGAGACCACAGGTATCTCATAAGTCTTGTGGGCTTTGCCAGCCTTCACATCATAGTCCAGCAGAGACACATTATGGCAACGGGTCAGAACATAGAGGTGTGACGTTGAGGCGTTGTAATAGCAAGTAACCTCCTCTTCAACGACTCTTCCTAGCATCACGCTCTTGCCGGCAGGGTAAATCTGGTGTAGGGAGACAGAATGGAAGTCACTGAACACCGCATACACGACATGTTCTTCAACGAAGATGAGCTTCGGGTAATCAGCGATGTCCACGACGATCTCCTCCATAGGGCAATCCAAAGTCAGCATTGGCTTGGGAATGAACGCCATAATATCGCTCATCAACTCCGGTAGGGGACCGACAGCAAACGACTTCTCCCAGAGCTTCCCAACCATTCGACAGCGCAGGGCTTCAACATGGGCAGGGAGTAGCATCTATTGAAAAGGAACCCTGCAAAATCCGCACACACATGAGCTCCTGAGCCTAAGGACATTCTCGAAAACAGGCCTCTTCCGATGAAACCTGATATGGAGACATCCTAGGTGGATGAACAATCCACGGCTTCTACTCAAGCTCAAGTCTAATGATACGCTGTGTACAGTGCTGTTCCATTGCTGGGAAACTTCTACACGTTCGAGGTATTGTAACGATATGGGGCTCATCCTTTAAGTTTTACGAAGGAAACATCCGTCGAGTCACGAGCCAGATCAATTAAAGGCGATTGTGGGATACCCCATTTTCCCTCGTTTAGGAGAAGGTCTGGGTTGCCGCCGCCTCCTGATGCCGAGTTGCAACGAACATGGATTTTTGAAGCACTCATTATTCGCACAATGCAGGACATAGAGTAAAGTGTCATTTCAGTGACTGAACTCGAAGCGCCAACGGTATTTCTCCATCAACCCCCTCCGACATCCTTGACATCTGGTACTGGAATGAAGTGCTACCCGTCACGAATTCATAATGGGCAACCTGCCCGAAGAGCGCTGAGGCACGGTCATGATCTAGATGAGTACAAGCTTTGTCAGAAAATACCGTACACCGGAGCATTCCGGATCTCTTGGAGAGAAGTTTATATCATGACAACTTGTCTCAACTTGTCATTGACAAGGTGGCCTCAGGGGTGAAAATCGCGTTGTTGCCGCTAGATGGGCACTTCATGGCTGCGGTACAGGGAAAGCCATTCGATTGCGGTGGGTGCTCCACCCTCAAACACGCCGGCTTCCCTCCCAGAAGTCACCTACACACACAGTGTGTGCAGTGGAACTTCGAGGGCGCAATCTTCACGCCGTTGACGACTGACCAATCGATGAGCTCCGACTTGCTCTCGACTGCGCCACAGGGCTACAGAAAGAACGTCACTCTGAGCCAGATGGCAATGAGGACTTCTGGACAATATAGCGAGGCCAGGACCCGGCCTGCTAGTGGCCACGATGGAAGCAAGTGCACCGTTGAGAATCTGGTAGAAGATTATCGCGTCTAGTGGCCTCGAAGAAGAGCGGCACAACTTCAACGTGCGTGCAGGGCCATTTGAACAAAAGGAACGGGCTCCCAGCGAACCAGTTCGACCCCACTGTATCTGAATGTATAGACTTATAGCTCTCGCCTACTGGCCGAGCTGCTTATATTATGTGCGGGACCGCCTGATCCCGCAGCTTGGGCTCGTCTCTTGTGCAGTTCACTCGCCGGGATTCGTGCTCGAAGAGTGGCGGGCCCGCAATCTTGGTATGAGCGGAGAAAGCTCGGCAGCAATGGCCGACTCAATTTCAGGGCCTGATATTGAGTCGGACATTGCGCGGGCAGTGCCTGAAAATTAGGCACTTTAATGCTAGCTAAGCACTGCTAGCTTTTATGAGTCTCATAGGAGGAAGGCCTCTCACTAGAAGCTCTTGACTGGAATACCTTTATACAGGGGTTCTCCGAACAACAACGGAAGAAGGGAAGAGAACATCTCCTTAAATTCACGCCAATCCTGCCAGGCTCGAGTGATGCACTCGATGGGCCCACCCCCGAGCTCCAACCGAATCGGGTCGCTCGGTGAGTTTTCAAACTAGCCAACACAAGAGGCCCCGTTCACAGCCAACCGCTGTCAGAGGTGTTGAACAGCTCATGACAGAGAGAACAATGGGTGACGAGCATGATAAGCCCCGAGGGCTGTACAGCACTACAATAACTGATAAAAATGGGACCGGCAACCTACTCCCTTATGATGCTTCTTCCCGATACGACGTCAAGAAAGACACCGTCAGGCTGTGTCCCACCCCTTCAAATCCATCTTTCTGATACCTCGAGGGAGCCGCGCGTTTGAATCGTCCAAGTAAGTTTCCATTGTTGTCCCTGGCTGGCGGAGTATCAAAACTCTCCCGTCCTTCTCGCCCGATCCGGTTGGGTAGACAGCCGCGATAAGAGCGTGAAGTACTCGGTAGTAGGCAATCTTATCATAGCTTTGAACGAGCCGCCCTTCTTCAAAAGCCTTCACTCCCGCTTCCTCAAATTCCAGTCTCAAAGTACCATTCTCAAGGAAACCCGTGAAGTTGCCCGAATGTGGCTCCAGATCACCAAACTTGAACCCTTTTATATGTTCCAACCCCGTACGAGGGAGAAGAACATTCCTCTCGCATATGTCATTAAGGTCTTTAGTGACGGGATGGTCCATATCTAGGATCCGATCCCTCAAGGGCTTTTCCGACTGCCCATCCGAAAGAGGATACTCCCACTCGTGGATGCCGAAGAAACATGCCTTGGTCATACCGAAGGTGTCGACGAACGCCTCATAATAATGTGTGACACCTTCAGGACTTACGTGGTAAATAGATGCCCTAATTGCAGGAAATTTGTACGGCCGTGCGAATCTGCCGCTAGCGTAAGCCCATTGCATGATTGTCATGTTCTTGTTAAGCGCTTCCTCGATGTCCGAGGAGGGTATCACATAGTTTCGATCGGGCCGGATGGGCGCAACGAAGTACTCATCATTTCGGGCTCCCTGGCCGAAGAGCCATTCACGCCCGTGGTACAGAGTGGGCCGACCTGATCCAAGCACGAAGCCTTCAAACCCACTCTTGGGAGGCCGCATTCCACGCGGTTGTAGACTCACCGTGACCGGCTGCTCATGAGCCATCACAGTCATTGCGAAACTGATATCATCCCACAAGTAAAAGTGTATTGATATCGTAGTATAGATTACCCCCTTGGGTGACCCCAGCGTTTTCACACTCTAGGAGCATGAGGAAAGTGCGCCTGACCTCCTATGGTGTAGGCCACGGTTATGAGAGCCCCCGAATCGGGTCCCACAGCGTAGTATCGAACGTAACGTATCTCATCAGTGGCACCCTCGAGTGACGCGAAGGCCACTGTGCTCCGCTCATCAAAAACCAAGGCGATTCTGAATGAGCCCTGACGACCGACATAAGCCGACCCAGCCTTAGGAAGCTGATGAGGCTTGGAACGAGCTATATCGAACTCGCCTATACTCCGAAGGTCTTCCAAAATCTCGTCTTCTGTACCGAGGTCGAACTCGCGGCGTGAAGGCGACATCCTGCCCTCAGCGTTGAAGGCGTAATGCGGGCGAGTGACGCTCCGAAATAGACTTTCGGCGTTGTAGTCGAGCTCTACTTCGTAGTAGGTAGTATCGCCGGCTACACATCTGAAGACGCCGGCTTCCCTTACAGAATTCATGTAGAGATGAGACTGGATATACTGAAACTCCAATGGCGCAAACTTCACGCCGTTGACGATGGTCCAATCGATGGGCTCCGGCTTGATTTCGACGGCACCTCGCCAGGGCAACAGTAAGTAGGTGCTCTCAGTCGTCGTGGCAAAGAGCACTTCTGGCCGGTATAAGGGAGCCCCCTCCCAGCCTTTGATAGGTGAGAGGTGCATGAATCTTGAAAGAACCAGGTCATGGTAAGACATTCTGAACAGAGTAAGAGGACGCCCAGAGGATCAGCAGGCCCATCGCGAGGATTTTGCACTATTTTCATAGGCTTCCCGCTCGTCGACGAGACTGACAATCAGCCCCTGATGGAGACTGTTCGTGAATTGCTCGTTCAACGGCGCACGAAGTTCGCTCGCCGGGGCCAATCGACATCATTTTTCGAGCGGTGGCTATTCCAGGGTATCTGTTCACTGTTCCATCACAGTTCCTCACTCCCGACGACTCCACGAGAGGGCAATGAAAAGTGCGTCTCATGCTTTGACCCGATGCAATGAACTCCTTGGCGCTAAATCGGGGTCCTCAATGAGCCCGACCGAGGGGGAAGGTGCCCGAATCTCGACGATACTAGCGCACCGAGTGACGTCTTGAATGGAATATATAAAGTTGAAAGGCAGCTTCTGAATAAACTCGAAACTAGCCCTGGCCGCTCTGGTGACCGGAAGGGCGGATTGAGAATCCAACCGGCTCCGATGCATTCCCTACTTCGACCTCCAGATCGACCTCCAAACTTTTCGTAGCCAATCTCTATTCGGCGAACCAAACCCACAATTGGTCTTGGGATCCGTTCCAGGGCCGATCGCAGAATTGAGATCGCGTTGTTACCCTGCACACTCGTCTCGTGACTCGGAGGAGGATGAAGGCCGCTGGCAGTGTCTGAGCGCAAATGTGGGAGCTACTCCGCCCGCGCCAAATGAAGCACTGCCGAATTCCAGGACATTCTCATTGCCCGGATACTCTGTGCTCGAGGCGGTATGGTATTTAGTCTCGTGGCCGCTCGTCGCGCATAATCCTTCCACTTTCGGAAGTCTGACAGATCTTACGGGCATTCGCGACACTGGTGAGAGAACCCTAGATCACATTGTGAGTGATGCCCTGTCGATAAGCATGCCACTTTAATCTGAACCTACAACCATGCAAGCGTGAAGCGGTGCTTCGCCTTCTGATGGTGGTACACTTCGGTGCGTTTCCACGTCGACGCATTCCCATACTCAGAAACACAAGGACGAGCGTTCACAGCAAAAGACAACAAATAGGTTTGAATAAGAGGGACAACTTCGAGTGGTTCTCGAGTGCGAGGTAGCATATGCGAAGGTCATGTAGGAGTCACACAGCTCATGAAGATCGATGTAACCCAGTCCTCTCACTCGGTGCTCACGCATGAGATCACTCCTTCACCGTATCCCAACCCGTAAAATCGTCCTTCGTGAAGGCCTTGAGTGTCTCTGTATCTACACTGTTCGAATGAGATCTCATGGTCATCCCTGGCGGGCGCAGTATAGCAACCTTCGCTTCACCATCATTCGGGTTGGTCGGTTGCAGGAAACAAATCTGGTTGTATACTATCGAGGCGAGGAAGAGTTTGAATATTCCCGGAGGCGACTGCAGAATCCTGCGCCCCTCAGCTCTGATCTCTACGGTCAATGTGCCGTTGCCAAACCAACCCCGTGTAATTGCCTGTCTCTGGCTCCCAATCATCTAATTTGGTGGGATGCAAACTCGTACGAATATAAAGGGAACGGTTTGCGCATAAGTCGTTAAGCTCCTCCGTTACGGGATGGTCCATACTCAGGATACGATCCTTCAGAGGCTTCTCCAGATGCCCATCCGAGAGTGGGTAGTCCCACTCTTGGATGCCGAAGAAGCACCACTGAGTGTCGTTGAAGGAGTCCACGAACGTCTCATAGTAGTGGGTGCCACCTTCAGAATCTACGTGGAGAATAGTAGCTTGCTTCGGAGGCTTTTTGAGTGCGGTAGCATTCTTAGTATCTCGAGGAGGCCTCAGAGGCACAATAAAGTACTCGTCGTTCTGGGATCCTACTCCGAAGAGCCACTCACGCCCCCTGTGCAGGGAAAACCATTGCTGGGCGGTGATAGGACCTCGAGAAGCAAGGCCTGGGAGCTGCATACCACCTGGTTGCAGTCGAGCAGGCGGCAGCATCGATTGTTCATGAGCCATAATGGTCATCGCTGCACCCACGTCATCCCATCGGCTGATAATGTTCATGTCGTAGAACGCTTTCTCGACTTTGATCACGCTGTTTTGAGAGTCCCGCAGTACTAAGAAGTGCGCCTCCCCTCCGGTGGTATAGGCTACCGTTAAGAGAGCCCCTGGTTCAATTCCCACAGGATAGTATCGGACGTATTGTATTTCCTCGGTACCACCATTCACTGACGAGAAAACGATTTCTCCGATCTCGCCGAAAATCAGGATGATCGTGAATGATCCCTGGCTGCCAATGTAAGCCGTCCCAGCCTTAGGGCGCTGCCGATGCCCAGCCCGAGTCACAGAGAACTTATTCAATCGCCGCAGCCTCGCCAGAGCATCAGCCTCCCAAACTGAGTCGGGATTGTTATGCAGAGGAGACAGCTTTCCCTCTTCATCGAAGGTGTAACTTTTGCGAGCGGCACTCTCGAACTCACTCCGGCCACGATGGCTGAGTTGCACCTCGTAGTAGGTAGTATCGCCTTCTAAATATTCGAAGACACCGGCTTCTCGAACAGGATCCACATGGAGATGAGGCTGTGTATACTGGAACTCCAACGGCGCGAACTTCACGCCGTTGATGACGGTCCAATCGATGGGCTCCGGTTTGACCTCGACAGCTTCGCGCCACGGTAATAGGAAGTATGTGGTATTCCCAGACTGGGCGAAGAGAACTTCTGGACGGTATAGCGAAGTCACCTCCCAACCGGGCTGGGGAGATAGGTGCGCGAATCTCGAGTAAGCCGGGGCATAGCGAGACATCTTAAACAGAATAAACAAAACTGAGACAGTTGGGGCTGGAGGCAGGTCATCGCGGTGCTCCAAGCAGGAACACCTATGCATTGACTGGACCTTTCCTGTTAGGCTTGACCAGAACACTGATGGTCAAAGACAAGGGCATGGCCTGTCCTCGCCCCTTGTCTCGGACGGATTTCGCCCGCCGTGATCACTTTTCGAGCGGTGGCGCTTCCAAAACACCCGGGGTGCAGAAGGTGTCAATCAACCTCTCCAGACCGCATACCCGTCCATGTGATCACCGAGGAGTGACGT
This sequence comes from Perkinsus olseni, assembly GCA_013115135.1. Taxonomy (NCBI): domain Eukaryota; phylum Perkinsozoa; order Perkinsida; family Perkinsidae; genus Perkinsus; species Perkinsus olseni. Next base: position 6,120 of record JABANP010000111.1, on the reverse strand, counting down.
GGTGCCATCTGTAGCTCACGGTCCCGTCTTCGAGAACTCCCCATCACCCCAGTGCTACGAAGTCTTCCATGACTCAACTGCCCCGCACAATGGGTGCAAGCCTATCCGAACGTACGGAATCTTGGATGAAAGAAAAAGGCGTCCTCTGTAACACAGCACAATTGATTGTAGGAGTCCTAGGCCGATAACCCCATCACGCTAAGCTTTAACCACTCATCGTGATATGACCATTGGTGCGCCTATCGGACTACGTACGGTCTTCAGCGATGGGGAGCCTCGAGTGTGATCCCCCCTGTCAGTCCGTCTTTTCTATCGAAGCTTCCTTCAGGCAAGTTCGACATAAACACAAGCAAGGAGTTCTTGCCAAGAACGTCACAGTCGCACCCTGGATTCCTGAGCCTGGAACAGCCGCGGGGACCCAGAACAGAAATAGAGCAAGTCAAATTCGGTACTCGGCAAAGGCATCTAGAGTTTGCAACAACGGACTGGGCCATGATGTGGCTAGGGTTTCAGCGACAACACGGGACCGCACCTCATTAGCCAACCGTTCTGAGCCACTCGGGAAGACCAAGCGTTCGTTTTTTCGCGATGCCAGAGATCACGGAATCCGATTCTGCCCTGTCCCCGTGAGGGCTCTCGCATCAACCCACACGCACCCTTACAAATAGCTGCCATATCCACTCTACTGAAATCCGTATTATACGATCTCGACATTACACTGCACGAATATGGCAAAGGACATGAGTATCCTTCCACACTCGCTAACACAACATCGAGAATAAGACGACAAAGGCAAGGACGTAAAGTCATGGTCACGATAGCAACGCACCAGCTGTAAACACATGGAGGCCGGCGCCGGAAGACTGCCGGTCGGACAGCCAGTACCGCGTTCAACCCGGCGGATCGCGTAAGCTGAGCACTATTGCGAAGATCGGCGTCTCATCATTGCCGCTTCCCGGCCCGCAATCAACCATTTATGCCTTTCATAAAGCTCGCCAGCATTCGGCCTAGCATCAGGATCTCTAATGGTGCCTGACACATACGTCCTTCAAGAGGAACTAAGTATACGTTGTGCTTACACTGATTGACAAAGTCCCTGCAATCCTCACTCACTGCTTCTCCAGCTCCGTCCACTTGAGGAAGCTCAGGACCACCAGCTGCCGTAGAAATGCGCATTAACCTGAGCACAGCAGCACCATCCTCCGCCGCTACCGGAGTGGCCATACGGCCGCCATGATGTTATCGAGCTTCCCCCAAGGAGGCTGTGCCGTGAGCATCTCCACAACCATACAGCCAACCGCCCAAACATCAGCCTTCCGCCCGTGTCCTGCGCTGCCAACCACTTCTGGGAGCCATCCAGGGTACCGACCCGGTGATCGTGTGAGTTAGGATGGTATTCTCCCCACCCATGCTAGACTCCTGAGATCGTCGACAAGTCACGAGCTTCAACCCGAGACGCGCTTACCAGAGTTTTCACTCGCTTGGAGCACCCAAAATCTGATACTTTCACGGTGCCGTCGAGCGACAGAAGCACATTGGCACACTTGAGGTCTCTGTGGACGATGTTACGACTATGAAGGTACGTCAGGCCACTCATAACCTAAGCGGCCTCGCTGCCCGGGGAGGCAAGCGACGATCTGCCCCACTTGATCAGTGTAGTGCCTTGCCGTTTCCTGATCCAAGGCGCCGTGCTGTCGTAGGAGGGTCTGTAGACATCCACCGGGCATCATCTCCTACACCGACAGCTGGTCAGAGAGGGCATGAGAAGGCCTACCAGGAATATGCACACTGCATGCGGCCTCAGCTCCACACCGTAGAACTTGACAATGTGCGGATGGTCGAGTCCTTGTAGGAGCTCCACTTCGGCCATCAGCGACTTAGCCAGGGCGGAGTCTCTATCATTATCCATATCAACATCCATCACTTTTAATAGCCAGTAGTTGGCCAGTGCCTCTGACCATGCCCTTATGGACTCGTCCGTTCGCTCCTCGACCGATCTCTTCTCCTCGTGACCTGACCGAAGTCAATGGGCGTCTTCCCCCAGCATACAACCTCACCAAGTGAAGTCGATAGTGCTTCTAAGAACTTTATCGCCACTGGGGCTCTCAATCAAGCTTTGCCCTGTAGGAGTGATTGGAGGGGTCAACGCTCTAGCAGCCGTCGGAACCGCTCTGAGGGACTCTCGTGGAGGCGGTGGTGGCGGCGGCTTCTTCTTGGCCGACGGCGTTACAAGTGTTGGGACCGTAGGAGGAACGACCGTCCCCATCCGCGGTGTTACAGTAGTCGCCACTGTTGGTGTAGTTGGCTTATTGTGTGGTAGTGTCGGCAGGCCTGGAGGGGCCTCCCCTTCATAAGGTTGCTGTCTACTAGGCGTGGACCGTGGCGAGGTGTCATTATGGGCAGTGACAATAGGTTGGGGTCGATGCTGCTTAATCGTCCTCGTCCCCTCTGGAACGCTTCCACGCGGTTCTGAGCAACAGGCGATTCTCAAGATCGTGCGTATTGAATATCATTTCGGAATTGTTCCCAAAATCGATTCTCAGAAACGCGTAGGGCCTTGTTTGTTGAACGGGGGGCTGATAACGTTGTCGACCCGGCGTGACCTACTTCTGTAGGAAGGTGGCCCTCCATTCTCAGATCCCCGGGAGGCCTTCCTATTCCCGTCCGTCTCTTTGTCTTCCTCCACTCTGTAGGGTAATGAAAATGTACCACAACCCATCAGAGCCGCTCCCAGCCTGTCGCTGCTCCTGGCATTAACAGCATTATCAACTGTGAACGATGACGCCACACACAACCTCTTCAATAAACCAACTGGTTAGACGACGTGTGGGTTTGCATTGTACCTCAACCGATACCATGTCACCCGCCTCGGGGACGCACGGGTCTTTCCAACTTCAATGCGATGTTGGCGGGAGAGGTACATCGGAAATGCGCTGATCTCGTGCTTCGCTCCGCTCGCCAAAAATCTCAAAAATCTCATGACCGCGCAGCATTGTGGTACTATGTGACTGTTTCGAGTTTTAGTCTTCAGTTTGGCTTGAACATTTCGTTCCATAACAATTGATGCCGGAAGAAGAGGAGCCGATGGAAGCGGCCAGCACTGAGATGCCTCCTGAGATCCATCGTGTGCAGGATGAGCGAACCCCCAGAGGTGAGAGTACACGTTAAAGGCAGGCGGAGGCTAAACGAAGCTCTACTGGAGAAGTAGTGGTGATGTTGTTGCTATCTGCTGTGCTACGGTCTAGATCCAGGTTCATAGGCCCACTGAGGATGTGTGACACCTATGGGGAGCTCCATGATACGCTCAACCAGACGATAAGGGACTTGGAAGAGCTCAATGCCTTTGAAGACATTCGTGCTACCGTCGACCACATGCCTGGGGTAGGAGTGCGGTCGGAGTGCTCCTTACAGCTTGGCTTCTTCAGTCTCCACCGGGTAGTGCTGATGTTACTTTGGAGGTGGTGGAGAAGCAGAGGAATTACGAAGCCGGAGTGGACATGAACAGAATGGGCGAGCCAGGGGCTGGTACTAGACCATAGGTGTTCTGCCTGGCAATGCCATGGGAGTTGATAGCGATGGGTGTTTCCAGATGCCACCATGAATATACCCTATGTTTTCGGAGGCCTCACCTCTGTCTCCTTTCGCTACAACAAGGCGTGGCCAGGCTCACAGATGTTGAATGCTAGCCTCAACATACCTAAGGTGAGACGCGGGTAGCTCGCTTCTTGCGTGTAGTGCGATCTCTTAGTTAACGGGAGTCGGTATCACGCCAGCATCGGAGGGCTGGGAGCTCGATCTGGAGGCCTCTAGGGACACTACGGACCATCGAGGCTACTCCAGTTCCAGGGGAGTCGCCACTGGTCTCGCCGCTGTGCTGACAGACAGAGCTACTGGGCGCCACACATTCACACTGAGCTCTACACTCAGAGATCTGCTTCCTGAAATTCAGCCGTCACAGCAGGATGACGGGGAGGCCAGTAGAAAACCGTCGGCCTCCTACGCTGTCAGGAGAATGCCATTGCGTAGTGTGGGGACTTGTCCGGACTCTTGAAGAGCCTTTCGTCGGCAGGCACTATGAAAACTAGCGTCAAGTATGCTTACACTCGAGATGATTTCCGATTTGACGAAACCGAAGAGGGCAGTAGTCATGTTATTGGAGGTTCTCTCCTTCACGCGTACGCGGATCTCACACCAGGTGTATTGGGTACTAGAACCAGGGTGATGGGGGACTTGGAAACAACGCTTTTTCAGGTGATGTGAGCTTCCTTAAACTGGCGGGCCTGTCGGAGTGCTGCGGGTATCTTTGGAAAGCTCATGATTGGACATGGGAGGCTGGGGTAATATGGATGCCAGAGGAGAACCAGTAGACATTGTGCTCTGTGGTTCACCTGAGTTGACATCAGATGAACCACAATATATATTTGATGGTAATTATCTAGAGCTGACGTCACAGAGCCTATCGGGAGGTGCGAGCCTGTAAATGGTGTGCCACCTGTCTCGCTGGTTAGCGTCAAGAGGTCCGATAATCGGACTCCGATTCCGCGTAAAATGATACAGTGTATTACTCGCGAAAATTCCCGCTGCGAAGGTGCTCCATTTCGGGCCGCCGGTTCAAATGACATGCATTCCTGTATAAAACGCATCTCTTGAGTTTCATCGATGGCATGAGATTTTATAGCATTCCTTTGCTCGACCAAAGGCTGCCTATCGTTCTTTTAGTGCTGCTAGGCTGATGCGAAGATCTGATTTAATAGGATTGATCTGTCGCTATTATTCGATCGAACTAACACTTAATCGTATACGTCGCGATTACCGGTATCCTTGTAACGGCCATGCCGTCCTAGGTGTTCTTTGGCGTAGGTATCCGGAGGTCTTATTGTCCATCCTCCAACCATAGGGAGTGCGCTACCACCAGTGACGCCTTTCCAGGACCGGTAGGATGCAGCTGGTGTAACTGCTTCTGCATCGACTCGCGCCACGCTGGTCAGATTTTTCCTTGGCGGTGGAGCAGTTGACCCAATATCGGGCTTGAGGGGATTCAGGTATCGCTCAGCCGGCGCTGCAGCCCCGAGGGTCGGAGGAGCTCCTGGTGCTGATCCAACGTGAGCCTTGACCAGTGTCTGTTGGCCGATTCATTGCCGCGCCTAGGTACGACTACACTGGTGGGGACATGCTGTTGAGTGCACACTTCCTGGCGTCCATGCCGATAACATGGCTCAACAACCTGAGGAGATCTAGCGATTCTGAGCCTCAGAATGACTACGGAGAGGAGGTGAGGACCATCTTTCGGTATGGTTAGATCTGATGTGTGTTCAGCTGGATGACGACCGGGATGACGGGACCCTGTCTATCAACATGCGAGCCTTTGCCTTCGCCCAGGCTGGCTGCCTCATCGAGAAACCTAGGTTGAACAGAGCGGTAAGCTCCAGTCAATATCTTCCCGTTAAATTCGTCTCTGCCAGCGCCTCATAGAAGATGCGAGGGACGGACTTCGCGCCTCGGCAGGAGTTGGACTATCATTGCCTTTCCTCGGGACGAGTAAGGGACTCGGGCATCTTTGTTATTCTCTAATTGATCTGACCAGATCTCCTGGAGTTGAGCTTTGCCTTCCCTATGGTTAAGAGAGCATCAGATGCGGTTCAGCGGTTGCAGCTGGGTGCAAGGATACGAGGGCTGCTACCGACATCGTCCTGGAGTTGATTGTCTATACTAACGAGTGTTTCAAAAAACCTGTAGTGTGAAATGGTCTGGTGTAGTTGTGTTCTAGTTCTGGCGTGGCAGCCTACGCGGCGACGGATCGCCAACCACTGTTCCACGGCCCGCGGCACGGAAGTATGATAGAAGATAGTTATGAGGGAGTATGTACCTTCGCTATGAGAGGGCTGATGCACTGTATATGATACACGCTGAATCACTGCTATAGTGCTTGATCCGAACAAGGACCGAATAGAACCAGGATAGGCAATTAATGCAAATTGATAAGAGGAGGTTTAAGACTTGAGCTGCTCAAGTCTGATACATCCTCTTATGTTTCTTCGTAACTGGAAATTAGACGAGGTTGAGCGAGTCGCTTGGATCAGTGATGAATTATTCATCCCACAGGCGCTCGCTGACTGTGTT
>JABANP010000110.1:0-133892 GCA_013115135.1 Perkinsus olseni | reverse complement strand
ATTTAAATCATGTATCGCGCGAAAATCGAAAAATTTCCATGTGATAAATTACTTATCATCTTGAGCCTTGAAAATCCAGTAGACCGGAGTGGCAACAAGGCGTAAGCTCTCCTACAGCATTTCCCACCAGTATCGACAATATTCATACGCTACTTATAGTATCAGCAGGATACCTTAAGATTTTTCGTTGAAAAAGTAAGTCACCAATCCACAACGTGGCCTTCTACCGGAGTCGAACCGAGAACCTCCCGCTCAATTGATAGCGAATCAAGCGCCCCCAATCGATATGCGCCAAACTCAGAACGGAAATGTATTAACTATTCTCCAGTAGGGGATCCATATCACAAGAGCTGCCAAAGTAAGCCTTCTGCCGGAGTTGAACCGACGACCTCCCGCTTACTAAGCGGGTGCTCTACCAACTAAGCTAAGAAGGCTGATTTGACAGCGAATCAAGCGCCCCCAATCGATATGCGCCAAACTCAGAACGGAAATGTTTTCATCATTCTCTAGTAGAGGAACCGCGTCGCAAGAGAGCAGATAAGGTGCTATATCAAATTGGTAGTACCAACTAAGCAAGAACTTCTTAGCAAGAACCCTAAGGATGCGCCGTCAGATTTGGATCTGCAACCTACTATGCTGATACGACGGATCTTAAGCTCAAAAATTCCTCCTCTTCCGGCGAGATAAGCGTTGAGTTGAATCAAGTTGAACCAAGTTCAAGTGGAATTCAGCCGCCTCAGTTGTCCAACCCACCGTGTGATTTCACTCGATAGTGCTGAAGGAAGAAGCTTGGTTACGGAGATGCTTGCGACTGATGATGCAGCAACGATATGACAAGAATTGTCAGCAGTCAACCCTACTAGAATCTTCCAGTTCCTGAAACAGCCTACGGGTCACATCACACCTTCCCGACCGTTAGTAACTCGAAATCGGTCCACAGTTCATTCCAAGACTGACGCACTCAACACTGCTAAAGGCACTTAGAAAACGATGATACACTTCAAGAATCCGCTTAGAATAACCCTACTCCGAGATCGGTGCCAGCGCGTCGTGGAAGCTATGCCTGCTCGGTATAAATGAGTACCTGATCCTCACCGCTCGACTGCGATTTCTCTACAAACACCCCCTCACTGTGAATTGTGTCTCGGCATCAACCTGCCGCTGCTGAGGTAATGCTGAACGGCATCTATAGACTGAAAAAAACAAAAACGGTCATCATCAAGACTCCGGTGCGGAGGCTCGTGTACTTCGATCTTTTCCTGTAGCTTGACCAAAAATGGGACTTGGAAGGTCGTACCGTAACTATGGTAACTTATAAGGGAGGCAGAACGATGGCGGCTGATGCTCACTCAGGTCCACATTGATCCACTTCACTTAATTCGTATAATTTAGTGAACAAATAAACATCCGCGTAGGAAAGCTTCGTGGAACCTGATGAGGGGAAGGAGTCCAGTCGTCAAGTATGAGCAGCGTGACTCCCGAAACAGAGGGGCCATCTGAATACACGCCTCGCTGGGTTTCAACACTGCTCGTTGACGTGGAGCTTCTCAGAGGAAACCAACAGAACCTCCTACCAGCCCAGTACGATTGTACGATTCGTGAAAAGTCTCATACACACATGATGCGAAAAATGTATCATTTAAATCATGTATCGCGCGAAAATCGAAAATTTCCATGTGATAAATTACTTATCATCTTGAGCCTTGAAAATCCAGTAGACCGGAGTGGCAACAAGGCGTAAGCTCTCCTACAGCATTTCCCATATTCATACGCTACTTATAGTATCAGCAGGATACCTTAAGATTTTTCGTTGAAAAAGTAAGTCACCAATCCACAACGTGGCCTTCTACCGGAGTCGAACCGAGAACCTCCCGCTCAATTGATAGCGAATCAAGCGCCCCCAATCGATATGCGCCAAACTCAGAACGGAAATGTATTAACCATTCTCCAGTAGGGGATCCATATCACAAGAGCTACCAAATAAGCCTTCTGCCGGAATTGAACCGACAACCTCCCGCTTACTGAGCGGGTGCTCTACCAACTAAGCTAAGAGGGCTGATTTGGCAGCGAATCAAGCGCCCCCAATCGATATGCGCCAAACTCAGAACGGAAATGTACTAATTATTCTCCAGTAGGGGATCCATATCACAAGAGCTGCCAAATAAGCCTTCTGCCGGAGTTGAACCGACGACCTCCCGCTTACTAAGCGGGTGCTCTACCAACTAAGCTAAGAAGGCTGATTTGACGGCGAATCAAGCGCCCCCAATCGATATGCACCAAATTCAGAACGGAAATGTATTAACTATTCTCCAGTAGGGGATCCGCATCACAAGAGCTGCCAAACAAGCCTTCTGCCGGAGTTGAACCGACGACCTCCCGCTTACTAAGCGGGTGCTCTACCAACTAAGCTAAGAAGGCTGATTTGACAGCGAATCAAGCGCCCCAATCGATATGCGCCAAACTCAGAACGGAAATGTATTAATTATTCTCCAGTAAGGGATCCATATCACAAGAGCTGCCAAGTAAGCCTTCTGCCGGAGTTGAACCGACGACCTCCCGCTTACTAAGCGGGTGCTCTACCAACTAAGCTAAGAAGGCTGATTTGACAGCGAATCAAGCGCCCCCAATCGATATGCGCCAAATTCAGAACGGAAATGTATTAACTATTCTCCAGTAGGGGATCCGTATCACAAGAGCTGCCAAGTAAGCCTTCTGCCGGAGTTGAACCGACGACCTCCCGCTTACTAAGCGGGTGCTCTACCAACTAAGCTAAGAAGGCTGATTTGACAGCGAATCAAGCGCCCCCAATCGATATGCACCAAATTCAGAACGGAAATGTATTAACTATTCTCCAGTAGGGGATCCGCATCACAAGAGCTGCCAAACAAGCCTTCTGCCGGAGTTGAACCGACGACCTCCCGCTTACTAAGCGGGTGCTCTACCAACTAAGCTAAGAAGGCTGATTTGATAGCGAATCAAGCGCCCCCAATCGATATGCGCCAAACTCAGAACGGAAATGTATTAATTATTCTCCAGTAGGGGATCCATATCACGAGAGCTGCCAAATAAGCCTTCTGCCGGAGTTGAACCAACGGCCTCCCGCTTACTAAGCGGGTGCTCTACCAACTAAGCTAAGAAGGCTGATTTGACAGCGAATCAAGCGCCCCCAATCGATATGCGCCAAACTCAGAACGGAAATGTATTAATTATTCTCCAGTAGGGGATCCATATCACAAGAGCTGCCAAATAAGCCTTCTGCCGGAGTTAAACCGACGACCTTCCGCTTACTAAGCGGGTGCTCTACCAACTAAGCTAAGAAGGCTGATTTGACAGCGAATCAAGCGCCCCCAATCGATATGCGCCAAATTCAGAACGGAAATGTATTAACTATTCTCCAGTAGGGGATCCGTATCACAAGAGCTGCCAAATAAGCCTTCTGCCGGAGTTGAACCGACGACCTCCCGCTTACTAAGCGGGTGCTCTACCAACTAAGCTAAGAAGGCTAATCTGACTGCGAATCAAGCGCCCCCAATCGATATGCGCCAAATTCAGAACGGAAATGTTTTCATCATTCTCTAGTAGGGGATCCGTATCACAAGAGCTGCCAAATAAGCCTTCTGCCGGAGTTGAACCGACGACCTCCCGCTTACTAAGCGGGTGCTCTACCAACTAAGCTAAGAAGGCTGATTTGACTGCGAATCAAGCGCCCCCAATCGATATGCGCCAAACTCAGAACGGAAATGTATTAATTATTCTCCAGTAGGGGACCCATATCACAAGAGCTGCCAAATAAGCCTTCTGCCGGAGTTGAACCGACGACGGAAATGTTTTCATCATTCTCTAGTAGAGGAACCGCGTCGCAAGAGAGCAGATAAGGTGCTATATCAAATTGGTAGTACCAACTAAGCAAGAACTTCTTAGCAAGAACCCTAAGGATGCGCCGTCAGATTTGGATCTGCAACCTACTATGCTGATACGACGGATCTTAAGCTCAAAAATTCCTCCTCTTCTGGCGAGATAAGCGTTGAGTTGAATCAAGTTGAACCAAGTTCAAGTGGAATTCAGCCGCCTCAGTTGTCCAACCCACCATGTGATTTCACTCGATAGTGCTGAGGAAGAAGCTTGGTTACGGAGATGCTTGCGACTGATGGTGCAGCAACGATATGACAAGAATTGTCAGCAGTCAACCCTACTAGAATCTTCCAGTTCCTGAAACAGCCTACAGGTCACATCACACCTTCCCGACCGTTAGTAACTCGAAATCGGTCCACAGTTCATCCCGAGACTGACGCACTCAACACTGCTAAAGGCACTTAGAAAACGATGATACACTTCAAGAATCCGCTTAGAATAACCCTACTCCGAGATCGGTGCCAGCGCGTCGTGGAAGCTATGCCTGCTCGGTATAAATGAGTACCTGATCCTCACCGCTCGACTGCGATTTCTCTACAAGCACCCCCTCACTGTGAATTGTGTCTCGGCATCAATCTGCCGCTGCTGAGGTAATGCTGCACGGCATCTATAGACTGAAGAGAAAACAAAAACGGTCATCATCAAGACTCCGGTGCGAAGGCGGGACTCCAGCCGCTGGAGTACTTCGATCTTTTCCTGTAGCTTAACCAAGAAAGGGACTTGGAAGGTCGTACCGTAACTATGGTAACTTATGAGGGAGGCAGAACGATGGCGGGTGATGCTCACTCAGGTCCACATTGATCCACTTCACTTAATTCATATAATTTAGTGAACAAATAAACATCCGCGTAGGAAAGCTTCGTGGAACCTGATGAGGGGAAGGAGTCCAGTCGTCAAGTATGGACAGCAGGACTCTCCAAAACAGGTGGGCCATCTAAACAAACGCCCCGCTGGGTTTCAACACTGCTCGTTGACGTGGAGCTTCTCAGAGGAAACCAACAGCACCTCCTACCAACCCAGTACGATGGTACGATTCGTGAAAAGTCGCATACACAAGTAACGCAATGAATGTAACATTTAATTCATCTATCGCGTGAGCATCGAAGATGTTCATGTGATAAATTGTTCATCATCATAAGCCTTAAAAACCCAGTAAATCAGAGACGAAGTGGCCCAGAAAATTAATCACCCGTAAACAACGTAGCCTCAACCCGAACTGCCACGTATTGGGGCCTTACCGTCCAACCATCTCCACTCTTTGCTCTTCTCGTTGTTCTCGCGAAGCAGCTTCTCGAAGGTTCTTAGTACCATTACCGAGTACCTGAAACCGCACTGCGTCCGAGCGAAGAAATCCCAGTAGTGTACTACTTCCACGGTGACAGATCGCCATCAGCCAATGACATCTCGCTGACAGACCTTACATCGGGTACCTGTCCAGACAAATCAGCAGCCCGCCATTGCATTGAGCCTTAGCAACGAGGGGAAATATTCGACCAATCGCAGATTTTCCAGCGGGCCCACGGAGTTTCTCAACTCCTGAGAGCTCGAAGTCATGTCGGCCTCAGAGAGTTGAAAAAAATTATTGAGAACGATGATTTTCTAAGCAATCGCTTTGTTATCAATGCCACAGGTGTGCAATACAATGATATATCTCTCGGCCAGGCGCGCAGACGATATGCCACTTGGCGATCGCTATGTACGTCAAGCACGAACAAACGGCGAGCATTATCCAAGCGTCAAGAGAAACGATTGCAAAGTCCGCCCTTGAATAAAGGAGTAGTGAACACTGTACTTCAATGGGCGCGTGCAGTCGACAAGAATCAGACCTTCCTTCGAGCCCAGGCTAAACAACGCAGGCTCGTGACAGGAGAGTCCGGAGAATCAAGAAGAATTCTGTACCACCGCGGTTCACCAGCAAGATGGTGTCGCTCTCGACGTAGAACAGCAGGCTTGTCACTCTTCCGTCAGATGCACGTTCTCGGGCCAGAGTGGCGGCATCAACGAACTCACCCGTCCAGGATGAGGCTGAGGTGGAGGACGGGCCGTCTGCTCACTCAACTCCCCAGTGGGGACTCCCCACCCTGCGGACCTTGATCTCGTGGCGACCGCCCAAGGGCCTCGTACAAGTCGTAATCATAGAGGAGGAAGGTTAGACGGTCCACGAGCTCCGGAATGGGGTACCCAAAGCGGTTAGCCACCTTTGTGATGTCCTGGCAGGTTCCCCGCATCATGCTGTTCTTCTGATTCTTCCTGGTAATAGGATTGGACGACGAAAGCTTGTTACCCAGTTCTAAGACTATGTCGTATTTGACAGTACGACTTCCATATGAGCAAGTCCGTGAAAGAGCGGATTGAAAATTGGTTGCGCATACGCTATCAAGTATTGCTCCGCCCTCCTGACGGCAAGGGCCGCAACGTGCCGTCAAACGATGTCGGCCTGGGCGTGCGCTAGGTCCAGAGCTTCCACAGATGTAGGGAGATCGGCAGTAAGAAGCGAAGAGATTGGCATCAATTATGGCGCTATAATCTGCTAGCAAGATAACTTACTCCTGCGATACTTGTAGTAGCGTGCTACTGCCGCCGGCAGTCTAAGTTTGCGTCAGTCTGCGTCCAGGTTACCCGGCAGTCTGCCGGGAAACCCGAAATTTCCCGGTGCGCTGAGCATGCACCTTTCAAGTGGAAGCCGCCCTCGCCGCTGGGCCACATCAGTGATGTGACATCACTTCGCGAGAAACGAGTTCCATTCAAAAATATAGGCGAGACGCGAGATGGCGATATTTGCGACTCGCAAATTGCGATATGTATTTCGCTAAATGGTCCGCATTCGCATTCATTATGTCTATTTCCTGTTATTTCGCGTTTTTGCGTTTCCCGCTCGGCGAAAAACTGTAGTGAAATTTCACGAGAAGATCACCAAGCGGGCAAGTCTGATGACTTGCCGCGAAAAACGAATGAAGAAAAACGCGAATTACATCCCGTTTTTAGCTATAAACTTAGTTTTCGCGAAATGGTCTTACGGCCATGTGTATTTCGCGAAGTGATTTGACTTCATTTCACACCGCAATTTTCGCGGTTTCCACTTGAAGAAAAACGCCACTTCACGTATTACGGGTGAAACTCCAATGTGTGGACGCCGGAACAGTATCCAGATTCGAAATTCGATCCAGTGCCACATGTGCGTTTCGTCATGAGACGCGAAGTATGATCATGTGATTTTTTCCCGACTTTTCTCTCTTATGATGAGAGAGAAAGACCCCTCGAACAGATGGTATATCCGGGAGAAATGACCCTCTCAGATAAGAGGCCCTCTCCGGTACAGCCGATGACCAGTTTCCTACACCCCATCCCGATATACACGTACATCAGTCACGCTTTCCTTGAAGTAGTTTTTCTTCAGCGCATCCCAAGAGAATGTGTGCGACTCGAACATGTCAATCAGCTGCTCGAATAACTGAGATCAGAAGAGGCATGGCAATACCATAACATTCGTATCGGGATTCCGCAAAAATTGCTTCGAAAATATCCGGCTATTACCATGTCCACCTTGGCCTGCTTAACTCTACTCCTACCGCCATTCATTCTGGCGATATCAGCGATGTAACGGACAATGGTATGCTGCTGCACGATCATGCTGAACAAAACTCATTCGATGATCTAACTTGGGAGTTCGGATGGGATCCGGTGCATTCGACGCAGTACAGCAGCTGGCGACTCTACGGTTACCCGAAATTCGCCAACGAGAGTGAAAGCTGAACTCCCTCACAGAACGAAGTTCACAATGCGTCAAATGAACACATTGACTGTTAATTAATTCGCTCAACGAGTGTCAGAAAAACCAGTATTACGTTCCATCTGAAAGCTCCAATACCGGCAACTCGCCAAAGGGGAATTGCGAGCGGCAGTTCAACTGAGACAGAAGTGACTCAGTCGCCTGCAGGGATACTGTAGACTTACGAATGTTTGATAAAAGTAGCACACCGCTTCATAGGGCTCGTGGCTGATCTCTAGCAGGAGCCTAGCGACCTCCGCACGGTTCCTAAAGGACCAGAAACATAGCGGGAGGGATACGACCGCAGATTCCCACATTTTTGACCGAAAAGGTCACCATTGAATCGAAACGAACGAGAGCAGCCGACTAATATATAGACCACCAACAGCCGGAGTTCAATCGAGGTTATTCTCCACTATAAAAGACATTTCTCGCGTATCGGAGCGTCCACCATTGGTCCACGCTGATGACCAATATATGAGCTTTCAGCGAGACCTAGCGATCTCCCATCCCAGCAGGCTAAGGTAACTAACAGCCTACCTAGTTGGGAAGTAATGTAGTCGGAGTGGAGTCCTCCCGCGAGTGACAATAGCTGGCCCTCGGAGTACAATCTTCCCTTGCCCCCCTTTCACACCCCGAGCATGCTGAACCGAATAAATGTACTGCCATCATCATCACGAATTCGAACAGTACCGAGAGCATATCTTGCGCGGCCTTTTCTGCGGCGCATCGCGACTTCATCTCATCCGCTGTTTCCAACCGACTCCGTTCATGTCGTTTGCGTCCTAAAGCAACCGTCATCAAGATTTATCAGTCTCTACGCATTCCGAAGATTTTGGATTCGCTCAGCACGACAATAACGACCCCAACAGTCGGTGGCCGAGGGCTAGCCAAGTCACATACACAGTCATACACGGGTTTTTACAAGTCCCAGAAAACCGTTTTTTGACTACAATGACAGTTACAACTCTACGAAGCACAATAATTCTATTGAACACCCAGCCAGCATCACAAGACCCTATCCCGGCCAAACGTGCAGGGAACCCAGAATCAATAATATCCAAAGGCTTCGCTCCGCTAGAGAGGACATGCGACGTCTCCTTCCACTACCAGATAGCTCAGTTGTTCAACGGTGAGCTACCTTCCGTGTCGAAGAGATCAACTCAAAACGATCTCTTCGCACCGAGATCGAATGCTCAGAGCGGCCCGTTATTACCTCGATTCATCGCAAGTATCGTCACTGCACCGATGGCGATAAGGACTGCCGGCTGAAATATTTCTGATGGTTTTGTCATGATCAAAAAATTGTGTATAATTCTGGCACCCATTTCCGACGAGCCTCGAGGCCTTCGAACGCGAGAAATTAAAGGCATCCGAAACACGTGTTGTCTGAAACGGTTTAGATTATTTCTATGAATTAGAATTGAACTTGAAAACTCCTATTCCTCGGTCGGCAAAACCCCGGCTTTTCGTAACTGAAAAGACATTGGAACAGTTGAGAGCTCGAAGGACAGCGATTCATTTCGATCGACACAGAACACCTTCGATCACGCCGAGCATCACCTCTGAGGTCATCCCGGCATCATCCGAGAGATTCTGTGTAGACTTGGCTGGCTCTAGAAGGGCCTCATAAATGATACCAACTTTCCAGCCGAGGTTCTTCAGTGCAGCCACGTTCAGTTGGGTAGCCCTAAATCAACTATCAAATTTCACCCACTTAGCACTACTGTGGAGAGATATTGAGCTTCCGTTGACAAAGCACCACTCTCGCCTTACATCGGAGCTCGATCCCTCCGGCCGTCCAAGTGACTACGGTAGCAGGCGTTCCGAGGAGCCACCAGAACCCCGTGTTTGTCAGAGGGATCGCCAATAACGATATCGACAGTATTCCCTCCAGTGAGCTCATCATCAGCAAAGCTGAGGAAAATACCGGGTGTTAGGGTCGAACCCGAGTCGACAACGGTCCTACGCTTCAGTGAAACTGGCTTCACTAGCGTCGACCTTTCCACGTAGCCACTCTGTAGCTCGACTCCTCAATGCAACTTCCCTTCTCAACTCCGCCTCTCGCAGTGTGAAAGTGAGGTCGCTACTAAATTTATACCTGGCGAAGCGACGGAAGATGTAGAGTATCCCTCTGATTCTCATAGCCGCGCGGAAGTACACAGCTGAAGAAACCATCCGACGTCTAGCGCTACAGACTACTAAGTCTAGCATAAACTTATACCAAATTTCCCTCGCATCTTTGTATAAGATAGGTGCGAGTACTACATATCATTGATAGCAGCTAAAGAGCCGAGATTCTGAGAGGACCTTCCTTCTGGGTCAGCAAGGTCAACGAGCATCTCGAACACTGGTTTGATGATCTGATCGAACGAACGACACTAAATAGTACTGTAAAAGGCTGACCATCCAACTACAGTTGCAGGAAGCATGCCATCCTCGCTGATGAACCGCATAGACGCGGCCGCCCACACCATCTGAGTTGACGCTCCGACCAGCCTCCGAAGGGCCGACTGCTCATCACCACCCCCTTCTTTCGCCAGCACAGTGGCCCACTGCTGCAGCCGCTTCGATACCCGAGTGGTATCTAATAAATCATTCAGAGTCACCCGATGCTTGGATCCTGTGCGCGCCCACCTCGGAACTCCTCGATGATAGCACCCGCAAGCTCCAAGGAGATGTGGGCAGAGAGTGCTAGATGGTAGATCGCCGGAGCTAGATGAAGTAGCCTTGTATCAGGTCGGTCGTCCGAAAAGATTCCACCACTCTCTGTGAGCCGAGCCAACACTGCTGCCGAAATTTTAGCGAACCTGAGACCCTGCCAATCATACGCGACTCTCGGATCGCTGCAGATGCCTCCATTTAACAAGATCCACGGAAAGTCCAACAGAAGGCAGTCGAAGTTGAGAGATCAACCATGCTATTGTACGATTGTTAGGCCTCCTCTCCCACCAGTGACCCCGCAGTCAATGGAAGATACCCCGACCATTATTACAGCTCTTGCTCATACCAGCGTAAAGAGCTGCTTGCTCGAAGCGTTCGGAAGCACACTTTCAAGGATATGTCCTCTAGCGGAGCATCGCAGATCACATCAGCAACTGAAAAAGAGGACGGACTCAACCCGGTCGATCCGCTCGAAGCTGGCTCACTTGTCCCCAAAGCTTTGTAGTGGAATATCCTCGTGGCACTCATGAGCCGGACGAATGCTGATAAGTCGTACACTGGGGCTCCTCGAAGGTTGACGTACCCCATGCCGCGATGGGCTACCTCTTCGCGACGAGTTCGACCAATCGCCAAGAGAACGCCCAAATCTGACGGGCTCGGATGGCCAGACGGAGCGAATGGACGAGGACTTACATGCCGGCATGCCCTCTCCTCTTAGCCAGCCAGGCACCGACGCCATGGCCGCATCGAAGCACGCCTTAGCGACTATAGTGAGCTCGTCCAGAGACAGCAAGAACCAATCATCCCTGAAAAGATGGATAAGACTGCGCTGGGGTATTCGCCGGAGATTTCACCGAGTCATGGGATTTAAAATATCCCGTACGCAAGCCACGGCGATGCGTTCCCGTCGTCCGGAGTCTTCGACCCTGAAGGCACAGGCAGTGCCGTGTGACGCCACGTCACAGATGGTCGGTGGAACGAGCGAGTGACCTGCATGTGAACTTACTGGGAGTGGAGGGCCGGGGATAGGACATCAGACATACAAATAGCGAGGGGTAACTGAATATAGGACAAAATCCGGCAACCCGGAATCGAACCAGGGACCATCCGATGACTATTCCGCTACAGTCGGACGCTCTACCAACTGAGCTAGGTCCGGGGCAAAAGCGCCTGCGAAAGGGGGGGAAAAGAAAAAATGAAAAAGAGAGGGGAAAGAAAAGGAAAAAAGAAGAGAAAGAAGAAAGGAAGAAGGAGAAAGGAAAAAGAGGAAAAATGGGTTGAGAAGTGGAACTTTTCACTAAAATTATCCTGCCCAAACGTGAGACCTCGCACGCGAGCGCGAGCGCCCCAGCCGTTTCATTCTCGTACCGGCTGCCCTGCCAGACCGTGGGTATCGCGCAGTTGCACTCGAACCGTCAAGTGTCCCGTCTCATGATCTGTGCATCTTGTAGCTTGTTCAGCATAATCCATGCCCAAAGTCGGGAAACCAGATGCTGAGTGGCACCGTGCCATGCAGGAATTCGCACAATCCCGAGCCAAAACTATGCCTCGAGGTTGTGCTCCGCCTAAGAAGTCCAAATGGTACTCTGTTATGGTGAAGATCATCAACTGTCCCTTTGGCACTCGTCATGTGCTCCGCCCTACTGAAATCCGTGGCTGTGAGTGCGGGTATCACCAGCCGAAGGCTGCCGCTAGCCCTGTCCCACAAGAATTAGAAGCGAAGTGCCCTACTACTCCTCTTATCACCACCACATTCCCTAAGAAGCCAGATTCTCTTGTGGTGGGCGATATACGCGGTAAAAATGGTTTCGCGCCGCAAGCTGCGAACACTTTGAGGGTCTATCTCTATGGGCCGACTATCGGTCAGTGTACTTCATGCCACGCGAGGGATATGCGAGTGAATGCTGTATCGAAGCTGAAGCTTATTTATACAGATAGCTGGCCCATCTTTGCTCAAGGTCTTGATCTGAAGTGCAAAAAATGTGGAAGTCACTGCACGACGTTCGACGGCAACTACATCAAGACTCTACCACGACACATGCAGAACATGCCCTTCGTTGCCTACGGTGCCGCTTTCGGCGTGGGGAAGTCTCTGATACTAGCATTGAGGCTCGGCACTGCAGCCAAGAACCTCGAAGAACAGGTACGGGCAAACTTGACCCGTGACTACACTGCTTGTAAGAGGAATTACGAGCATGATGCTGCCAGAAAGGTTGAGCTAAAAGATAGCCTCGGGGTACGAGCCATATGGCAACTTCCCGGAGGAGTTCGTACCGAAATCACCTGCCCTCTTACAAGCACTACTATCGGACTACTATCAGCACAGAGACAGCTTGCGTAGAGAGCAGAGGGCGTTGAGATCCACCAACGCGCTGGGTATAGATCATCAGGCGAAGGTCGTCGGTAGAGTGAAGAAGGACCCCACCGGCCAGGCTGTCGGCACACAAAGCTTCTCAATAGTTGGCGATCTGGGACTGGTGCTGGGCTATTACGTGGTACCGGATACATCGGGGGTGTGGCTGGAGAAGGCGATGACCGAGGTGCTTGACAGGCATGGGGAGACCGTGCCTCCTATCGTCTACGTCGACTGCAATTGCTGTAATGGCAAGCTACGGTCGACGCCCGACGAACCCGCCCCCTCGCCTGACCAGAAGGTCGGTGGATGGGAGACTAGGGTGGTCAAAAAGCTCGACATCATGCACCTCCTTCTCAGAGTCGGTAGAGAGATCAATGGGGAACATGTAAGAAGGGCTCGGTTTCTCAAGCAGCTCAGCCAAGCGGTCTTCACGGACTCGTCGGAGGACACCCAACGCCTAGAGGAAATCCGTGCCAAGGCTGGCCTCAACCTCACCACTGAACAGAAGCGCATCGACCGATACCGCTACGTTCGCCGTGTCATCGGCACTCCAGAGGCTGTATGCGCCAAGCTTCTCTTGGTGACAAAGGCTCACATAGCCTTGGACGAAGAAGCTCGGAGGCAGTGCTTGAGCTCCGGCATGCCTGTGCAGAACATTACGCCAGCCTCCCCTGCCTATCCATTGGTTACGGCGAAGGTCAAGAAGGCCATCTTCAACCAATGCATCCATGTGCTCAATGGATGCGTCAGCGACAACAGCACCATGTATGTCTGCATAGGCGAGAGGGATTACCGGTCAACAGGTGAGGCGGTAGTCGAGTACAAGTCTCTCCGCGGAACCTCGAAAGTGGAGGCTGTGCATAGCGTCCTTAGTAGATCGTTCAACAGCTTCAGGAACTTCCGCACTGAGATCCTCGATGCCAGGGCAACATGGGCCATCACCAACTATAACCGCCGAAGGCTTCGTGCTGTGGGAAGGCCGAGTCTACCATGTGGAGTGGCACCAGTGGAAGTCGATGATGCGCTACTAGCACCAGAGCTGTCACCAGAACCTCTTCTCTTTGGATTCGAGTACGCAAGAGCAGTCACTCAGATAGATGTCGCTCCTCTCGATGGCGAACCCTGCGACGAGGATGACATAGTACCTGAGAATGACCAGTTTGATGACTGCATGGACAGAGACGAAGAGTCGGAAGCCGAAGAGAGCGACAACATTCCCCTGAGCAGCGACTTGACTGCTCTGGACATTCCCGATCATGTCACAGCTCACACTCTAGACATTCTCGACAAGCGATTTGATGAAGTCATGAGTCAACCTTTGGAGGACGAGAGGGATAAGGATGGTGTGGCGGAGGCTCAACCTACTATGTCAACTATGCCTGGTGCTACTACTCCATCTCAGCCTTCGGCTCTGGAATTAATGGAAGCACTATGTCAAAGTCGGGCGGCTGCGGTAGATGTATCTGCACAGTGGATAAATACCGATGCGCTTCGTCAAGCACAAGTGACATCCAAGCGGAACGTTGCTCGGAGGAGAAGCCTCGGTGGTTCGCTAGTCGAGGTGAGGCCAGACTTCAATCAACGTATGAAAACTATGTGGATCGATATATGGTCTCACCTGTCACCATCATCCGGTGGTAAGCCAATATCACAGTTGGTCTGGTCTGCACTGGCCGAGTACAACCGCCGAGTTAGCAGTGACCTCGAAGGCTTCGACAATACGGGCGAGAATATCCCACCACCACTGTTACCGGTGTCGTACGGCCATGCACTAACTTGGATGAAGGATCAGCGTCGGCTTCAGCAGCTACCTGCACAAAGAGGAATATTCAACGAGGAGGCGGTGATAATCAACGAGGAGTTGGCCAAGACGCTCGTGAGCCCCCAAGCCGAAGATGAACAACACCTTGACCTACCCGAAGCTCTCATTCCCGACCTCATCGAGACTGTTGTTGACCAGGCTGTCATCGACCAAGACCCAGCGGCCAACTTGGTCGAACCAGAGCCGACCAAGAAGAAGAGCCCTCAGAGATGTCGAACTTGCGGTGAACTGCTTGGTAAACTAGGCCACCCACGTGGTAAATGCCCCCTCAAGGTTGGCGATAGCACTACTCCGCCCGTCGACGTCAAGGCCAAGACCGATGGTGTAGACCCAAAGCGCCGAGCCAGGGCAGAGCAGTCCCTTGAAGAGCTGGGTATCATAGCACCATGGGAGCTCCCCAAGGGCGAGAAGCGTTGCCCAATGTGTAGGATGAGTCGGTCGACAGGTCACATCATCAAGAACAACCGAGTAATCTATTGCCAGTACGCCGACACTGACGACGTGAAGAAAGAAGCCGAGGAGCAGATGCATGAGAAGAAGAAGGCCCGCTATGCAAGGTATAACGAAGTACGTAGAGGTGCTAAATAATCAACCACATTTGTTACGATAATGCATTGTTCATCGGAGTGTTGCGTTACCTAGCTAAGAATATCGGGCGAGCGAGACACTGATGGCTAAGCCATAGCATTAAACAAAAGGTAGACCAGCAGGTCAAGGGCACGCACATCGTAACGCCAAAACTCGTTCCCATACTCGGACAGAGCTTCATGGCGAGCGAAAACAGCGAAACCGTCGGGCGAAACGGTTGTGTGCAGGGGACAGGCAGGAAGTGAGGAAGAGTGGGTATTACACCCAGCTAGTACTACAGCAGCGATAGTGAAAACGCAGGGAACAGACCGTGGTCAGCGCGCGGGCGCGCGAAGCGCGCCCGCGCGCTGAGCACGGTCTTAAGATTATATGACCGCGCTCTTCAGCCGCGCAGTCTCCCGCTCAACCGCCTGAGCTATTGCCGGTCTGCAAATAAACTGCGACCAACATTATGTTGGCAACATACCCTCTGGATCCACTTGCACTTACCTGCGCGAGTACTTTCCCATCATCGAAATTAGCTGCAACGCTTTCTCTCGCTCTCGCAGCATCTTCATTATCCACCAGAATATTCCGGCATGCCGCTCTATAGACCTTAGCGCGATCCTCGAGACTCAGCGCCTGAACTCACACCGTCTGTCATCCGACCCGACACCAACGACCCTCATCCACCTCATCAGTCATCCCCAATCTCTCTGCCGCGGTCTTCAAGAAAACCCCCAAGACTTCTGGCACCACTTCGAAGCTTCGAGCGATCTGAGACAAGGTCGAGCAATCACACAGAAGAGTTTCCCGTCGCTCGAAATTATTCAGTCCCTGGCAGGGACTCCCTGCAGCATCAACGACACGACGACAACAAGACTCGAAGAGACAGCTCATCGTAGGAGGGGCAGCGCAGCTCGAAGCTCACCCCAGTTCCCAAGAGACAGTTGATCAAGTCGTCAGTAGATATCTTCTCCAGCGCCTCTCGAGACGACAAAGCCCGGAGAGCCGGCACGAGGAGGCCCCTACAAAGAAGAAACCACAACTAATCCACCTGGCCCAACCTGTTCAACGCATTCATGACTCTTCACTTCGTCCACGGAAACACCAGTACCGTCGCTCGAAGTACTTCATCAGAGAACGACGACGACGAAATCGCGAGCAGTGGACTACTATTTACTGCGCAATGTTCACCCAGGTGTTGGCCCTTTATTGACACAGTATACCGTGCAGATGCCAACGCCCCAATATTGCTGGGCCGAACGGAATGTGAATTTGAGAGCCTCTCCTACCAACTCTTTCGCAACCAATCAAGCCCCAACCAAAGACGCTCGTTCAACCGTCCTACCAATCCAGCTCAGTCGTGCAGTCAGTTTCCTTCCTCTCAGCGAAGTCCCGATCAGTGAACACCCGTAATGCTACCAGAAGTGACTGAAGGTCGAGACAAACGAAGATGCCAGGCCGCCAGCATTCTATCTACCAGTTCTATTTCGATGTTGGAGACAGTCTACACAAAACCGAATACTTCATCGTCTAACATTACAGACACTTTCAAAAAGCGTTTCTCGACAAATTTATTCATCTCGCGTCCCCAAATCTCTGCTAGCTCCTGTCCAAAGAAGACGGATCCTTCCTCGAGAAAGTTGCCGGAGTCGCTTTGCGAATATCCCAATACCTCGACGTCGACCTCTGCAGCCCCGCCCTCCGCCATCCTCGACACAGCTGATGCGGCCATTCGCCTCGACATCGAGTTACTGCCTTTATCCGAGCGACATGTAGTGGGCCATGTACCTACTCACCGCACTGCAAAGGATATTCAGAACGCCCCAGCACTACCCCAACTCGATAGGTGGACACTCTCGCATGAGGGTATCGATACCGAGGCCTTCCACCAGCTCCGTCATCATGCGTTGTTCTTTCAAAGCACACAAACCCCACATGAGTACCGTTATATCCGACCATCCGACGGAGCCTAAGGTCAACCTAAGATACTCAAAGATTCCCATCACCCTCACCTGCCATCTCGGTCCGCCGCTCTACGACGGCTGCCGCAATATTCCGGGCTTCCTCGTTTTTTCCATTCTGTATCGCCTCCGTCATCGAGTCTATCAATTGCGGTATCGGTATGAGAGCCTTACGCGGCGGTGGGGGAGGCGGTGGTAATACCTAGTAAGTTGCGTGAGAGTTGCGAAAGGAGTGGTATCAGCACTCGTACCTTAGGAGGAGGTGGACGCCGGTCCTGCTGACCAACACGATGCGTAGACACCGAGATGTTGGCGACAGCTCTCCTTGAAGCAGCGGCAACTAGCCTGTAAACGACCGGGGAGGGACGATTGATCAACATGAAGAGGGAGGGGGACTGGGGTTGAATTATACTGCTAGGAACTTAATACACGCCATGATCATCGTCCAGTGGAGGACGTCCACGCACCCTTTCGCGTCGACTTACACCGTATCTTTTCGAGCTGACCGGACGCCCCAATTTTGTCTCTGCAGAATCTCGATGACCCAACATGTGCCAACCAGACCTTCCCAATTCGACCTATCTCGAATAGTTCCAATTCAACCTATTTCGTATCTTCCAAACCCAGCCTAAATGGTATCTTCCCCCATTCAACCTCTTTCGTATCCGACTAGCACAACCTATTGATATACCAAGATTCATACCCCACTTAGCACAACATATCACTTTTATGAAACATCAACCCAAGGAATCTAACCGTTTCGAAATATCTTTCAACTCGACCTCCCCAACAACACCAACCTCTACAGCGCGATACAAGATACGCTTTCGTACCTGATTGTGAGAAACTTCCTCCAGGGAATCTTAGGTCGAAGCTTGCGTGAAACATTACATTCGACGCGGCTCCAACAGTATCCAGTAAATTGAATTTGATAGGTACCTCTCGACCACTACCAACCTTGACACTTCTCAAAGATACTTCCAAGCTTGCCAAACAATCCTTAACGTGCGCCGCCGGTACCTAGAAAAAGGATACGCGCTTTCCTACCCCTGTGTCCAGCCTCCCAAAAACGAAGATATTCATTTACCATCGCCAAAAATTTCCGCTAGTAATGCCCTTATGGGCTACATACTAGAAAATATAATATTGACGCTGACAACGGACCCCGACGGCGCCGAGTATCTTTTCAACTGTTTGTCGCCCGCATCAACCTCCCGACAGGAGGGCCAGTCACGATTAGTTCAAAAGTAAATATCACGGGAAATCGGAAAATTTAAATCGTTAAAGAGGTGTTCGATTAGTGCTGGTACACCAGGGTGCGCACGACTCCGCAACTCCAACATCATTTCGAAGAAATATCTTACTCACTATAATCACCCATGATCAACCTAAGATACCCTCATGCTACGACTCCCCAGTTCACCTTGATAACAGCAATAACTGTCCTCGGCGTAATTTCGATGATCTCAGAGATCTTTGTTACTTGTCCGATCATAGCCGCACCGTACTCACCAAAATTCGTATCTGATAACCACTTTTCTGACACCTCTAGCTACGAAACACCTCCGATAACAATCTCGACGGCGGAGGAAAATAAGAAAATCGCTAACACGATTGAGATATTTCCTAGACCGACTATGAAGCTGAGAAGCGTTTCTACGCCATTTAGCGGTCAGGTGGAATCTCTTGTCTGAAAATTTTAAAGTCACCAATCTCAAACAAACCGGATAAAAACTCCATTTATCGGAAAATTGCGTAAAATTAGATTTTTTACGTGAGAAATATTAACTGTTAACAGTGAACTACCTGGCTTGCAACCCGACCTTTCCATGAAGGATGAAGACACGAGTCTGTAGGGGTCCCCAGTAGGCTCAGTAATTTGTAGACACGACGTGGCGCCTGGACGTCGCTGTCCGGTCGCGCAAAAAGCGAGCTTCGGAGGCCTAGGTAATTTTTATACGGAACCCGCGAGTTCCCGTACGGCTTCACCCGAGCATTCACAAGACGATTTTGATGAGAAAAAATTTTTCAGATTCATCATTTTTCCATGGTAATTTTTCCCGACTTACGAATTGCCGTTTTCACGTCATTTTCCAAGCCGGTCTTGAGGATGTTGCCAAGGGATGTCTGGCCGTCCACTGGCCGTAGCTCCAGAAGAAGGAAGCGGGAAGAAAGCCTCCCTGCCATCAGAACCGCGGTACTGCTGCAAAATTATGGTCACGGGCGCGCGCTAAATGCAAACAGCACGTCGAATAATACGAAATTAGCTAAATTATGGCGCTTTGCAGTTCTTATTCTCAATGGCTGACGATAATGAGATCCAATTCATAGCAAACTCGAGTGGACGGCGATGGCCCTTGCTCTCGTATCGAGGTTACCTCTACCTTCACAACAGAGCCACTTTACAGACTTCCTATTGGCGTTGCGTCAACGCCACTAAGAAAGAGCGTTGCAACGTTAGACTAACTGTGAAGGGGGACCTCAACGGCGACCCCAAAGATCTCACTGTTGCCAACCTGCCTCTAAAGGACCATGTGTGTGGGGAACCCAACTCGAGTGTCGAGCAAATCTGCGCAGAAATGAAGCTTACGGCGGCCAATGACGCGACGGTGAAGATTTCCGATATTTATGACAAGACGTTGGAAGGGTTACCGGAAGAAGTGGTGAAGCGACTGCCGGAAAGGGAGACTGTTGAGGGCAGTTTACGTCGAGTACGGCAGAGAGTTGCTGCAGCTAGGCCAAGTAGTATCCAAGGTTGAAGCTAGGCTATCGCGGATTATCATTTTGATTTGGTGATGGCAGAATCGAACGTTCAAGCGCATTGTGTATAAGGTCTTCTTGTGACCGTTAGATGTGGGCAAAATTTGGTATTGAAGTGCTGCTTCTTTTTATCAACCTGCAATAAGCTCGCACGCTATTCGGGCACTTGCTCAGAAGATACGTCTCACAGAATAACCGAACTCATCGTGGGGTCAAAGTCCTACTATCGGAACTGTTGTTGTGAGAGAGGCCTTTTCTGAGAGAGGAAATCACCGAAGTGGCCTCCACAAAACTTTTTTTGCGCTTGAAATTAAATATTTTCCAAAAATTCCCAAATTGAACTTATTTGGGAAAGAAAAAAGTAAAGGGTACATGATGTACACTCAAAAGTGGCCCAGCCCCCATAATTTCTACTTGCGACCGAGTCACGCCTTCTTGTGGACAGCAGTCGATAAGCTCTGACCGTGAACTGAACGATGGTGTATATACCGCAGACTTACGGCGGAAGATCCGGAGTTCGAGTGAAGGGACTATAAGAGAGAGTTTCAAAACGTTGTGATCACTGAACTCTGTTCGGGATGGGAAAATTCTGTCGTTTGAAGCTTTTTATCCTTCAACCTCGTAATTTTTCATGAATTTTTCCATGATTTTTTGCGGATTTTTGTCGTAACCTTGCCTGTGTTCTTCTCAGAGTACCCGACAATTGACCTCACACAGCTGCCTGTGGAGAAGCCCTACTACGTCCCCTCCTTCTCCGGTCGACCTCTTCTCGCCTTTCATGGGTATCTTTATCGGCAGGATGCCGCGTACAAGGATAAGTTGCATTGGAGATGCATCAACTACCACAAGCAGTTACATTGCCCTTCTACTTTGATCACTACGGGAAGTCCAGAGGACCCCGAAAATCTTGTCATTACTAACTTGAAAAAAATCAAGTACCACATTTGCGGACGGCCGAACGTTCGGGCGAGGGTGTTGTATCATGAAGTGGCCGAGCTGGCGATGGGTGTGGCTGATGATGAGAAGAGTAGTTTGGTGAAAATCTACAACGAAGTTCTCGGTGGGAGAACCACCTGAAGTCCTGCAGCAACTTCCCAAGAGAGACAGTATCCTTGAGTATATGCGGAAGATGCGGTCGAAGGGTCGGCAGGCTCGGACCGACGCGGCTGTGACGAGGACGACTGCGGAGGCTCATGAAGATGCTGATGCTCTCTGACCATTGATGATTGTATTTTTTGTACGATTTGAGAAAGCGTTGATGGTTGAATTGAAGTAGTGTCAGCGGCAGCGGGTGGTACGAGCACTGGATCGCCAGACCGCAGAGTTGGTTTATCGATTCGCTTCGACTGTGAATCTAATAGGACCCCCTGGTCTTGTGGGAGGCGTTGAAAGTGCTCGCGGGGAGGGATTTTTGGACCGACTGTAGTGTTGATATCGCTGACCCTATCCTGTGGATCGTTGAGAATGGACTCGAGACAGCAAAACCCGGATGTTGTGTTTTCAATTTCTTCTCGCGGTCTCCTCACCTGCATCAGATTGAAACTGTCCTTAATAACGAGCATCCTCACCTGCATCATTGTTAACCATTAGGGAACTCAAGTCAATGGTTTAGTGGAATCCTGAGATTCTGTCTTCACACCTAGGCTACAGAAATAGGATCATCTACTAGCGTCGGCTAAGCTAAGGTTCCATAGTCGTGCGCTTGCACAACTACAATGATGATGGTATCCCTGATACGATCTTTCTCCGATGAGATGCTAAGCTGAATCGGTGGTGATGCGCAGTTGCCATTCCGGATGGCAAACCTCGGGTGTTGCGTTCTCAATCAGTCAGTGTCTCTCTGTTAGCTGAAGCGCATCGGTCGTCACACGAGTGCTGTCTTCATGGATACGAGCAGATATTGCGGTGAAGCGGGATCGATATATTGAGCTACAACCTCATCGATAATGGCTCAGATCGTCGATAGCAGATGACACAGATCCCAGAGGCTGAGAGTAGCCAGCCTCCAGGAAACACAGATTATACGTTAGAGTGGACTCAGATATGGAATGTATTCAGTTGTGTTGGATCAATTAACGGGAGTCTCACTGATAGGCGGTCGGGCGAACCAAACATCTCCACGCGGTTAAGCCCCTCCCATCGTAATGATGAGCCCCTCGGGAATATCAGATGCCGGCGGTGATGATGAGCATAGGGAAGTGACGAGCTTGCTTGATGGGTGAGATCTTTTCGCTCGAGGCCAAGGCAGAGAGGTTGAGATCCGTAGAGGGTTCGAAGGCTTCTGCTTCATCATGGGACGGAACTCAGAGGTATCTTTCCTCAGCAAGTTCCCGAGCTGACCTCAGCGTATTCGGTGCTTGCTTCAACCTAAGATACCCTTTTTATGCATATCTTCCATGAATCAACCTGGAGATGTTACTGATCAGTTACCGCGATATATTTCCGCCTGGAGCCCTCTTCCAACCCTCAACGACTCGAAATTCGCGAGAAGCAGTGAGCGACCTTTGGATACCTCGGCTCACCGCAAAGATTCCTCCGCAGGCCACATGCATCCACGCTTGGATAAACGCAGTTCGACGGGGAACGACAAAGATACGCCGATCATACCGGTACCCCTCGCGGACGATTACCGAATTCGAGTCGGATGAACTTTTCAGAAAAACTACTGTCCCGCATTGGCAACTGTATGCTGGAGCTCGAGGCGATGCTACAGCGGTTTCACGAGAAGGCTCGAAAGGTATCTTTTGCTGGTCCTTCTCACGCTAGTTACAAGATTCACATTCTGATATGGTGAGGAAGCTAACTCCACTCTCGAGCGAAATATAGATTTGCTGAATTTTTCTAAATTTTTTGTCGTTTTTTCGATCGGGGTTCAACCTGGGATTCACCGCTTAGAGCCGGAGGGAATCAGAAGAGAGAATAATCAACGAAAAAGTAATTTTCCCAGAGAAGATACTTGAGAAAATTTTTGTGATATTTTTGATAAGCTCACCTCAGAATGATTATTGGAATCGGAAGGGGAAGTTCACCTATGGCTGAATCTATTGCACAATTTCTTTGAATCTCGGACAAGCTAACGTGAAGACGATCGAGGGCCGTGCTGCTACTCGTCGTGGCCCAACAGTAGAGAAAGTCCAGAAATTGTGAAACTAACGTGGGCGCAAAAAAAGATCTAAAAACCATTTTTCTCCTGTTGAGCTGTTCTGCTAATGTTATCACCCGAACTCGACAGGAGTGATACTGATAAGAGCCTGATCTTTTATGAATACAACAGGAACAAATACTACTAGCGCTAGGGGACAAGTGGATTGTGTGCCCACACAATCGCCGCAAAACTAGCACCTTCGAAGG
The DNA here is from genome assembly GCA_013115135.1 of Perkinsus olseni. Taxonomy (NCBI): domain Eukaryota; phylum Perkinsozoa; order Perkinsida; family Perkinsidae; genus Perkinsus; species Perkinsus olseni. Next base: position 110,724 of record JABANP010000110.1, on the reverse strand, counting down.
CCATACAAGTTTTTGATCTAGGAAGTCTGGCTTCGCTCCCATATTCGAACTTCAGATGGATGAGATCAGCTGCGTCTTTGACTGTCTTACTGATTCTTTTTCTCATTTTTCCGGACTGTTCTTACTGGCTATCATCTTACTGTTCATGCTCCATCGAAAAATATCTTTTCAGATGGGAGGTTGGACCTTACTCTTCGGTGAAGGTGTAACAAAGATACTCGTCCAGCGTGTTGTGTACTACCTCCAGCTTGGTGGCTGCTGCAGCGCTGAGATCCTCAGCTCCACCAGAGCCAGCAAAGGCTTCGGCGAGGCAAGCGTGCACTCACACTGTTTCTCTCTGTTCTCACTATTCTAGGTCGAAGTCGCACTTAGTATCCTGAGGTCGATGCTGGCATTTCACGAAAGATTCTTAATAAGTAATCTTTCCTGTGCGTAGCGTTGATGCTCATCCATTCAGAAACCTTTCTCGACACGGCCCTGCCAGTTTGCCTCTCGAGGTTGCTCTTCCCTGTAGATGGTGTTGATGAACTTTCCGAAGTTGAAACGCTGCTGAGTAGGAATCCAAGGTTGAAGCTAGTCCGTCACAGAAAGCTCCTTAGGTGGAGCTCTCGGCACTACACTCCTCCCAGTTCAAACCAAGATCGTTGACCTCCTCGTTCGGATGTGCGAAGTTGGCGGGCCCGTGTAATCCCATACCACTCCAATCCCAACTCGTAGCTCACCGCCAGATACACCCCTTTACTTCTTCTCCCCGAGCAATGCATCCACGACGGAGCTTCCGACCATCCTGACTCGTCTCTTCATCATCTTCGTCGCAGCTTGCCACAGGGCTGTGTCCGACACGACCGATCGGAGCCCTTGTGAGTTTTCTTTCCACCAATTTGCCGAAACTCCGCTCCGCTGTTCAGACGACCTCATCCCAAAGGCGATGCTTCTCATCCGCGTGCTCTTCACGGCAGAGTCCATGATGGGGCGAGGTGCGTTCTCGGCGGCCCTCGACTGCTGCTTTCGCTCCGGTATTTTCAGAGAACTCTGAGAGGCTGTTGACGCTTGAGGCCTTGAAGGGATGCTGGGACATGTGTATTGATCGTCCAGTCGAAAATATTGAGGGGTGCATTCTCGCCTTGAGGGAGCTGCTCTCAACCTTCATACTGGTAAGGTTGTGAATCTTCGTGCTGCGGTGATGGGAGGAATCTTTGTACCACCGACCTCTCTCGGAGTTGAAGATGATCACTCTGAGCTGAATCAATAGCACTGTATCTTGCATGGGTCGACCTTAGATACTTCCCGTTGTACTTGAACGACATCTCACTATTTTTACCACTGTCTTCCTCCCTCGAACGACAGCCCTTCTTCACGAGACCATTTGCTTCCGCAGCGGCGTCTTGGCTCGGGACATACTAAAAATAGCGGCCGAGAGAGTAGGCACGGTCCCGCTGGCTTTCGATGCTCCACGAAAGGCGTTGAGTGAAATCCCGTAGCTGCTCGTTACTAGTTGACCGTCATCTGATGGGCTTCTTGGGCAGGACGCCGACGTCGTTAAGAAGGCCCTCACCGAGCACCCTCAGTGGACGGGCGGGTTGGCGTCGAGAGAGAACTCATCCTAGCTCGTCTGGACGGTCTCAATTCGATCTTGCTCCGAATGTGAGCGGGAAGCTTGTCGACCCTCCTTGCACGCCTCATCGCCCGTCACATTTTCGAGCATGCTTTCTCCTTTCGGCTACTCTGGAAACTGATCGTTATACAGGCGACGGCCGGTAGAGGAGAATAGGGAATGTGGGGTGCTCACTTCGCTTCATCACAGAAGCCGCGATGCGCCACATTAGCCACATGTGGGAGCCCCCTGCTGATGGTCGGTTGTCAAGGTTCGTGCAATACCATCATGAGCTCGATGCAAAGACTAGTGCGGAGGTGAGTGAGCGCTGGAGGCGAACTTCCACACTCGCCTCGGGGTGGTCTACGGTAAGCGTTTTCGTGCGGCAGTCATAGGCTCCCAACCTTGCTCGGGCGGAGTTTGTACGGAAGTTGGGAGAAGAGAATGAGCTAACGTCGTCGAGGCGCCCGTTGTCTAAGGCTTCCGCCATTTTCACTGCTACTAGTTCGGTATCGGACCCGGAGGAGCTCCTGCAGGAAGGGGCCCGACCTAAGTGGCCATCAGCGATGAGATTCTCGCAGCATAGAGGTTGGACGATCGAATCTTCGTGCGGCTCTCAGATGATCGATCCGGGCGAGTTGGTCAACCGCTATGGGAAGAGAGAACTGGGAGATGTATTGGGGTCACGACGAGTAACGAAAGGAGTGGTATGAGAATTCTCGAGCATGCACTTTAACCAGGATGACTTCTCGGCCGCTTCCGGGGACAACTTGGCGGCCCTCCGATGGTCCGTGGCGTGCTGTGTCGTCGACTCCGATGACGATGCAGGTGGGCGGTTGCTTCCTCTCGGGTTCCCGCCAGCCCGCACTCGGTCGCCGGTAGGCCATGAACTCATCCACGAGCACTACCTACTTGAGGAGATGCTCATCAGTTTGATTCAAGTCAGCGGCCGCTGTTGTTCTACCAAAGTCTACAGGACACCACTTCTTCTCAGTGCATCGTAAAGACAGTCGGAGGAGGCAAGTGCGCCATCGTAATAGCCGCTGTCAAGTTCATCCGGCATCTTGCGAGCGGGGTTGCCAAGGAGCGCGCGGAGTGAGCAAGGCCGGATGCTGCTGAGATGATGGCGGGTTCAGGCGCTGCGTGCATGGCCTACCAGACCACTTCAAAGATTTTCTGTTTTCACCGAGAGAGGGAGATGAAGATGATTCAGTTGAGTTCTTTTTCCTGTTTTCTCATCAGAAAACGCTCTCTCTACTCAGTGTTGGCGTCGTCTAACCCTCCGAGACTTGTTTCAATTAACGCACAACATACGGTGCAACGTATTAGGAAGTGACCCGAATGGGAAACCGCCGCGTCGAACCCTATGCGCTCCTCGCTTAGCTGAAGGCGGGAAATGGGAGGATGATTTTGCCGCAGCGTTCTTCGAGTTCATGAACAGCGAGGCGGAGGCCTTCGTAAGGTTCTTGCTCGGTCCGTAGCCGTCTCGCGATCACTCCACTAACAAGTCTACCCTCTCGGTGTTGTGAGTGATGCTATCATGCCGTGATCCGGGTTCACGCTGTACGTTGGCACAAGCCACTTTAGCTTAGTGGTAGAGCGTCTGCTTCGTAAGCAGAAGGTCGTCAGTTCAATCCTGGCAAGTGGCTTATGCGTCGTATCTTGCTGTGAGATCATCGTCTGCACTTGGGGCCATTCAGCGATACTCCCTCCTGTGATCGTAGCTCAATACGGACACTCGTCGAGAAGCACAATCCACCAAGTCGCTCGACAATATGCCCATCACCTCCTGGGACAGAGCGGATGTGAGTAACCTCCCCAAGAGTAGTCTCGCCCTTACTCACTCCGAGAGCAGCGAGGCTACCTCCTGTCTCAGGTTGTCGAGAAAGCTCTGATGGAGTATAGGACGGCTCTTGTCGAGGATGGTAACTGGCGACATCCACAACAGGAGCCTGCTGTTGAGGAGGGTGAACGGGCGCTCATTCCCGATGGCATTCACCACCAGAAGACACCCTCCATGTATCAGCCCTCAAAATCGAAGCAAGAAGATCAGGAGCCGGTGAGGCAGCTAGTAACCTCAGCGATTGGCGAGGCCCTGGAAAGCTTGCGATAGCGCTCTCTTCGATCTCACCGCCGGCATGGCGAAGATCTTTTCATTTTCGCAGCGCACGCTCGCTGACCTGCTCGGTAACCAGTCTAAGAATGAAGGTCTTTGCGTGGTCGCTGAGAAGCTGGTGAGGAGCTCTCTCGTTGGTGCACTCTGGTCCATACTCATAGCAGAGAACGAAGCATGGCAGCATTTCAAGCGAAGTGGATACCTCAGCGCGATATCAGCTCGAGAAGCAGTCTCCGCAGGAGAAACAAGAGTATTTGCGCTTATTGGCCGAGCGTCTACAATATCTCAACAAGAAGAAGTCCAGCTCGAGGAACCCACAGTGGGAGATCATTGTTGCTGCAGCGGCTGCGCGCTGCCGTTTCCTTGTCCACAGGTCGCAAGGGGCTCGAGCAATTCATTGCTAGAAAACATGGTCCAATGGGCGATCCGGCGACAGAGCTCTTCCAAAGATTAATCGAGATTGTTGGCATTGTGTTGCTTTATCCCAGGGGTGCCAATATCTTCGAAGTTCTGTGCGGCTACCAGACCGATGCCGCGCGCCATGGTGGAGGTGCTTCAAAGTGGAACGCGCCGGCCTTATCCGAAGCTAGCTGCGTGGTCAGTTGCCTCCTTCATATTTAGCATGCCTCCGACATTCCCGCACTGTCTTCTCATCCTGGGGTTGCTCCTTCTGTGCGAAGCTGCTAATGGCGGACCGCCAACAGAAGGGCCTTCCACTGGCCCCTTGCCAAAGCATCCTTTCATTCGGGTCTTCGCCGAAGAGCTGGTCGCCACTGCCCCGTCAGAGAATCTATTCCTATGCCCGATGAATGTAACAGATGGTGTTGATTTATCATCATGGCCGTCGGAGGAGGTGACTATTGATGGTACACTTTGTATGGACTATGATGAGCTTATGGAAGTTGACAAGAGAGGAGACTTTTTAAAATGTCTGACGGAGGTTACCAATGCCACTACTCATGCATTGGATATGTTGGGCATCGACGCTAGTATTATAGACGGTACGTTATTGGGTTGGCAACGACACGATAAAGGCCACATACCATGGGATGTTGACGCCGACCTCACCATCATGCTGAGCCATTGTCGACGGGCTTTCAATGAGCATGCCACTCAGCAGCATAAGAACATGGCAGCCCTTCTCAAGGCCCACCTACCCACCGACTCCTACTATCGTGTGGCTGGCATTATATACGGTGACGGCTCCGAGTTGGATCCTGATGAATGGACTGGGTGTGAAAATCGAGAGTTTCGTATCATCCACGACTACAAAGACGTCAGCTGCCACGCCGACGTCTTTCAGACACTCCAATCCGACGAGCCCGGTGGTGAAGACTGTGCATCGTGTCCAGGTTATGACGAAGGCCTCGTTACCGTCTGTCGTGATGTTGATGATACGTGTGGTCTCTACGACGATTATTTCCCCATGAGGTGGGACAAGCAGGATGGTGGTGATGTGAAGATTCCCCATCGGGTCGATGTAGCGCTGAAGTCGTACTTTGGTTCTCTTCCCTGGTCTTTACTCAACCTAAGGGAAGTGCCGATGAACTATGAATTCGATGGTAGCTTGTTGGTGGTTGGTCGGTCAATGATGGTTAACGATACCGCTGGTGAACCGTCAAGTCCATCGAGCCTCAGGGGATCACACGGCGTCGTCTCTGAGGTCGAGCTATCTCGTGGAACACCAGAAGCCTCTGCTCCTACCATTGAGGAGGACAGCTCTGCCGAAAAGATTGTTGCGGTGAATTGGCCCCTCTCGCGGGAAGTAACCACGCCCTATAATTTTGACACCTATACTCTTTCTGTGTTGATAAGTATGATTGGCGTCTCTTTTCTTCTCTTCTTTCTTGGGTACTGTTTCTGCAGAAGAAGCCGAACTGCGGTCTCATCTGCCGACAACGAGGCTCCGAATGAGGGGAATTCCTTTCTGAATCTGATTAATGTCGTCAAAGGCGAGTAGCAATTTTCTCGAGGTCAGCGTAGCCGCGTTCCGAGTTCGTGAGCACTTGGTGGGAAACATACGACTATCAAGAGTGCTGGGAGAATGTATTGTCTCATGAGATATAGCATATAGCACTATTGTGATTCGGCTCCGTAGGCTATGAAAAATGTGAATTGTAAGCCACTTTAGCTTAGTGGTAGAGCGTCTGCTTCGTAAGCAGAAGGTCGTCAGTTCAATCCTGGCAAGTGGCTGATATATATGGATGGTTGCATGATCTGACAATGATAGTACAATATCGCAGTACTGTGATCTGAATCCTGACATAAGGGACGAGACAAGCTGTCAGCCTCTTTAGCTTGTTAGTAGAGGGAGCTGAGCAGTAGGTGATTAATTCAATCCTTGCAAGACGCTACACTTTTGACTGAGTTGTTCCCACCTTCGAGAACTCAGCCTGCTTTGTTGCTGCCCTGATACGACGGAAACTGTGATCTGTGCCGAATCCCAGTACTCCCGAACTTAAAATCTCCACCATCACCAATCTCGTCAGTAATGAGATTTAGGGCTCCTAGCTCGAGAAGCAGAGTGGGCAGAAGTTCGTTTCCGACCTATATTGACTTTGGTGGTAGAATCGTATCCGTTCTGTGTCGTGCGGAGCACAATGTCCGCACAGCAAAAGGTGCTTCATCATCGGAAACGCCGAGAATGCCAACGCTGTGTTACTTCCCTCTTTATCTATTCCGCGTGTAAATAATGGCATCTACGCCCCCACTTTTCAACCTGGCGTTGGTTTTGGTCTCTGTGGTGGCGAGTGTTGACGCATCTGCAGAAGGCCCTCACATCTCACTGAGGCATCCCTTCATTCGGGTCTCCGCCGAAGAGCTGGTCGCCACTGCCCCGTCGGAGAATCTATTCCTATGCCCGATGAATGTAACAGATGGTATTGATCTATCATCATGGCCGTCGGAGGAGGTGACTATTGATGGTACACTTTGTATGGACTATGATGAGCTTATGGAAGTTGACAAGAGAGGAGACTTTTTAAAATGTCTGACGGAGGTTACCAATGCAACTACTCATGCATTGGATATGTTGGGCATCGACGCTACTATTATTCATGGAACGTTATTGGGTTGGCAACGGCACGATAAAAGCCTCATTCCATGGGATGCTGACGCCGACCTCACCATCATGCAGAGCCATTGTCAACAAGCTTTCAAAAAGCATGCTACTGAGCAGCATAAGAACATGGCCGCACTCATCAAGAACAACTTACCAACGGACTCGTATTATCGCGTGGCTGGTATTGTTTTTGGTGTCGGCTCCGAGTTCCGTCCTGATGAATGGACTGGGTGCGACGCTCAAGAGTTCCGGATCATCCACGACTATAAAGACGTCACCTGCCACGCCGACATCTTCCAGTTGCTGCAATCGAATTATCCCGGTGGTGAAGAGTGTGCATCGTGTCCAGGTTATGATGAAGGTCTCGTCACCGTCTGCCGTGAGGCGGGCAATTCGTGCGCCCTCTACGACGACTATTTCCCAATGAAGTGGGACAAGCAAGATGGTGGTGACGTGAAGATTCCCAATCGAGCCATCGCCGCTCTGGAGTCCAACTTCGGTTCGCTCTCTTGGAAGCTGCTCAATCTCAAAAAGGTGCCAAGGAATCACGAGTTTGCGACCAGCATGTTGATGAGCAACGAGACCGCTTTGCCGTCGTCAGCGAATCTGAGAGGCCCTCAGAGCGTCTTGGCCGAGGTCGACTCGTCTGTGATGGCTCTCAGAGACCGCTTCACTAACAATCGCGACGTTATGACTGCGGTGAAAATATCTGCTGTGAATTGGCCTCAAGCGTCTGATTTAGCGGCCGTATCTAACGTGGACACCCACACTGTCTCCTTGATTATAGGAATGGTTTGCTTTCTGTTGATCTTTTTCGTCGTGTACTCCTTTTTCAATAGAATTCGAGTTGATGTCTCGTCCGCTGGCGAAAGCCCAACGGACTCTGCTAATTCTTTGCTCAATCTGGTTGATGTAATTAAGAGAGAGTAGAAGTTTCTCTGGATCGGTGTTGTCGTGTTATGTGTTCGATCGTTAATCCATTCCAGAGAGCGAAACCCCGGGAAAAGAGCGATAGCAGATCTTCGATTAGTAGTACTTGAGGGAGCCTTCGTACTTCCCAAAGACACCGACAAGCCCTCGGCTCCTTGGATGGACAGTAACATGAGAAGTTCTCATTGAGAACCGCAATTGACAGGAGTTGAACATAGGCCCACGGCGGAGAATGGATTTCACCGGACAGGGACATGCCGGCTTTCCACGGTGTCTTTTCGATGCAAAATTGTTGATACTTTGTACTCATAATCGAACGCGGGTGTTGCGCATGACGGCCCACCAGACTAACCACTACACTATAAACTCTCTGTTTGCCGAGTGACAGTAAATGTTTAGAACCGCTGCATAGTTTCCAAGCCTGCATGATGCAGCCATACACCGAAGAGGGCATACATCGATGAAAAGGAGATTCACAGGTGTATAGAGAGGTGTATATTCACAGTCCTACGATCTCTGTTACACATCTGTGACAAACATCTGTGTCTAGTCGGCTGTAGGGGACTTCCATATACTGAGATCCGTTTCTCCATTCTCTCTCTGCCTCACTACTGACTATCAGCGCAACAAGAGTCAATAAGGGAGGAAATGAGAAATCACCGAGATTCGGGATGAGAGGAACGCATCGCAAACATTGTAAGTATATTGACAATAGTCTACAGTCACTCAATCGGTATGGCCGTCCCACTGCCATCACCATACGCAGCAGTAGGGAGAGGAGTGGTATCAACAGCGTGATGTCGTCTACAAACCCACACCCCCAGGCAAATGAGGAGAGATGCACAAATAAGCGCCAACAAGACAAGCACAATGATTTCGTATTGTCGACTCAACCTGCCCGACCAGCCTTCCTTGGCCAGGTTCTGCAGAGTGGTGAGGATCTCCTGCATAGTGCCATCGTCGCTGCCACGAAGGGACGGCGCGGTACTGACGGGCGCAGGGGGCGCTGCATCGCTGATCTCGTTACCATTGGCGTCGACAGGACGACCCACCACCAGCATCTGCGAACCGTACTTGTAGTTGCCAGGCACCAACTGGAAATTATTGAGTTCGATACCGGGTCCGGGATACTGGGACTCGAGAGCACCCACGGGACTGTTGGGGATCTTGCAATCACCCCAGTCGAGGCGATCCCACGTGGAGGGCTCGTAGTCGCTTTTCAACCCGCAAACGCCACCCTCGGGCGTCCTGCAGACAGTAACAACGCCATCCTTGTAGCCGGGGCAAGAAGTGCAAGGAGCCTCAGGGTCCGTGGACTGCAGCATTTGGAAGATATCAACGTGACAGTTGGTGCCATTGAGAGAATGGACGACTCGGAACTCGGGGTTCTCGCAACCTTCCCACTCGTCCTCGTCAAGCTCGGAGCCGACCATGTACTTGATGCCTCTCACTCTGAAGTGCTCATCGTCGGGCATACGATCTTGCAGCACTTGAGCGATGTTTTTGTGCTGTGGCTCGGCGTACTTCTTGAAAGAATCACGACAGTCGGCCTTCATGATGGAAGTGTCTGCGTCGACGTCCCATGGTATGTAGCCCTTGTGATGACGGTACCACCCGAGGAGAGTACCGTCGCTAAGCGCCGGACTGAGACCGATGGTGTCCATGGCATGCGTTGTGATGTTAACAACGTCAGTGAGACATTGGAAGAACTGCGCTCGATCTTCCTCGGCGAGGAGCTCCTTGTGGCTGGAGCACTTGGAACCGTCAATGGTGACCTCTTTGCGGGGCCACTGAGAAAGGTCGGTCTTGTCCTTGAGGTCAGCGGGACACAGGAAGAGATGGTCCAAGGGAGCTGAGATCGGGTTTTGCTCGGCGTACACCCGAATGAAGGGGTGCGCAGTAGACGAGGGGTAGCAGCAGCGACGAGGGTCGTGAGCGTGAAACCAGCCGAAAGCAGCGACAGAAGAGACGCCATGATAAAACTAATACCAAAACAATCGTCTCAATATGAGATTTGCATTAACACTACAACGACGATGATGAAGGGAAACTAATGACATGCACGTGTAAAATGAATTCAACCGCCATCGTCAACGGACGACACAATCGTCTGTCCCCTTTCAAGACTAGCAGCTCCAGCGTGAATCGAGTCTACACATTCCTCGGGGGACTGCGTACTTGACGATAAGAAGCGGAAGGAGTGGTAGGAGTTGACGAGATTCCCGTCAATAACGTACTTTTAAAAACAAAGAAATACACGAGGGCAATGCCGAAAATAGACAGGCATGCTACGAATGATACTGAAATGGTTGAGATGAATCGCTCAGCTTGAAGTTCTTGCAGCTCCGGCAGGGCAGTGGTCTCAGCCCGCAAAAGGGGCGACTTAACGGTTTCAACCAAGGCACTGGTGACAGTAGTTTCGGCGCTGAGCTTATCGGACGACTTTACAACGTCGACGTCGTCGGACAAAAACATACCATCAGTGGTCGAACCATTGACTATAATAATCTCATCGGAGTTCGCTTCACCAATGACCAGCCGATAGGAACCGTACTTGTAGTTGCGAGGAATCTCCTTCAGGTTGATGAGCCGTGCGCTCGTTGACCCGAAATGTGACCTTAGAGCAGCTTCAGGGTTCGCGGGCACTTTCACGGTGACGCCATTCAAGGTGTCCCAGCGCATAGGGAGAACGTCCTCGAGGAGACCGCACTGGTCGCTGAGGGAAGAGCGACAGACGGTGGTGGCTGAGGAGTTGACGGGAAGGGGGCATCGCTGGCAAGGGGAGGACGGATCGGTGGACTGTAGCATTTGGAAGACGTCAGCGTGGCAAGAGACGCCGCGGTATTTGTGCGTGACACGTATCTCGGTGGTGTTGCACCCAGTCCATTCATCAGGATCCAATTCGGACCCGACACCGTACTTGATGGCCGCCACACGATAGTAGGAGTCGGTGGGTAGGTGGTCCTTGAGGAGAGCTGCCATGTTCTTATGCTGCTGAGTGGCATGCTCATTGAAAGCCCGTCGACAATGGCTCCTGCATGATGGTGAGGTCGGCGTCAACATCCCACGGTATGTGGCCTTTATCGTGTCGTTGCCAACCCAATAACGTACCGTCTATAATACTAGCGTCGATGCCCAACATATCCAATGCATGAGTAGTGGCATTGGTAACCTCCGTCAGACATTTTAAAAAGTCTCCTCTCTTGTCAACTTCCATAAGCTCATCACAGTCCATACAAAGTGTACCATCAATAGTCACTTCCTCCGACGGCCATGATGATAAATCCACACCATCTGTTACATTCATCGGGCATAGGAATAGGTTCTCTGACGGGGCATGGCCCACTTCTCCTTCGGGAAAAACTCGAATGAACCTCTCAGCTTCGACCACAACGGCCATAACCACCATACAACCGTGTAACAACATACCGAAGCCGATGGCGAAATGTGAGAGATACTAAAAGAAACCTAATAAGAGCAAAAACCGAATCCGGGAAGCTCCCTAGCGACGGAGGCCGGAGACTTTGTGGGGCTGACGACACCATTGTTGACAAAGAGACACAGGGACACTCATGCAAGGTCGAAGACGGTAGTTGACAGACTACTAAGATACCCTGCCCGGTTCCAACTCAACTTCTCGGATATCGACAAAGTCAATAAAAAAGGGAATAGTGAAGCCAGCTTGTGGGCGAGAGTCAGATCGTCGATCGACGTACTTTATGATTCATTCCTCAATGGGGCCAAGTGCTGACCTCAAGTCATCCGAAGGTGGCCGAAGAGCGAGAAGCGATTCTTGAAAAGTCGCATCAAAGCCGTGAAAATGACGGCTAACGACAACAGCGGTAACAAAACAACCACCACCATGCTACTTCCAGAACGGCTTTTGTTATTATAATGATACAGAACATCTGACATGCTCGCTCGGCCTCGATACATGGCCGCCAGCTCTGAGCCATACAAAAATTTACCGCCAACTTCTTTGGTGGGAATACTTGTCACAGTGGTGATGGCGGACTCAACTGAGGGCAGGGCTTTGCCGACTACTAGCATCTTGTTTCGGAACTCGTGATTTTGCGGTATCTTTTCGAGGTTGTGCAAGGCCCATGAAAAAGAGCCGAAATTTGACTTCAGCGCGGCGGTGACGTTATTAGGTATCTTTACGTCGCCCTTGCCGTCGATGACATCCCATCTCGTGGGGAAGTAGTCCTCGTAGAGACCGCAAGCGTCGCTTTTGTTGTCTCGGCAAGTGACGACCATACTCGAGCCGAAGCCGGGACAGTCTTTGCACGGGTTGCCAGGATCAGTGGACTGGAGAAGCTGGAAGACGTCCGCGTGGCAGGTGGACTCTTTGTAGTCGTGGACAACACGGAGTTCTTGAACGTCACACCCAGTCCATTCATCAGGATCCAGTTCGGACCCGACACCGTACTTGATGGCCGCCACACGATAGTAGGAGTCGGTGGGTAGGTGGTCCTTGAGGAGAGCTGCCATGTTCTTATGCTGCTCAGTAGCATGCTCATTGAAAGCCCGTCGACAATGGCTCTGCATGATGGTGAGGTCGGCGTCAGCGTCCCATGGTATGTGGCCTTTATCGTGTCGTTGCCAACCCAATAACGTACCGTCTATAATACTAGCGTCGATGCCCAACATATCCAATGCATGAGTAGTTGCATTAGTAACCTCCGTCAGACATTTTAAAAAGTCTCCTCTCTTGTCAACTTCCATAAGCTCATCATAGTCCATACAAAGTGTACCATCAATAGTCACCTCCTCCGACGGCCATGATGATAGATCAACACCATCTGTTACATTCATCGGGCATAGGAACAGATTCTCCGACGGGGCAGTGGCGACCAACTTCTCGGGAAAGACCCGAATGAAGGGATGCTTAGTCGAGGCTGTACCGTCACAACACCCAAAAATGGTTAACAACGCGACGAAGGAAGGCCGCATTTCGAACTAACAGGAAATACTGCAATGCCATTTTGGAAACACACCCTTCCCGATACCACAAAAACCACAATTCCCGTACATTCTTAAAACGAATTCGACCTTCCTCGCGAATCTTAAAAGATTCCTTAGCATTGTTGCCGTGACATAGTGGCTACAGAGCGATACAAAATGGACATATAGCCAACTGCTCGTGCAGTGGATCTCTCATTAACGACGTTCTCTTGCAGTGGACAGCCCCGGGTTACCCGGAAGTACTCCGGAATTTTCTGCCAATAACGAATCAGCCGTTGATTTTTCGGCTGGCTCATCGAGGTAAGGAAAATGTGGTATCAATCGGTTACGACATCTCGACGACGATAGCTTTCATTTTCTGACCACTAGAAGCCCTCAGAATACGAAGAGGGTGAAACCGCCATTTATGCTCAAAAGCGAAAAATTTGGTATGGCAAAATGTGGCCACTACGTCCCAAACGCCCCAGTGCTTGGTTCAGCGTTCCACGGTTCTTGCGTCACGTGGCATAGTGACCTCACTTATCCAGTTCAAGTTTGATCGCTATTGCAGACTGTAGATGACTGTGAAAACCTTGACACAGGTGGTTGGGAGGAGACGGGTGCCAACGCGATCACTGGACTGGGCCGTTGTGTCGAAACGACGCAACTGAGATCTGCGCCACGCTAGAGCTGAGCCCCTGCACTAGTTTCATCCTCGTCCAACCCTACGGGTTTAACTCTACAGAAAAAAGAACGATTTTGGGGAACTTTTCACAATGTCTCGAATAAGGGAAGATGGCCAGCTGAAGAATAGGTCGTCGCCGTTAGGAAGCCTCCACGAAAAGACACGGCTGGTTCGGAGCGAGCCCGGGGTCGAACTATGCCGTCGAGAGCTCAAGGCGTTAGGTCACGCAATCGAGGGGAGACGGGCCACCACCATAGTGGTTGTTAGTATAAACACCCTCGGATTCACCTCTAGCCACAGCATGGTTGGACGGTAGAGACCTCTGATTAACTCGACCGCAGGGACAAAGGGAAGTACTAGACTTTTTATATCGCATCATTCGCCACCCTTGCTAGATTTCACAAGTTCAATCCCGAGTCGAAGCCGATCCCGTGGAGTGGAAGCTCAGTACGAAGGTTCCAGCCGTTGAAGTGACCACGGTGAGAATCGACGAAGCGTCAATAGCGCGCCCCATTGTGATCGATTTGCTTCTTTTCAGCGTACAGGTCGACGTAGAGTGGGGACAGCCTTGTTGAGTGTTGTGTTAGTAGTTCATCATCACTGACGACGTCCAATGGCCAAGTCCACTCCTTCGGCTGGTAAACGGGCGCCGCCCAAAGGCTCTAAGAAAACAGCAGCAGTGAAGCCAGCGGCAATCTCGAAAAAGAAGACCACCACCAAGCCTGCTGCTGCTGCTGTTGCCTCGACAGGACTCACTCACGTATCCAGTATCACGTATAAAGATCTTAAGGTCGGCACTCAAGTCATGGCGGCTGTGCAAGATATCTCGGCCGAGGCTCTCACGTTGGACCTGCCCTTCAATAAAATGGGCATTGTCAAAGGTACTGCGGGGCGGCCGGGGAACGTGAGAATTTTGGAAGAGTTGGGGAAAATTTGGTATCGAATAGTGCTGGCGCTCTCAGGAGTGTCGAATATGGTGGATGAGGGCGATATTAGCAAGCACATCAAGCAGGCTGGTGTGACGTTGAAGAGCTACAAACCCCAGCATAGATTCCGCAGGGGTCAGCTCGTCACCGCCGCTGTTGTCGCGAACGACGGCAGTGGTAGAGAGGTACCAATAATTGCAGGAGTTGGATAACCTAGAAGGGCGTGCTTGCCAGGGGTCAGTGCAGCTATCACTGTTGCCGTCCGTTCTCAACGCTGGCCTTAACCCGAAGAACCTCCGACCTCACATGTGGTTGCCGGCCTCTGTGCTCACGGAGGAGGCCCACGGGTAGGATGGCGGCGAAATGTGGTATCTGTTGTGGTATCGCCGCTGGACAGATACGTTTTGAGTTTCGGCATCGAGGGGGTTACGGGCTTCCTGAAGAAGAGCGAACTGCCAGCTCAGAAGGATGGGGTGGAGGCGATCAAGGGTGACAATCCTCAGCTAGAGGTGTCAGTAAAGGACAACGACGCGCCGGGGCGCCGGAGCAGGTGGGGAGAATTGATAGCGGCTTGGGTTGGTGACGGGTAATTCCCAAAATCCGATGGGAAAGTACAATCTGTACGGAAGCATCTTCGGGTTTCTGGTGGCCCTGGGTAGCAGTTCCGGGAACTGGTCGCCCTGTTGGGTTGTGGGAGGGGTTTCCGGCTTCACCCACAACTCAGAGTTTTCCGGTTACGCTTGCCTGCTTGTTGCGCGCGCTTCCTTGGATTTTGCCCCTCACCCGGTCGTTGCCTCAGATGAAGCTGGGGACGTTGGTTTACGTACGCGTACTTGATAAGGATCCTTCGAAAAAGACGAGCCTTCAGTGTAGTGCTAAGGCGGGTAATGTGGAGGAAGAGGATAGAATTGGTAGGTGGTGGGATAGAACCGGGGACCTAACGTGTGTCATGCAGGGAACAGCACCAGTTCAGCTGTGAAGATGAACCTGTTGAAGGTTGGCACTCCTGTAGAGGCTAAGGTCTCTCATATATGCATTCCGACCCAGCCAGGAGCTCCCAAGAAGAAGGCCAGCAAGAAGAGCGCTGGCATACAAGTTGAGTTCATGGGACCTCTCAAGGGTAACTTTGGCCCTCTCAAAATCGACCTCCCGCAAGTACCATCATCTTCAGGCGTGATCCATCAGTACCACCTTCTCCACCCGATCCTCAACAAAACTGAGACGACCATGTCTACCAATCTGAAGGTATTAGCCTCGGTGGCGTCTCGTCGTGGATGGTCCTCTTCCTTGGTAGGTCGGCCAGTCCCTGTCGGCGAGGGTCCTGGCGGTTTTGGCGGACCCGTCGTCTCATGCCAGCGCTGTGTACTTGACGCTGCTGCCGAATCTCATCGGATGGAAGAGCGTGCAGAGTCAAGTGGAGCCGGGGCTCGACGATTGAGGTAGAGTTGGGGATGGAGTGGTATTGGTATTTTGTTGCCCTTCAGGCTGCCCGCGTTATTGATGTTATACCGAAGGACTGCACGCGTTTCGTCGGGGGTGGGAATCTTATGGTGGCCCACGCGACACGTTGCAGCTTGCCATATAGACAGCCGGGCGCTGTTGGGAAGAAGACAGACGTCAGAGCTTTGGGCTCTAATCTACTCGAGATGTCCATCCAAGTGAGCTGTTCCGTATCTTCCTCGGGTCAACCTTGGATACCCCTCGCCAGGTCAGCGCCGAGGAGAAGGTCCTGGCGGCCTCTGTGGTGAATCTCCAACAAGTTGCGGTTGGTATGGTATTCGACAAAGCCGTTATTGAGCACTTCGATAACGAGAAGGGCCTTATCGTCAGCCTCAGTGATTTCGTCACTGGAAGGGTACCGAAGGAGCAATGCACTGACCAGGGCAATCAACGGAAGCTTCCGAAGAGATACGCCGAGGAGAAGGCGGAGGTCCGAGTTAGGGTGCTCAACGTTGACCCTGTGAGGCGACAGGTAGTATTATTGAGCATACCACTCCTTTCGTAACTCGTATCGCAGGTTACTCTGACTGCCAAGAAGTCCCTTGTTGGACGGCCTGACTCTGATGAGGAACCGCCCCGCGCTTTGACCAGGAACGCTGATGCCGCTGTTGGCGACATTCTTGTCGGTTACGTCAGCAAGATCCTCGACCATGGTGGTTGCATCGTCGAAGTTCTTCGGCGAGGCTTTCGGCTTGCTCCCGATCGTCAGCGAGGGCTGCGCCCATGAAGGGGCGTTGGTGAGGGTGAGGGTAGTCAGCAAGAATGACTCGCCCAAGGGAACCAGGCTGAGGCTGCAGCAAGTTAGTGGGATGGAAGACGCGGTCATGGGGGAGATTACGAAGGTTGGCGATGTCCTTGATGTTGAGGCTGTTGAGGGGCCGGCCAAGTGCAGCGGAGGTCGACAGGGTATTAAGATACGCTGCGTAGGAGGTGTGGATGTTATGGTACCAGTGATGCAGCTGGCGGACGATCCGGATATGGCGGTGGCTGTGATGGAGCGCGTTGAGAAAAAGCAAGATTTGCAAGATTTCCCCTTGCCTAGGGTGTTGGTCACAGCTGTATTGAACGATGGAACGACAGAGGGAACGTGCAAGCCCGTTTTGGTCGAAGATGAGAAGTACAAGGGAGTTGCTCGGGATCAGCAAAGAGGAGATTCCCGCCAAAATCAAGGTCGGTGAAGGTCTGGTCGGTTTCGTGTCTAACGTGACGACCTTCGGGGCCTTCGTCCGAGTGGGCGGTGTGTCTGGTCTGGTTCCCAAGCCCAAGCTGGCTGAGGGGTTCGTCGAGGAAGTATCGGAAGCAGTGGAGGTTGGCCAGACCGTCACCACTGCTGTTGTGGCGTCTGTGGATGCTGAGAGGAATATGTTCAAGATGGACATGCAGCCTAGAGCGGTTGCTGGTGTTGCCGAACTGGGTGCTCGCGAGGAGCTCCGGGCGAAATCGAAGTTGCTGTTGGAAGCGTGGCTCGGGGGAGAGAAGCTTCCGAAGAGGGGCGAGGTGATAGAAGCGAAGGTTGGGCAAGAAGAAGCCGTATGGGTGGATGCTCGAGTTGGCGAAATTTGGAGACGCCGCAGGGCTGTTGTTGAAGATGGGCGCTGATGACGTGGAGACTGGCAGCAGCCTGAAGGTGAAGGTTGTGGACGTGGATGTTGTGAGATCGGTTGTTTACGCGTGCAAGTTCGACGAGGATGCTCATACCACACGCAAGCGAAATCGCAGCGAAGGAGGATCCGAGGTTGAAGCGAAAGTTATGTCGACTAGGGCTGGCTATAGTACAGTACTGACGGGCTCGGGAGAGGTCCTGCTGGTTGCTAGTGGTACTAAGAGCCTTGGCGTAGAAGATACGGTGAAGGTTCGGCCGAGCTCGGAGGCAGGCGTGGGCGTGCTTGTCCATGAGAGTCCCAAGGCGAAGAAGGCTCGTCGGTCGGCGGGCGAGGGTGGTAGTTTTGCTGCGGATGTGTCTGTTGTTGAGGATGTTGAGGAGTTGGTGGAGGGCAAGGAGCTCTCGATGGAGGTAGATTGGCGCAGGTTCGATCCCGGCATGTTGTATTTTTTTTGATATTAGGTTGTTGGGCACACCCCGACTCGAGTGATTGTCGTAGCGGCCCCTAATATTCGGGCAACCATGCATGTTGCACACTGCCGTCCTGGGGTGGAAGGAAAGCTCGTTAAAGAGTAAGAAGTGCCTTGTGTGGGAATTGAACCGGGGGTTCTTTAGAACGTTAAGCTTGACCTCTATCCTGTTGACCTGTAGATATCCCGTCGGCTCGGTTGTTCCTGTTCGAGTAGCGGGGGTCGTCCCGCGTTGCGGCGTTCTCGGCTACCGGTGCCAGTCAGTGGAACATCAGCGTGAGGGACCCTAAGAGTGATAAGGAGGCTTGCAAGGTGGGCGAGGGAGGCTCGAGGCTGGCCTTTGACTCCACCGTTCCTCAGCTGTACAAGTGGAACGCCTCCTCCCTCTGCGCTGCACCTTTGGTTGGTTGCGCTGTCTCCGCGGTGAACGATGATGAGATGTTTATAACGGTTGATATCCCCGGCGTGGAGATGAGCTCACATACGCAGCTGGAGGCTGGCAAGCTAGGCAACATGACCAAGTCACAAAAGGCTAAGTACGTTAGGGTGCATGATGATAAAGCGAAAGGGCGTGGGTTCGATTCCTGGGACATGCAAGCGACCTTTTGCGCGTAGGTTCTTCCGTCAGCACTTGGGTGACCACGATACTGCCAACAGCTACTGCAAGGTGAGGACTACACGGCGTATCCGAGGTTGAAGCGCGTTCTTTCCAGGTGATGGTCGGCAAGCTGAGAGCTGTGGACCTGCCCAAGCCCGTTGAGGAGTACAAGTTGGGACACGTGCTGAGCGAAGAGGAGGTGAAGGCCTTTGAGGTGGTGACCAAGAAGAAGATAGAGTTAACTGCTGTTGAGGAGGTAATGCTGACAGGATTTGGGGGAAATTTGGTATACAAGCAAGCCCGTTGCGCAGGTGAAGGAGGGTTCTATCGTCACCACTGCGCGAGTCTCCAGTAACAAGTCGGCCGCCATTCAACGCATCTTGGAGCTCCCTGGAGGCCATAAGGGAAGAATCCATGCGACCATGGCATGCGATGATTGGAGGGCGAAGTAGGCGTGGGGGAATTGAACCAGGGATCCTCGGGTTGATGGCGTGATGCTCTACTGCCGGAGCAAAATGACAGTGTTATTTTATTCAGTCCTCTAGCGCCCCTAACGCCGGGTATGCTAGCACCGGCGGTTCGAGTAATCAGCCTCGGCAGCGGCCGCACTCCCACTGAGCTCTGCCTCAAGTCGATCAGTCGAGCACACGTGAAGGCTCTCCCCAAGGGAGCTAAGGACCTCAAGGAAGGAGGAAAGGTGAGCCTGGTTCAAATCCCGGCAGCGACATTTCTTTGTACAATAATTGATCAGGTGTCTGGTTATGTAGCCAGCGTGAGCTCCTCGGGATTATTCGTCGCGCTGTCGCCGTGGCTGACTGGAAGGGTCTTGCTCGGCAACGTAGCGGAGCATCCCGTGACGCCCGAGGAGGCCGGAAAATTGTACTACCAACTCATACCAACTTTTTCTCAAATCTTTGCCTCGTTCAGGTACCCCGTTGGCACTGCTGTGAGGGACATATCGATCACTTCTGTGGACGTGACCAAAGAACCAGGTGAGGCGGAGCGAAGCTTTGGTCTGCGTTTTTTCATTTTTTCGGACCAGGTCGGCTTGGCTATCGTTAACAAGGACAAGAGTCAGATCTCCGAGGTTGAGGAAGGCGCTATTATGTACGGCCAAGTGTCTCGAAAGGACAAGGAAGGCAAGGGCCTCTTCGTAAGCGTGGGACTTCGAGTTTTCTGGCGATTATCGGAGGCACAGGTTCGAATCTCGGGCACGGGAGGTCGCCATGGCTACTGTTCTGCCAAGGATTTGTTCGACGGCAAGGGAGATGCTAAGGCACTCAAGGCGGCTGTTGGGAGCTACAAGGTGGTAAACTCGTTACGTACTGTGCCTTGAGTGCGCTGTGCTTCGTCTGGTTTCTCTGGAGGGTCGTAATGGTAGTACTGGTTATGTGAGATTGTGTGCTTAAAAAGAAGATGATGAATGGATCGCATGAAGGTCTTCACGACAGGAGATGTAGAATGGGCCCGGGAGAGTATCGCGATTTGTGGTAGGTTGGCACGAAGGTCCGTTGCCGCATTCTCTCGGTGAAGGATGATGGGAAGATTGATATCGGATTGGCAAAGAAGTACTTCCCTGAGGATGATGCTGTGGCGGAGGAGGTTGAGGAAGAGGAGGAGGATAGTGATGATGAGGACGTGGAGATGGAAGAGGAAATCCCTGAGGTGGTTAGGATTGCTGGTTGTTTACCGGATGGTCCCGGGTTCGAACCTGCCGGCTGTATTTTTTTGTTTTTCAGACTAGCGATGCGCCCTCTCCTTCTGTTGAGGAGAGCGAAGAGGATGAGGAGGAGGATGACGCTGTTGAGGATGTTTCCGAGGGTACTAATGGCCAGTGAGCTGATGGACTCAACGTAAATTATTAATACCAGTACCGCCAGGAGTCGCATTGCGTTGTCATTCCCTTTGGGTATTTCGTGGCGCGCGGTAATGCTGCTCTTACTCAGAAGGCGAGGATGAAGGGGAAGTCGGCCAATTCGGGTTTGCGGAGGCCGAAAAGTTCGCCGAGGAAGAGGAAGATGATGAGGATGATGATGCGGCGGAGGAGGTAACGCTTGGGGTGTTCTGGGCAGGGCTGCCGTGGCGGGTGGTCATAACTGATAGAATTTGCGGTAAATAGAAGATCACTGTTTTCGGAGATAGCACTCCGGGTGGAGGGGAATAACGATGTTCTTCCCCTCAAGAAGACAAGGTTCGATCCCCAGCATGTTCCGGAGATCGAACCTAGACTTTGGGATTTCGTCACAAAGTCTGTCTGGTTTTGGTGGTACTCGCGAGCCTTGGCCTGGTCGGTTCAGTCGATTGTATTTCAGAAAGAGGAGGAGGCAGAGAGCGGCAGTCCTTCCGCAATGCCGGCGCATGATGCTATGGAGGACAGTGATGTTAGTGAGGATGAGGAAGAGCAGAAAACTGGTAGTAGTACTGACGACGACGATTGCGTTTTTTGGTTGTTGAATACACCGTCATTGTACAAAGATTGGTATAAGGAGTATCCCTTTTCGAGTAGAGGTCTTCTCTGCATAGCTGCGCTGCACGCTTGCTCGTTGCTGGTTCTCCAGGTTCCTGCTTTGTCCCTTCGTTGCTTCTGGCTAAGAATGAAGTCGTTTCCCTCAGGTTCTGGGAAGAAGTCCGCTCGTCAGAAAGCTCGGGAGCGAAGAGAGCAAGAAAAGGAGACGAGAGAGGTCGAGTTGGCGAACGCCAGCGGTGATTGGAAGAGGAACCCTCGCGGCCCGGATGACTTCGAGCGACTGGTACTTCATGCCAGCCGTTGATCGATTGCACGGTGTTTTCCCGTAGGTGCTGATGTCCTGTAGCGCCTCCTCTTCGACCTCGGATATGCCGAGTGCCTCTGAGGTTTGGATACAGTATATGGGGTACTGGATGCAGATGGCCGAGGTTCAGCGGGCTAGGGAGTGCGCAGAGAGAGGTAGTATGGTCGTTGGTGTGACCGGAAGGTTCATAGAAATTGCAGACTCGAGTGGTGGCGTTGCTTTATTGCTGTAGCGTCAGATGAACCCACTAGATTATTAGTCTTGAGGGAAACCGATGCCTGCATTAGTCTTTAGTGTACAGTAAACCTATTTAGTATTAATGAGAGACGAGGGCGTTATCATGAATTGGTGCCCTTTGGGCGCGCTGTCTCGCCCTGCTTGATTGGGGGCCAATGATGAAAGGGCTACTTCGTTCCTCGATAACAATGATCGGTCATTCCTTGTAGATGAAACAATTTTATTTTTCTCGATGGCACTTCAAAAATTGTATCAATCTGTGTTTGCGTTTCTGACTTCTCAGGTATCAAGCAGCGACTAGGGTTCCGTGATGAGCAGGACAGGTTGAACTTGTGGATTGCGTACCTTAACTTGGAGGCGCATGTAGAGCGGCGGCCAAGGGAGGAAGTCACGGGGGATTTCCTCTGTTGTAGATTTGTGTTGAGGGTGGACGGAAAAAGGAGGCCTTGAAGAGGGTTGAGGATCTTTTCAAGAGGGCCGCGAGCTATAACGATGCCAAGAAAGTGTAATAACGGCGGAGGGTGGTATTCTTGCTTTGGAAAGAACAACATTTTGTGGCATTCGGTAGTCTGTAGCGGAGAATGATGCGAAGTGGTATTATTTCACAGCGAAAAGCTATCACCAAAAATCTCGAGACATTTTGCAAGTTATCACTGATAACAGCGAAGCCAAATGTTTCGAAGTTCTTGGGTTTTGAAATGATAGTTTGACTGATGCAGACCGATCGGAACTCGTCAACCACAGTGGTGATCATGATTTCGGATAAGCTAGTATCGCTAGTTCGCAAGAAGCGGGTCTTTTTCCCGCCCGTATGGTCGTTTTGTGGAGGTGTATTAAACGCAGGGGCATCGCGACGTGTTTCAGAAACTGGTCGGAAGCCCGTACCATCCTTTTCGTATCTTTGTCCTGTTTTAGGCATATGGCGATGTGTGATGTATGGTCGCGGGCGGGCGCGGATGATCTGGCCTTGGAGGCGTACAAGAGGACCGCTGAGAAGTTTGGTCATTCGAAGAAGGTGTGGATGAAGTACCTCGAGTAAGGCTAGGAAACGGCCGAGATCAGCTCCTTCGAGAATTGGTGGTGTCGTCACTGACGACTCGTCAGGTTCCTGTATTCTACCGGCAAGTTGTCTGAGGCGCGTCAGAACTGCCTACCGCGAGCCCTGAGGTTGACTGATAGAAGGAAGCATGTAGTGGGGGGGGGCTGGGGGAAGGGAGACATTGCTTGTTCTGGAAAAAACTAATGTGGAAGAAGCAATGTGAAAAACATGATTGTTGCTTTTATTCAAGTTTTCGTCGGGTCGGACAAGATCTCACTCGGAATGCCTTTGGGTGGCCTGTGTTGGATTTAACGGCTCAACACGGGTGGATGGCGGTACCATAACAATAGTAGATCGACTAGGCTAAGCGACGGAGCCTGTCACATTCCAGTATAACACAGCGTACAAGTTCCCTTGGAACTTTCGCAGGAGGGTGCTCGCCCTGGCGTATCTCGCGGTTGTCCTTGCAAGTGCGTTTTTTGGCGGTCTGAAATCGTCGATTTTCGGATTATCGAGAAAGAAAGCATCTTCGTCTGAGATACTCTGTCCTGTTGTTGATCTTCTGGTCACTTCTCGTTTCGGTCGGGTACTGGTGAGCGGAGCGAAGTTTTTTTCAGTCTCTTATCGCCACGCGAGCGGCCAAGTTGGAGTATAAGTATGGTACAGTAGAGAGAGGGAAGACGATCTTCGAATCTTTGCTTGCTGTAATACTGGTGATCGAATTACGTGTTTGCATTTTCCTGTTGTTATAGTCGCAACCGAAGCGACTGGACATCTGGTCGGTGTACTTGGACGAACACATCAACGCTAACAAGGAGGACTCTGACGCTGTGAGATCGGTCTTCGACAGAGCCGTTACGTTAAAGTAGGGAGAAGTGTGGTATTGGTTTCGGTGGGAGCGTATCTTAGGTTGAAGCCTGCGAAGATGAAGTTTTTCTTCAAGCGTTGGGTGAACTTTGAGCAATCCTATGGTGACGCGGAGCATCTTGATCTTGTTAAGGAGAAGGCACGAGAGTGAGTCGGGTGTAGAAGGCTTTCCCTGTTTCGAGTATGCGAAGAGCTGACTGATTGAGAACACAGCACCGGGACTCCACCGGCTGGTTTCGAGACAGGATTCCGGACTGGACAGATGGACGGAAGATAGTACTCCAGAATCTGGAATGCATTCTTGGATCTGCTGTCTTTTTGTCGTCGGCGACTGAGCTTCGCCCAGCCTAGATTTCCATCGGGGCGAGATGGGAAAAGTCTGAATGTGTCTACAGGAGTGTTGGTGCTTCCATCTTCGATGGGCTCCGTTTGTTCGATGTAGTTCTAGTGGTTTGGAGTCAGTTGCAAGTTGCACGTTGGAGAGGGGATTGACCACGCATCGCGACGAGCTGTAGATGGTATACTGCCACGCATGGCTGTGAATAGCTACGACTGAATATAACTCAGTGATGGTAAATGGATTTCGCTTGAGAGAATGATCCGTTTTTGGCGCTATCACCCGAACCCGAAGCAAGTGATAGAAGCCCGATTTCTATGAATACCGTAGGACAGACGCTACCAGCGCTGTTATATCGATTTTGTGCCTTCACAACCAAACTCGGGGAGGTGGATGGTTGTTGTCTTTTCCACAGGTATGTGATGGCCCTCGAGAAGAGTCGAAGAGCCGATGATATTGGGGAAGAGGAAGACTGATTTACTCTCTTCTCCAGCCAGCTGGCGGCCTGGCAGCCGTCAGTTTTACCACGTAAATCTACCATCAACGTACGTTATCTATTCTGTTTCTACCGAACCCTTCCGTATTTGTGTTCACTCAGAGGTTCGAACTGGTGGCGTCGGTGCCTAGGGAGGAACTTGTCAAGTCGGGTTCTTCGTTAGTGCCCTACGATGTAGAGTCTGCATTGAGGCCTTTTGTTGCTCGTGAACGCACGAATGGCGTATGGCGAAATTTGTTTTAGCTCTGTTTTATGTATACGTAAGTATGATAGTCCTGGCGACTAATGAAAATAGTGGTGAGCGTCGTCTTTATTCTCACGAGTTGAGATGTCCGTGCAGCATCATGATGAAAGTAACGTAGCTCAGGCGGAGATTATTCCAGTATGAGCGACATTCCCTCGATCGGTGTGGGTTGTGTTACGGCTGGTGACGATGGTTCTAGTTGACGCTGAGCCTGTAGGGTTGTTTGCGTCATGCTTGCTGCGTTGGGGCGAGGTTTGAGTGGACTAGCTGGTAAGTTAATTATGAGTGGTGAGAGTGACTAGGAGAGAGGACTATCACGTTATGGCGTAGCTCGTCCGGTTGTGAAGCGCCTCGAGAGGACGGGATGAACAAATACCAAATTTCTCGATATTCTGGTCTGCTATTCCGGAGATATCTTCCCTTCCAATTTGAGTTGTGGCAAACAGTCTGTTCCGAGGTGCCCGGGTAGTGAGCTGAGCGCACACCGGGTCCCGTATCTTAGGTTCCATAGCGAACAGCTGCAGCGGGGTTCGAGCCAGCCCGTTGACGCTCTGTCGCGGCCCGCTGGCGCCAGTAGGTCCTTCACAGTCTGTTTGAGGAAGACGCCATTCCTATGGTCAGATTGTGAGATCACAGCAGCAAGGATTTGCGACATGGCAGCCTGGGCAGCGAGGCACCAGGCGTATGCGGTTCTCTAGGATGGGCACTACACTGGTTCCCTCCCTTTGGAAATGGTAGCACCTCGGCGGCCGTGGCAAGGCCTCGGGCAGAGCGCCTGTCAGACGGTGGTGGTCGGGCTACGACTGTGCCCCCGTTCAACCATTGTTGTATTGAACACCGCCAAGTTGTGTGGTGGTGAGGACCTGTATTGGGAGTCTTTAGGTATCATCGTCACGGTTATTGGGCAACGAGAAAGAAGAATCTCCACTTTACAAAAAAGAGGTGAGCAGATCTGGGCGTTCGAATAATAAATGCCTTCTTCTTCCCGCGATCACGGCAAGTCTTAATCGCATGGAATATGGATCCCATATTTTGGGTGAGCGGCGAGATGAAGATAATGATTAATCTATCTCATTCAAACGACCTTGGATAGGATCAGCCAACAACCCGGTTTTGATGTTAGGCCGCACAAGTTCCATCTCGCTGTAGGGTTCGGCAAGCGGGCCAATTCGTATAAGAAGATGTACGTTGGCAGCCGAAAGGATAATTCTTACTACAAGCCAATCAAGAACTACTGTCGATTTTGAGTGCATCAGCACGACGAGCATTAGCATGTTTCAGTATCATCGTACAGCTGCTTCGTGTTGTCAAGTATCAAGTGGTAGCTGTGTCGAGTGCGCCCGGACAGCCAACGTAGCCAACGTCCTCGGCCTCTCGGAGCTTGAGACGCGCTAAATGTGCACCGCCTACGTGACACAATTGAACACCAGCTCCATCATGCAAGCCTCCGGTCATTGAACCCAATCCTCTCCACTACTCTTCACTATCTGTTCTACGGTAGAACGGTAGAACTTCTACCTCGTCTACTATGATCCCAATCTACTTCTGTCGTGCTCTGCAACTGAAGTGCCGCTACTGCACACACCACAACGAGAGTGCACGTTTTTCAAATAGAAGCCTTGGAGCTTGGATTGCCATCACCCTCCTCAAAGCGGCAGGGCCCGCTTAGCAGGCAAAGAAGTCGCTGGCACTCAACCCGCGGGGTAGTGCCGGCAACGCTCTAAAAGCGACCAATACGATAGTGAGGAATTATTAAGTGAAGCTCCCTCACTAAGGGACGTTTTACCAACGGGGTGCAGCGCCTTCAGTGCTTGACGCGGAGCTTGGTCTGATGGAAACATCGTTCTCTATCCACAACCCGGAAGGCTCTACCAGTACTTTCTGCAGAACAACAGGGGTCAAAACGATCTTTGTGTTTGGCATCTCGTTGTTATTGCCCAGACTGTCGGTCTCTCAGCCGTTATCCACCCTCACCGGTTCCACCGCGCGGTAT
This sequence comes from Perkinsus olseni, assembly GCA_013115135.1. Taxonomy (NCBI): domain Eukaryota; phylum Perkinsozoa; order Perkinsida; family Perkinsidae; genus Perkinsus; species Perkinsus olseni. Next base: position 84,313 of record JABANP010000110.1, on the reverse strand, counting down.
TGCCTGCTCTGTTCCCAGCCTTAGCCAGTGCCCGCGACTTCGGATGTTCGGATGTGATGACTTCCGCCTTCCCACCCGAGCTTAGTGGCCCCTTGGGATGGGCTGCTGACCTCCGACCGACTCTCGGCACGACACGCCATTCACACAGATCTTACCCCCGCATGGGTTACAGGTGCTCGCTACACACCCGGCTTGTTAATAGATGGTTGTTACAGACCTACGTGGTAAAATTCACGGGCAGTCGGGAATAGAGTGGTACGGCCTGGGCTTTCACCTTTTGTGAAAGTGTCCCACTCTTGTGTTGACTCGTTATTGACAAGTAAATCGCTGGAGACCACTGCCGCCCTTATCAGTGATGAGAGCAGTAGTTTTTCCCCTACACATAATGTCGAATTGAACCACATTGTACTGCGGCAGGCCGACTAATTCGACGCCGTCAAGGAATAGACTTGCCTGCCGGTGCTCGACAAAAGGGGCGTGGCATGAACTATGCAAGAGAGCGTCATTCATGGGTATATTCACTTCCTCATATACGGGAAGTAAACGCCGGTCGAGGATATTGTCAGTCAGGCACCTCCTACCTACGGCGTCGGAAGTAATACGCGCAGGTGTGCACAGAATAGTTGCGCAGCCTGCATCGGCTCCCTTACTCAGGGCCCCTGAGTTTGCATCAAGGCCGTAGTTCGCTCGAAGGGGAGGAGAAACTCCCGGAGCTTCTCCATGGTGTCACTCCCGTCCACAAGACTCTGGTAGATCCTTGCCGAGATAGGAGGATTGCTTGTGGAGGGAGCTTGAAGAAGAGGCAGGCGAGATTTTTGCCGCAACAATCTTCACTCAGGATACTCGGCTTGGGCTCCGGCAAGATGACGGGACCCGTATCACATGACAGACGAAAGGCCTTCAGCACTGCCGCAGTGCCACTGCGTCGGCTCGCCCGGGTAGCCGCCGGAGTGAACGTCCATGTCCTTCAAAATTTCGAGGTCCAACGCTACGGGTGCACTGCCCATGTGGCACAATTGACCACTAGCTCCATCATGCAAGCCTCCGGTCATTGAACCCAATCCTCTCCACTACTCTTCAATATCTGTTCTACCTCGCCTACTACGATCCCAGGGATACGCTTGTTTGGCAGTGCTCGACAAGAGGTTAACACAAATCCCTATACACGCGAATAGAAGATCTGCCGAGGGCCTCTTAATGGTCAAGTTCCCAGGGTCAATGGTACCAGTCCTTGCGAATGCTGATAGGCTTCGAATTACAAGCGAATGACGAATCAGACACTGAAAGGCGTTATCTCAGCTTATTGGCCTAGCCAATTCGGCCAGCTATTTCTTGGTGTCGGGAACTGCCATCAGTGCTTCAATCGGATTGCATTGTACAGCCGGACGTCTGAGTGGTAGTTGCTGTCTCATTTGCGGGATAATACTCTCCCAGAACTCGAGATGGTTAACCGGGCACACTGGGATGCCTCGCAGATCGTGGGTTAGTCTGATGATGTTTGATCCAAGAACTCATCAAGCGGCATATAGCGACTCCCCGGACTCAAGTAAGACTGAGCTTTAATCTCAGCACGCTCCACTATATCATCGGCTAACTCGTTTATGCTAGCTCTGTGTACGGGAAGTAAGTGCCGGTTGAGGATACTGTCAGTCAGGCACCTCCTACGTACGGGGTCGGAAGTCTGTTAACAGAGTCAACAGCTTTGACAGCATTCAGACCTTCTTGGTGGCAGGTACCTTCTTGGTGGCAGGTTGCATTCGTGTTTGTAACTCGCGCAAACTCAATGGATTCGGTGATATTTTGGAAGCAACAGCAACTCGTGGAATCCTTGACGCTTGAATGCCGGATCGGACATGCACGGTACCAAGCCTTGGTCAGCAAGGCATCAGGAGTGAGAAAGCGGATGACCTGCACGGCAAAAATATAAACGGATAGGATAAAGATCGGCAGAGTGGGGTAGAATTCACAATGAGGCCACGAGGCTTGATTACCCCAGTTTCAAAGGCCTCCTGCACACCTGCTCGGAACCTGCGTTCCACAGGTATCTCGGACTCACGCAAAAAACCCAGGTGCCTCCAGAGATCATTGACATGCCGAATATTTCTTGAACGCGAGTTCCATTCGTTAAAGCGCAATTGGGAAGCAAAGCGCGCGTACAGAATAGTTGCGCAGCCTGCGTCCGCATCCTGAGTTTGCATCAAGCCCGTAGTTCGCTTGAAGGGGAAAAGAAACTCCTGTAGCTTCTCCAAGGTGTCTTTCCCGTTTACAACGCTCTGGTAGATCCTTGCTGAGCAGGGAGGATTGCTTCTGGAGAAAGCTCGAGGAAGAGGCAGGCGAGATTCTTGCTGCAACAAACTTCACTCAGGAATCCCGAGTCAGGATACTCGGCTTCGGCTCCGGCGAAATAACGGGACCCGTACCACATGACAGACGAAAGACCTTCAGCACTGCGTCTGTCGGGCTCGCCGGAGTGAACGTCCATGTCCTTCAAAATTTCGAGGTCCAACGCTACACGCGCATTGCCTACGTGACACAATTAAACACCAGCTCCATCGTGCCCATCAACCTCCGGTCATTGAACCCAATCCTCTCCACTACTCTTCACTATCTGTTCTACGGTAGAACGGTAGAACTTCTACCTCGTCTACTATGATCCCAATCTACTTCTGTCGTGCTCTGCAACTGCAGTGCCGCTACTGCACACACCACAACGAGAGTGCACGTTTTTCAAATAGAAGCCTTGGAGCTTGGATTGCCATCACCCTCCTCAAAGCGGCAGGGCCCGCTTAGGAGGCAAAGAAGTCGCTGGCACTCAATCCGCGGGGCAATGCCGGCAACGCTCTAAAAGCGACCAATACGATAGTGAGGAATTATTGAGTGAAGCTCCCTCACTAAGGGACGTTTTACCAACGGGGTGCAGCGCCTTCAGCGCTTGACGCAGAACTTAGTCTGATGGTAACATCGTGCTCTATCCACAACCCGGAAGGCTCTACCAGTTATTTCTAGAGAACAACAGGGGACAAAACGATCTTTGTGTTTGGCATCTCGTTGTTATTGCCCAGACTGTCGGTCTCTCAGCCGTTATCCACCCTCACCGGTTCCACCGCGCGGTATTGCCTGCTCTGTTCCCAGCCTTAGCCAGTGCCCGCGACTTCGGATGTTCGGATGTGATGACTTCCGCCTTCCCACCCGAGCTTAGTGGCCCCTTGGGATGGGCTGCTGATCTCCGACCGACTCTCGGCACGACACACCATTCACACAGATCTTACCCCCGCATGGGTTACAGGTGCTCGCTACACACCCGGCTTGTGAATAGATGGTTGTTATAGAATCACCTGGTTCAATTCACAGGCAGTCGGGAATGGAGCGGTATGACCTGGGCTCTCGCCTTTTGTGAAAGTGTCCCACTTTTGTGTTGACTCGTCACTGATGAGTAAATCGCTGGAAACCACTACCGCCCTTATCAGTGATGAGAGCAGTAGTTGTTCTCCTACACAAAATGTCGACTTGAACCTCATTGTAGTACAGCTGGCCGACTAATTCGACGCCGTCAAGGGATACACTTGCCTGCTGGGGCTCGACAAAAGGAGCACGGCACGAACTGTGCAAGAGAACGTCATACATTGGTATATCGGATATACTATATCCACTTCCTCATGTACGGGGAGTAAACGCCGGTCGAGGATATCGTCAGTCAGGCACCTCCTACGTACGGGGTCGGAAGGGACACAGTCGCACCTGCTAGCAGAGTCAGTGTTGACTCAACACCTATAGCACCGTTCAGACCTTCTTGGTGACAGGTTGCATCACTCTTTTTAATCCACGTTGTGAATGCCGATGCATCTGCAGGAACTGAGCGGATGCAGTGATATTCTTGAAGCGGCAGCAACTTGGGGAGTCCTTGACGCTTCGGTGCCGGCTTGAACATACATAGAGAGGCTGAGAGGCTTGAATCTTACCCCAGGTTCAAAAGCCTCTCTAGCATCCGCTCGAAGCCGTGTATCACAGGTAACTCGGACTCATGCAAGAAATCCAGGTGCCTCCAGAGATCATTGACATGCCGAATATCCTTGGAACGCGAGTTCCATTTCTGAAGCACAATGGAGAAGCGAAGCGTGTGTACAGAATAGTTGCACAGCCTGCATCGGCACCCTCACTCAGGGCCCCTGAGTTTGCATCAAGGCCGTAGTTCGCTTGAAGGGGAAGAGAAACTCCTGGAGCTTCTCCATGGTGTCTCTCCCGTCCACAAGGCCCTGGTAGATCCTTGTTGAGATAAAAGAATTGTTTGTGGAGGGAACTTGGAGAAGAGGCAGGCGAGATTTTTGCCGCAACCATCTTCACTCAGGATACTCGGCTTCGGCTCCGGCAAGATCACGGGACCCGTACCACATGACAGACGAAAGACCTTCAGTACTGCGTCTGTCGGGCTCGCCCGAGTAGCCGCCGGAGTGAACGTCCATGTCCTTCAAAATTTCGAGGTCCAACGCTACACGCGCATTGCCTACGTGACACAATTAAACACCAGCTCCATCGTGCCCATCAACCTCCGGTCATTGAACCCAATCCTCTCCACTACTCTTCACTATCTGTTCTACGGTAGAACGGTAGAACTTCTACCTCGTCTACTATGATCCCAATCTACTTCTGTCGTGCTCTGCAACTGCAGTGCCGCTACTGCACACACCACAACGAGAGTGCACGTTTTTCAAATAGAAGCCTTGGAGCTTGGATTGCCATCACCCTCCTCAAAGCGGCAGGGCCCGCTTAGGAGGCAAAGAAGTCGCTGGCACTCAATCCGCGGGGCAATGCCGGCAACGCTCTAAAAGCGGCCAATACGATAATGAGGGAATTAGTTGGGGAAGCCGCACTCTTCCTACACCACGGAGTTCGGGATAGCGCAGCAGATGGCTAGACCGAATCACCAAATTGCAACCCGCGGCCCGTAAACCTGGCCCCGGAGACGATCTCGGCGGAGGCCGCAGACCGACGTCCAGTACCGTGACAGGACCGCGAGGTGTGGTGAGGTCTATAAGCCAGTACTGCGAGATGATGGCGAGTCGCGCAGCTAAACGCTGACTCGCGCATCACCTCCACCGTGGCGTGGGTGGGTGGGTTGGAAAAAAAATCACAACCACAGGCCGAGGCCCCGCTACTGAAGAGGGGAGCCGCTGGTAACATGAGCGGAAGTCGAGGAGCGACACGGCAGCCATACTGGTCACAAACACAGGCCGGTCCCCGAACGCAACGGCAACGAACGCCGAGAATCTTTTCGCTGTGCGCGGTAAGAAACCGTCATTGCGGCACCCGCAACTAACCTTGTCTACTGCGTAAACATCATTTAGTTGGGGAAGCCGCACTCTTCCTACACCACGGAGTTCGGGATAGCGCAGCAGATGGCTAGACCGAATCACCAAATTGCAACCCGCGGCCCGTAAACCTGGCCCCGGAGACGATCTCGGCGGAGGCCGCAGACCGACGTCCAGTACCGTGACAGGACCGCGAGGTGTGGTGAGGTCTATAAGCCAGTACTGCGAGATGATGGCGAGTCGCGCAGCTAAACGCTGACTCGCGCATCACCTCCACCAATTGCGCTACACCCGACTCCGCCCCCGCACTCAGCGCAACACGAACAACGCACGCGAGACCACTGTGACCCGTCACAGCACACTACAACACTAATAGCTCTGCCGCGGACGCTGTCCGGGTCTACTCAGCGAACGGCCACTGTTCACTCTTTAATCATAAACCACGACGCCAGCTTAGCTTTATCTTCGGCACTGTCATGGAGGTACTCGAGAACTGCCGCGGAGCGCCACCTCCCTGCTCTCATGAAGGCCGGGGAGTCTGCCGGCCAGGATCTGTGCAGGAGTTGGGCGCCGGTGCGCCGGAGGGTGTGAGTCCCGTAATCTCTCACGGCTTCGTGCCCGATAACGGGGCCCAGTCGCACGCGAACCTGATCCAGGAAACCGTCGTACCCGAGCGGGAAAACTCGCTCTTCGGGAGATGCCCTCGACGGCTTGGTTGCTAGGACGGCGTGTACTGGACACAGCTCGCAGGGGTCGCTCGCCATGTCCTTTATCTCGAATGCACGAACAGCCTCGGCAAAGCAGGCAATGTACGCCAACTGCCCAGCTCCGCACTGATCCGTCTTAGACCGCCTGACCCTTATACTCAGTAGCGGCGTGGATGAGGTTCCCACACCTTGGGAGAAGGACAGATCGCCCCAACGGAGGTTTAGAAGCTCATCGGCCCTTAAAAGAGCGAAAATGCCTACCAGCATGGCACGAGAGGTGACGTCCTTACGTGGCGGAGCATTGCGGAAGAGCTCGAGCAGCTCCGACCTCGTTATCGGGCGCATCTTCCTCACCGGGTGACCTCCCGTGGCCTTACGCGCCGCCTTCAGTATGTGCCCTACCTGGAAGTCTTCTCCTGGGGTTAACCAGAACCCGGCAGATTTATTCCGCGACCGGAGGGCTGATACGAACGTAGATATCGAGTTGTACGCATAACTGCACGAAGTCAAAGCCCACACGAGGAGGGAGAGGTCCTGGACACGGAGAGGAAAGGCCTTGCCGCCAATGACTTCCTCGAAGAACACGACGGTTGAGTCGTAGAGAGAGTTTGTGCTGGAGGCCAGACCCGTGGACGCGAACGAGTCCGCAAGAGCAGTTGCTTCTTCGCGGTCAAACTGCCCCAAGAAGTCCCGGACCATGGCGCGCTTGGAGCGGGAAGGCATCAGGGGACCGACGCCCTCACCGGACATCGAGCGGAAGCGCGAAGCCACCGCCACCTGCTGAGAGGCACAGCAAACAGGGTTACCACCAGACCGACGAACCCCAACTGGGGTTGAGGTTATCGACTTAGAACGCAAAGACAGAGGCTGACCTGAAACAGCACACATATACGGGACACCTGACCGAAACTGTACGCGTTGGCAACTGAGGTGTGCTACCCCTCGCTAGGCCGGACCCGAAGAGGGCTCGAGAGCGCCCGGTCCTAGATTCCCCGACGTGAGAACGTCGTTCAGCTCCAAAGTAGCGCGGCGCCAGTGAGACGGGACGCCGGCAAGAATATCTCTCGAAATGTTGTCTGCGAGCCAGTTCTCGGTAGACGACACGTGGGCCAGAACCAAACGGTCGGTGAGGCGGCCGAACCAGTGCGCGACACCGCGTAGAATGGCCGCGAGCGCAGGCTTCGGAGAGTACAGCTTCTTCAAAACTCCAACGATGCCCGCGTTATCACAGAACAGCACGACCGTTTGGCACGGGTACGACTCGGAGCCGGGGACGGTAGACAGTGAGCTGTCCCAGGGCGTCAGAGAGGCCGCCAAGTGCAGGGACACCACGGCGGCGACGAGCTCTAGCAGGGCGATATCCCGGTGCGTCGGTACGCCCACGGGGCTCGCATCGGAAAGCAGCTTGGCCCACTCACCGAGAGAACCCGAGTTCGCCTCCAGCTGGAACCACAACCCTCTGGTGCCGTCGGATGCCCAACCTCCCATGAACTCAGTCGACGCGTCCGAGGCCACCACCAACCGGCCCGCGACGGATCGCGGCGAGCTGACCCGCGAGCGACAGAGCGGGTTCTCAGCTATGCCGAGCCAGAAGAGCACCGAGCCGAAGGTCCTTGAGGACGGCTTCAGTTTGATCGACCGCAGGTGCTTTTTCTCGAACACGTTGAGTAGGGCATACAGCGGCTGCAGGAAGCCCTTCAGGTGCCTCATACCCTGGGAGGCGAACACCAACTTCCCGAGCACCTTACTCAGCGGAGCCGGCGTGACGCGCTTCTCGTCGACGAAGGAAAGGAGGATATCCCGGATCGAAGAAAATATATCCGGGTGGACTCCAACCTCTGCCTCACCGCCCGGTAACAACGTCGCCTCATACCCTATGAACTTCACGGCTCGCACACCAAACTGGCACTTGCCCCAGTTGATGTCGAAGTTCAAACACCGCCACACGAGTAGCGCCAGGATCGACCCGACAACGTAGTAAGGCTTTGGCAGCGCCAGTAGGCCGTCATCAACGTAGATGAGAGAGAGGAACTTGGCGTGGCCGAAGGCGCATCTCAGCAGCGAGGCCACTATGCGGCAGAGGGCCGCACTGGTGCGACACCAGTGGAATGGTGAAGTCCCCGCCCCGAAGGGCAGGGCCAGATTTTCGTACACATCTTGGCCCAGCCGGGCTGAAGTCCTAGCCTTATCTTCCTCTCTGAGGAACAGGTGCCGGTAGGCCGACGCGACGTCGTACTTTCAGGAATATGTAATCGTATGGGCCCTTGCCCGCCCCATCCCGACCGCACGGACACGGGGTACTCGTCGAGTCCCCGTGCAGCAGATCGGATAGGCCGGTCCGAATATCTCGGCTCCTTGGTAAGGAGCACGTTTCGCTGAGTTTGCACAGGCCGTTCAGGCCCGATCGAGAATGGTCCTCGATCAACCTGTACTCCTGGTCGCCTTTGGGTATGAGCGCCATCTTGGCGTAGAGCCGGTGGGCCGCATGGGCAGCCTGTGCGACCGAGAGCCTCCTCATGCGCCCCAGGGCGACCTCTCTATGAAGTATCACCCGGCAGACTTCGGGCTGCAGCTCAACCGAGGAGAAGTTTCGGTACGCCCGCTTGAGGTTGAAAACCTCCATCGACTTGTCAAGGTGCTTCTTCGACTTCGCCGCAGGGTACACCCCTGTCGGGGGCACTGGCGGGTTCACTCCAAGGTTAAGACCTTGATTGATCTCGACGAATAAGTTGGAGTCGGGATCGTTGGTTGCCACTGCCAGAGCTTCCCCGAGCTCCGCCCTGATGGGACTGCCGCAGGCCGATAACCTGTCTGAGCAGCCCAGGGCGGCGCACAGCTTTGGCACCACAGAGTCGGCAGCCGACTGGAAGGAGCGTTCGAGTTCTTTCACCTGCTCAGGTGAAGGCGATCCGGCTAGGTCCCGGAGGCAGCCATTTGCTTCCAACGATGAAGCCTCCTCAAGGAGTATTTTAGTGACTTCAGCCACTCCGATGGGACACACCTCGGCGGAGAAAGCCGAAGGGCGGGTCGCGCCCAAGCCGGTTCCATCTTGATACCCCGTACTCGCATCGCTTTGCTCTACGGCCTCGACCGCCCTCTGTTGAAGCCACGACACGTGGTCGGTTGCCGTTGAGCACCGAGGCCGTTCACCGTGATCTGAAGACCACCCACACTACTGATTAACGCAAACCAGCAACGGCTTAAAACAGAAACCGACGACATACGCCTTGCTATCATGGCGATCACACAGAAAGCCAACTCACGGACGTCGAAAGCTCAACCAGACTTACCGGAAGAGGCTTTCTTGTCCTCCTTGTCCCCAGCCTTCCGCTGAGGCTCACCGGAAGGTTTGGACCTCCCTCCCGCCGCCGACTCAGAATCGCCGGGCGCCTTCTTGGAGCCACCCGAGTGACGAAAGCGGCAGTTGTTCCCGAAGCGACAGTTACCGTCGCGGAACGCATAGCAGATACCGCTCTTCGACCCCTGCTTGTTCGCTTGGTGGCTGACACTGTCGCGAGGCACCGCTCTGGATCGAGTAAAAGAGAATTCCGCCAATAGGGTCGGGTAGGCGTCGTTCACGAAGCAGTCGCGCACTGAGCGGTCCGGGGAAGCCGCCACCAGGGAGGCCACCGACCTTCGATACCTGTCGTCATAGAGCACCAACTCTTCGACTGACAGGGCTCCACTAAGAGCCAGTAACCTCAGAAGGTAGGACACAACGGGTGTATCCCAACTGAGGCAGTGGCAATTCGGACAGTGGTCAACTCGTACAAGGTATCAACCCGTACACCACAGATTCGGACACTGCCAACTGAGTCAGTGGCAGGTCGGACAAAAACGGCGGGTAGACCTGGACCAATTCAGACAGGACCACTTCAGACAGTGGCACTTCGCTCGCCACTACAACTCGTACAGTGCCAACTGAGACAGTGGCTTCGCACTTAGAAACTCAATGCATAGTCTGTGAGGAGAGAGAAACTTCACCGAACCAGGCACACGCCGACAGAAAAAGCAACATTCGAATCGAACTTCACAGGTAAGGGCATAGTTTAAAAATTGATTACTAGGCATTGAGTACTACGGCTTATCACTGTACTTTTTTGGCTGGCCTGGAACGGGCAAGTGTGGCACTGCAAGCCCTTAGGTACTGGATATACTCGACTTCCTTCAGACGGACTGGCGCTTCAGCCCAGGAAGTCCCACCATACTCCGGAAACGTAGCCGCATAAGCTCTCTCCAATGTAGCTTCGGCCTGCTTGCGGGTCTGGGTTGGCTGACGACACGCGTCCCCAGCTTTTACTCTAGCGAAACGCTGGCCAAACTCAGTAAGGCCATCGACTATTATGGTCATTATGTGATAGAAGGAGGGGCGCCTTATACAACATAATGCATTCAACGAATGATGATAAGCCTCACAGAGGTTACTGGTACGTTCATGGGAGTTGGCGTGACACCATAAGTGAGGGTCAAATAGGGGTAATTTTGAGACCGACCCAACATAAGTTCGCTCAAAGTAGCGGACGAAGTTATTGAAGTTGGATTTAGTGGGCTCAGGAAGAATGCCAGTTATGGTGGAACCCAGAGCGCGGACAGCCTCGAGACCCCACATTAAGTGGCCAGGGGGTAAAAGGGGCAGTGAACGAAGGCAATCAAAATACTCACGGATATGACAATAATTTTTAGCGTGAGCCATTTTAAGAGCCCTGTCAGAGAGATTACGATAGAGTGAGGCAGCCCAGTGATACAAGCACAAGGAGATCGTCGTTGTCGGCATTTTACACTGAATCGCGAGTATCATGCTCTTTTCGAAATCAAGAACAGCACGACTGATGTTCAATCCAGTACCGAAAAGCTCAACGCATTTGTTGTTCAGGAGCGTCCAAAAGTGCTCATAAATCGACTGAGATTTTCCTTCCAAAAACACGAGTACTATCGGGCACCCGTAGGTGCCCTGTTTTGTATGGACTCCATATATTTGTTTAAACAACTTAGGACAGCTGCGAAAAGTGCCATCGCAATAGACTCTCACTCCTGGCACAGTAAGAAGTCTAAGGTTTTCAACCAATCCGAAACAAATATAGCGTTTCCCATCAACCACCGTATCAAACAATAACAGCTCGTCACCAGACGAGGTTTTGACGGAAGGAGGTAGGATCAAGTCATCGAGACTTTTTGGGTCCGACGGGATATGCTGCCTCTTCATGCGGTATATAGACGTCTTGAATCTCTCGTAGAGTGGGATAGCTCCTCTAACCGGCGGTGGTACATCGGCCAATGCTGCTGTGTAGATTGATTTGGCGGGCCGAATGAAGTCATCGTTTGTCTTCTGCCGGAGTAGGGCTTGAAATCGCTTCTGCCAGAATGTGTCCCTGCGGGAGGAGACGGAATAGGACAAGATCTGTTCGAGGGATTACTCACGAAACGGGAGGGGAATGGGTATGATTCGGCATCGTATCGGTTGTAAGGCCGTTGAAAACTTCGGCAGGTTCATCAAAATCATTGGACCGTATGACATCAGCGTAGGCCACAGCGGGGCATCTAGGTGTGGTACATACGTAACGGACCTATAGAACCGCGCAGCACAAACAATGATAGTTTTATTATAACACACTATGGGTGATGAGTAAGCATTATTACCCTTGTTTTATCCTTGTTGGTCGGAGCCTTTCTCCAGAAAGGATACCCCGCGATAATGGCCAGGGGTTTCTTGCGTTGGGTGAAGCTCCACTCGACGAGTGGCAGGGCCTCATCAACCAGTAGATCATTGAGATCTTCGTCGGCCTCAGAGGCGTTGCTGTCATACTCAACATCCGGTTGCAGCTCGTTATCTAGGATAAAGTCGAGAGGGCCCAGCTGCATGTTGTCGAGGACATAGGGATGTAGTGGCATCTCTTCACTGGAAGCTGTTGCTGAGAAGAGTACGTAAAGTGACAAGTGGATGATGATATGGGAAATACCTTGCTGTGTGGGAGGTTGACCCGCTGTAGACCAAGCCTGGGAGAGATTAATCGGCGGCTGAGTGCTTGACGTCCACAGAAGTGGCATTGGCTGATCCCAATCTGGGATGAGATTAGACATGAAAAGAGGAGAGTATCTGAGGGAGAAACATTCAGGTTTTATGAGGAATAATGAAAAGATTTCGTTCAAAAATGAATATTATGGCGCGTGACTGCAATGGACCCCGGGAGCTATGGGCTTAAAGGTAGCGCAAATTTTATTAAAGTGCTACTGGCCTAGCGGTTAAGACGTTGGATTGCCGCGTAGGCGATCCGGGTTCGATCCCTGCAGTGGGCAAGCGGAGTTAAACGCAGAAAAGGCGCGCGCGGAGGCAGCCAGCATATGAGCTTGATTTTCGCGAACGGTTCGCGAAAATCAAGCTCATATGGCCGGGCAGGTAAGTGACCGAGTTGGTACTGTCCGAGTGAGCGTTTTCGTGGTGTCTCAATCGGTAATGTCCCAGTTGGTACTTAGTTGAGGTGCCCGACTTGGCACCACCTTGACACGAGTGTCCGACTTGCCCCTGTCCCAGTTGGTAAGTGTACGAATTGACCACTGCCTGAATTGGCACTGCCCCAGTTGGACTACACCGGGACACAACATCCAGAGCGGATAAGTGATCAGGACTGACGACGGCCGCGACGAGCAGCGCATACCTCAGGCCACAGTAAACGAGATCCTTGATGGACGCGATCTTCTTACTTTTGTTGAGGCCCGAAAAGAGGTTCTCCCCCTTCTCGGCTTTGCTGACACTGAAGTTGAAGAGCTTTTCGCCGTTGGCGTCAGCGGAGGTATCCTTCGGGAGTAGGGCGCTGAAGGGGAGGTAGTGACCATTATCCTTATCGCGGACTTGAGAGACTATCTCGTTGGACACGCCGTGCAGGGCCGACGGCGGAAGAACAGTCTTGTAGCTCGCTGCAACGGCCGAGATGAGTTGAGAGACGTCAAGGGAGGAACCGGACTGCTTGAACTGGGAGTCGATCGCCACCTTGCGGCGCTTCTTGACGAAGGCGGAGATGTCGGCCGTGAGCGCGGACATGGCAGCACCCGCAGCGACCGAGAGGCCTTCACAGGCCCTGTCGAAGAAGGTGGAGGAGAGGTTACCGATGAGGCTCGTCGAAATGAGGCCATGGCGACTTAGGGCGTCTAGAATCTCATTCTCCACGTCAGGCGACGGGCAGACCGAGTGCACGATCGTGCGGACATCGTCGTTGATTTCGATCTTGTTGGCCTCCGCACCGCCCGCAGCGGCGGCGGCAGCAGTGGCAGCCGCAGCGATGGCGTCTTGATTGTCGTCGGCCATTGGAAAAAAAAATCACAACCACAGGCCGAGGCCCCGCTACTGAAGAGGGGAGCCGCTGGTAACATGAGCGGAAGTCGAGGAGCGACACGGCAGCCATACTGGTCACAAACACAGGCCGGTCCCCGAACGCAACGGCATCGAACGCCGAGAATCTTTTCGCTGTGCGCGGTAAGAAACCGTCATTGCGGCACCCGCAACTAACCTTGTCTACTGCGTAAACATCATTTATTAAGTGAAGCTTTCTCATTCGGGATGTTTTACCAACAAGGTGCAGCGCCTTCAGTGCTTGACGCGGAGTTTAGTCTGATGGAAACCACGTTCTCTATCCACAACCCGGGAGGCTCTACCAGTAATTTCTAGAGAACAACAGCGGGCAAAACGGTCTTTGTGTTTGGCATCTCGTTGTTATTGCCCAGACTGTCGGTCTCTCAGCCGTTATCCACCCTCACCGGTTCCACCGCGCGGTATTGCCTGCTCTGTTCCCAGCCTTAGCCAGTGCCCGCGACTTCGGATGTTCGGATGTGATGACTTCCGCCTTCCAACCCGAGCTTAGTGGCCCCTTGGGATGGGCTGCTGATCTCCGACCGATTCTCGGCACGACACGCCATTCACGCAGATCTTACCCCCGCACGGGTTACAGGTGCTCGCTACACACCCGGCTTGTTGATAGATGGTTGTTATAGCACTACCTGGCACAATCCACAGGCAGTTTGGAATGGAGTGGTATGAATGATTTGCGCGTTCGCCGTTTGTACATCTCCTATTCTCGTATTGACTCATCATTATGGAGCAGCAAAACTTATGGCTGTCAGAGCTAGCAGGGTCGTTCGCGAGCCTTTATGAGTGCTGCTGTATAGGAGCTATAATCAGAGAATGACGAAAACCTAGTGGAAATTTTGAATGGGAGCAGAGATCATTGTGCACGACACCATCTCAGAGATCATTGTGCCCGACACGACCTCAGAGATCATTGTAGAGAGGTTGAAGCTGAACGCAATGCCTAAGGATTTTTGAGATTGGCCGAGACGGCAAAACGAGGCTGAGACGATTGGCAAGTGTCGATTGTGAAATATTCGCCGGTCGTGGATGACGAGACCGACGGAAGGCAAGTTGCGGAGTATCTTACTTCGAACCAGGTGTTTGAAGAGCGGCAAAGATGCGCGTCGACAACGCCTTCGAGCTGTCGAGCGACTAGAACTTGCTTCCCAACATGAGGAAGCAAGCTGCAGCGTGACCGCTGTGACGCAGTGCAACAAGCCTCAGGAACGGTCGACTCGACAAACGAAGTTGACAAAAGGGGAATTCTCGGTTTCGGTACAACTTCGTGCATTGGAAATGTCTGCCCTTTTGCTTACGAAGCAAACACTCTACCGCGGCGGTAGTACCGCCAAGCTAAAGCGACTAACATGACAGGATGCCCAGAAACTGCTGAGCCAGATAACCGGGGCGCAAGATCTTTCCTCTATGCTCGCCAGGAGAGAAAAATTCCACCCAACCCTCCAGCCACTCGTCAGACTTTGAATTACGACCTTTTGCTCGCAAAGTGGATTTCTAGAGAACAACAGCGGACAAAACGATCTTTGTGTTTGGCATCTCGTTGTTATTGCCCAGACTGTCGGTCTCTCAGCCGTTATCCACCCTCACCGGTTCCACCGCGCGGTATTGCCTGCTCTGTTCCCAGCCTTAGCCAGTGCCCGCGACTTCGGATGTTCGGATGTGATGACTTCCGCCTTCCCACCCGAGCTTAGTGGCCCCTTGGGTTGGGCTGCTGACCTTCGACCGATTCGCGGCACGACACGCCATTCACACAGATTTTACCCCCGCACGGGTTACAGGTGCTCGCTACACACCCGGCTTGTTGATAGATGGTTGTTATAGCACTACCTGGTACAATCCACAGGCAGTTTGGAATGGAGTGGTATGGATGATCTGCGCGTTTGCCGTTTGTTAAACATGTCCCATTCTCGTATTGGCTTACCATTGATGAGTAAATCGCTGGAAACCACTACCACCCTTATCAGTGATCAGAGCGGTACTTGTTCCCTTACACATAATGTCGAATTGAAACTCATTGTAGTGTAGCTGGCCGACTAATTCGACGCCGTCAAGGGATACACTTGACTGCTGGTGCTCGACAAAAGGAGCACGGCACGAACTGTGCAAGGGAACGTCATACATTGGTATATTCACTTCCTCATGTACGGGGAGTAAACGCCGGTTGAGGATATCGTCAGTCAGGCACCTCCTACGTACGGGGTCGGAAGTGACGCAGTCGCACCTGCTAGCAGGGTCAACAGTGTCGACTCAACACCTATAGCAACGTTCAGACCTTCTCGGTGACAGGTTGCACTACTGTTTTTAATCCACGTTGTGAATGCCGACGCATCTGCAGGAACTGCGTGGATGCGGTGATATTCTTGAAGCGGCAGCAACTTGGGGAGTCCTTGACGCTTCAGTGCCGGCTTGAACATACACAGAGAGGCTAAGAGGCTTGAATCTTACCCCAGGTTCAAAAGCCTCTCTAACATCCGCTCCAAGCCGTGTATCACAGGTAACTCGGACTCATGCAAGAAATTCAGGTGCCTCCAGAGATCATTGACATGCCGAATATCCTTTGAACGCGAGTTCCATCATTGGAGCGCAATGGAGAAGCGAAGCGTGTGTACAGAATAGTTGCACAGCCTGCATCGGCACCCTTACTCAGGGCCCCTGAGTTTGCATCAAGGCCGTAGTTCGCTTGAAGGGGAAGAGAAACTCCTGGAGCTTCTCCATGGTGTCACTCCCGTCCACAAGGCTCTGGTAGATCATTGCCGAGATACAAGGATTGCTTGTGGAGGGAGCTTGAAGAAGAGGCAGGCGAGATTTTTGCCGCAGCAATCTTCACTCAGGATACTCGGCTTGGGATCCGGCAAGATTACGGGACCCGTAACACATGAGAGACGAAAGACCTTCAGCACTGCGTCTGTCGGGCTCGCCCGAGGAGCCGCCGGAGTGAACGTCCATGTCCTTCAAAATTTCGAGGTCCAACGCTACAGGTGCACTGCCTATGTGACACAATTGACCACCAGCTCCATCATGCAAGCCTCCGGTCATTGAACCCAATCCTCTCCACTACTCTTCACTATCTGTTCTACCTCGCCTACTACGATCCCAATCTACTCCTGTCGTGCTCTGCAACTGCAGTGCCGCTACTGCACACACCACAACGAGAGTGCACGTTTTTCGAATAGAAGCCTTGGAGAGCCTTGGATTGTCATCACCATCCTCAGAGCAGCAGGACCCGCTTAGAAGGCAAATTCGCAGAAGTCGCTGGCACTCAATCCGCGGGGTAATACCGGCAACGCTCCAAGAGCGGCCAATACGATAATGAGGAATTATTAAGTGAAGCTTTCTCATTCGGGATGTTTTACCAACAAGGTGCAGCGCCTTCAGCGCTTGACGCGGAGCTTGGTCTGATGGAAACATCGTTCTCTATCCACAACCCGGAAGGCTCTACCAGTACTTTCTGCAGAACAACAGGGGACAAAACGATCTTTGTGTTTGGCATCTCGTTGTTATTGCCCAGACTGTCGGTCTCTCAGCCGTTATCCACCCTCACCGGTTCCACCGCGCGGTATTGCCTGCTCTGTTCCCAGCCTTAGCCAGTGCCCGCGACTTCGGATGTTCGGATGTGATGACTTCCGCCTTCCCACCCGAGCTTAGTGGCCCCTTGGGATGGGCTGCTGATCTCCGACCGATTCTCGGCACGACACGCCATTCACGCAGATCTTACCCCCGCTTGGGTTACAGGTGCTCGCTACACACCCGGCTCGTGAATAGAAGGTTGTTACAGACCTACGTGGTAGAATTCACAGGCAGTCGGGAATGGAGTGGTATGAATGATTTGCGCGTTCGCCGTTTGTACATCTCCTATTCTCGTATTGACTCATCATTATGGAGCAGCAAAACTTATGGCTGTCAGAGCTAGCAGGGTCGTTCGCGAGCCTTTATGAGTGCTGCTGTATAGGAGCTATAATCAGAGAATGACGAAAACCTAGTGGAAATTTTGAATGGGAGCAGAGATCATTGTGCACGACACCATCTCAGAGATCATTGTGCCCGACACGACCTCAGAGATCATTGTAGAGAGGTTGAAGCTGAACGCAATGCCTAAGGATTTTTGAGATTGGCCGAGACGGCAAAACGAGGCTGAGACGATTGGCAAGTGTCGATTGTGAAATATTCGCCGGTCGTGGATGACGAGACCGACGGAAGGCAAGTTGCGGAGTACCTTACTTCGAACCAGGTGTTTGAAGAGCGGCAAAGATGCGCGTCGACAACGCCTTCGAGCTGTCGAGCGACTAGAACTTGCTTCCCAACATGAGGAAGCAAGCTGCAGCGTGACCGCTGTGATGCAGTGCAACGAGCCTCGGGAACGGTCGACTCGACAAACGAAGTTGACAAAAGGGGAATTCTCGGTTTCGGTACAACTTCGTGCATTGGAAATGTCTGCCCTTTTGCTTACGAAGCAAACACTCTACCGCCAAGCTAAAGCGACTAACATGACAGGACGCCCAGAAACTGCTGAGCCAAATAACCGGGGCGCAAGATCTTTCCTCTATGCTCGCCAGGAGAGAAAAATTCCACCCAACCCTCCAGCCACTCGTCAGACTTTGAATTACGACCTTTTGCTCGCAAAGTGGATGCTTTACCACTTAGCTGACTTGGGCCACTTGAAGTGGTTCTCAGGACCGGATGACCAGAAACTGAGAAGCCGAATAGTTGGAGTTAGCAAGCTAGCGTAAGTGCTTGACGCGGAGCTTGGTCTGATGGAAACATCGTGCTCTATCCACAACCCGGAAGGCTCTACCAGTACTTTCTAGAGAACAACAGCGGACAAAACGATCTTTGTGTTTGGCATCTCGTTGTTATTGCCCAGACTGTCGGTCTCTCAGCCGTTATCCACCCTCACCGGTTCCACCGCGCGGTATTGCCTGCTCTGTTCCCAGCCTTAGCCAGTGCCCGCGACTTCGGATGTTCGGATGTGATGACTTCCGCCTTCCCACCCGAGCTTAGTGGCCCCTTGGGATGGGCTGCTGATCTCCGACCGATTCTCGGCACGACACGTCATTCACACAGATCTTACCCCCGCATGGGTTACAGGTGCACGCTACACACCCGGCTTGTTGATAGATGGTTGTTATAGCACTACCTGGTACAATCCACAGGCAGTTTGGAATGGAGTGGTACGGCCTGGGCTTTCACCTTTTGTGAAAGTGTCCCACTCTTGTGTTGACTCGTTATTGACAAGTAAATCGCTGGAAACCACTACCGCCCTTATCAGTGATGAGAGCAGTAGTTTTTCCCCTACACATAATGTCGAATTGAACCTCATTGTACTGCAGCAGGCCGACTAATCCGACGCCGTCAAGGAATGAACTTGCCTGCCGGTGCTCGACAAAAGGGGCGTGGCATGAACTATGCAAGAGAGCGTCATTCATGGGTATATTCACTTATGAAGTATGAAGCGTCCCTATCTGTTTGTTAGTACTCATTAGAGTACGATAGACCTTGCCAAGTAGATGTTGATGGAGCAATATAGTGAGGTCCAGGTGGAAATCATCCAAGTACGGCGACGCCGCTGCCACATTATCGCCGGTCGTTGGGGTTCGTGTGACGGTTGTAGTCGACGCTGAGTTTTTCGGGATTGTTTCTTCCATGCTTGCTGCGTTGGGACGAGGATTGAGTGGACTAGCTGGTGAGCTCGGGCTGGGGATGTGACTAGTCACTGACCAGGTGAAGCAGTTGTTGCATCATACCGTACTCGCCATTTCAGGACTATATTCGTTTTGGTGGAGCTCACGTACTCAGTATTCCGAATTATAGGCAGAATTTTTGGACATAAGTTCTTTACTATTACGGGTGGCTTAGGGCTGATCGGACGGCAGTTTCATGATGGGGTAACCAGATAGATTGCACTGAAGTACCACATTTTTCGAAACTTTTGTACGTCATTCCGAAGATAGTCCACTTTTCAATCTAAGTTGTGGGTGTGGGAAAGCAGCCTTGATAAGGTTCCAGGGCAGTGAGCTGAGCGCACCTCGGGTACCGTATTTTAGGTTCCATAGCGAACAGCCACGGCGGGGTCCGAGGTAGCCCGTTGACGCTCTGTCGCGGCTCGCTGGCGCCACCAGTAGGTCCTTGGTAGTGTGTTTGTGGAGGGAGTCATCCCAATTGACAGATTGTGAGATTCCAACAGCAAAGATTCGCGACATGGCAGCCTGGACAGCGAGGCACCAGGCGTATGCGGTTCTCTAGGATGGGCACTACACTGGTTCCATCTCTTTGGAAATGGTAGCAACTCGGCGGCCGTGGGAAGGTCTCGGGCAGAACCCCTGTCACACGGTCCCCCGTTCAACGAACTAATTATGAATCTGAGTATTGGCGTATTGAACATCGCCAAGTGGTGTGGTGGTGAGGACCTGTATTGTGAGTCTCTCGGTATCATCGTCACGGTTATTGGGCAACAAGAAAGAAGAATCTCCACTTTACAAAAAAGAGGTGAGCAGATCTGGGCGTTCGAATAATAAATGCCTTCTTCTTCCCGCGATCACGGCAAGTCTTAATCGCATGGAATATGGATCCCATATTTTGGGTGAGCGGCGAGATGAAGATAATGATTAATCTATCTCATTCAAACGACCTTGGATAGGATCAGCCAACAACCCGGTTTTGATGTTAGGCCGCACAAGTTCCATCTCGCTGTAGGGTTCGGCAAGCGGGCCAATTCGTATAAGAAGATGTACGTTGGCAGCCGAAAGGATAATTCTTACTACAAGCCAATCAAGAACTACTGTCGATTTTGAGTGCATCAGCACGACGAGCATTAGCATGTTTCAGTATCATCGTACAGCTGCTTCGTGTTGTCAAGTATCAAGTGGTAGCTGTGTCGAGTGCGCCCGGACAGCCAACGTAGCCAACGTCCTCGGCCTCTCGGAGCTTGAGACGCGCTAAATGTGCACCGCCTACGTGACACAATTGAACACCAGCTCCATCATGCAAGCCTCCGGTCATTGAACCCAATCCTCTCCACTACTCTTCACTATCTGTTCTACGGTAGAACGGTAGAACTTCTACCTCGTCTACTATGATCCCAATCTACTTCTGTCGTGCTCTGCAACTGAAGTGCCGCTACTGCACACACCACAACGAGAGTGCACGTTTTTCAAATAGAAGCCTTGGAGCTTGGATTGCCATCACCCTCCTCAAAGCGGCAGGGCCCGCTTAGCAGGCAAAGAAGTCGCTGGCACTCAACCCGCGGGGTAGTGCCGGCAACGCTCTAAAAGCGACCAATACGATAGTGAGGAATTATTAAGTGAAGCTCCCTCACTAAGGGACGTTTTACCAACGGGGTGCAGCGCCTTCAGTGCTTGACGCGGAGCTTGGTCTGATGGTAACATCGTGCTCTCTCCACACTCTGGAAGACTCTACCAGTACTTTCTGCAGAACAACAGGGGACAAAACGATCTTTGTGTTTGGCATCTCGTTGTTATTGCCCAGACTGTCGGTCTCTCAGCCGTTATCCACCCTCACCGGTTCCACCGCGCGGTATTGCCTGCTCTGTTCCCAGCCTTAGCCAGTGCCCGCGACTTCGGATGTTCGGATGTGATGACTTCCGCCTTCCCACCCGAGCTTAGTGGCCCCTTGGGATGGGCTGCTGATCTCCGACCGATTCTCGGCACGACACGCCATTCACGCAGATCTTACCCCCGCATGGGTTACAGGTGCTCGCTACACACCCGGCTTGTGAATAGATGGTTGTTACAGACCTACGTGGTAAAATTCACGGGCAGTCGGGAATAGAGTGGTATGACCTGGGCTCGCCTTTTGTGAAAGTGTCCCACTCTTGTGTTGACTCGTCATTGATGAGTAAATCGCTGGAAACCACTACCGCCCTTATCAGTGATGAGAGCAGTAGTTGTTCCGCTACACATAATGTCGAACTGAACCTCATTGTAGTACAGCTGGCCGACTAATTCGACGCCGTCAAGGAATACACTTGACTGCCGGTGCTCGACAAAAGGGGCGTGGCATGAACTGTGCAAGAGACTCTCTTGAAGAGAGTGTCATTCGTGAGGGAAGGTTGACCAGTGAAACTTCCTATGGATGGAAATCGTATGAGCGACCTCAGGTCGCCGACCTCACAATGCGTTACGAGGGCGGCCGTTGTGACGGCAGTCGGCCGTGAGAGGCTCCGGAATGACGCTGCTCTATTGGAGTTCGTAGAGGAACTTTGGAACGGAATTTGTCGTAGCGAAAGGTGATTGTCATCATGCCCAGACCGTCTGGGCCAGACGGTAGTAGCCCAGCCGGCAGGTTACGCAGGGAGTTCGATGAGGCGATCGAACGTCCATCCATGTCCCTATTCACGCGAATAGAGGGGCTGCAGGGGACTTCTCAATGATCAAGTCCCTTGGGTCGGTCTATAATACTACATAGTCCCCAAACAGCTAGAAACGATGGAAGCGAGCCGCACGAGGGTACGCTCGAGAAGACGGCAGATGGTTTCGGTGGGTCTAGTAGCAAGACTTATCGCTGTCAGCGCTAGCAGGACCGTGCGCGAGCCGTTATAAGTGCTGCTGTATAGGAAGTTCCTATTAGGAACTACAATCAGAGAATGGCAAAGCATAGTGAAAATTTGGAACGGGAGCATCTTTCTGTGCACCGACACCACCACAGAGACCATTGTAGAGAGGTTCAGACTGATCGCGATGCCTGAGCAGTTCTGGGATTGGCATGGACGGCAAAACCAGGCTGAGACGATTGACATTCGTCGATTGTGGAATATCTTGTGGCCGTGGCTGACGAGAGTGATGATGATGGGTAAACTCTAACCGTCTGAAGATAAGTTGCGGAGTATCTTACTTCGAACCAGGTGTTTTAAGGGTGGGAAAGACGCGCTTCGACGCCGCCTTAGACCTGTCGAGCGACTAGAACTTGCCTCCCAACATGAGGAAGCGAGCTGCAGCGTGATCGCTGTGATACAGTGCAACGAGCCTCGGGAACGGTCGACTCGGCGAACGAAGTTGGCAAAAGTGGAATTTTCGATTCTTTTCCTCTATGCTCGCCAGGAGAAGAACATTTCACCCAACCCTCAAGGCACTTGTCCGACTTGAAATTACGCCTTTTTGCTTACAAAGGAGATGCTTTACCACTTAGCTGAAGACTTCAGCCTGAAGTGGTTCTCACGACCGGATGACCAGAAACTGAGGAGCCGAGTAATTAGAGGTGGCGAGCTAGCATAAGCTGGGTCTTCAGCAACATGAAACCTCTAACTACGGGGACTGGGAGTCGGGGCGGTGGCCGCGACGGATCTGCAGGCAGTGAGGGCGACAAGGGGTTACGCCGAATGCCCTTCCTGTGGCCTTGTGCCAACAGTTCCTGCGTTTGGCTGCGCACAGTGGGTACACAACCCCTACGCGTGTAGCGGCCAGCCCACCGAGGACATACACCCGGATATTGGGGCAGGTCCAGGCTCACCCGTAGTCTCGGTTAGTGGGTAGGGTGGGATTGGTTGGCTCACGCAAAGGCTGCAGAGCCGCTCAGATTGAGATACTAGACGGAAAGAGAGGGGACTCGGGGCTAGTCACGACGTCCTCTATGGCGAGGCGCAGACCAGCCACCGCGAGTCCTGCGGCTATGACCGCAGTATCTTGGTGACAAGTGGATCAATCGCTACCAAGAAAACATGATGACAAACTGACAAGCGAAAGGTGGCTTGAGTTCACGCGTTTAGCAGAACCGCCTCCCTTTCGTCGAGGAAGATATAGCACGGTAGTACCGCGACAGTACTAGGATATTACACCCTGACAACGATCAGTATTACGAGAAGGTGAATCCGTCCTGGCTAGCGCTCTAGCCCATGTTGCTAGCACACAAATATTGTCCCCTTTCGTTCCGGTTTCACCGTCGATAAAACCCTGCGGGGTTTACCTCAGTAGGGGACAAAACGATCTTTGTGTTTGACATCTCGTTGTTATTGCCCAGACTGTCGGTCTCTCAGCCGTTATCCACCCTCACCGGTTCCACCGCGCGGTATTGCCTGCTCTGTTCCCAGCCTTAGCCAGTGCCCGCGACTTCGGATGTTCGGATGTGATGACTTCCGCCTTCCCACCCGAGCTTAGTGGCCCCTTGGGATGGGTTGCTGATCTCCGACCGACTCTCGGCACGACACACCATTCACGCAGATCTTACCCCCGCATGGGTTACAGGTGCTCGCTACACACCCGGCTTGTGAATAGATGGTTGTTATAGCGTCACCTGGTACAATTCACAGGAAGTTTGGAATGGAGTGGTATGACCTGGGCTCTCGCCTTTGTGAAAGTGTCCCACTTTTGTGTTGACTCGTCACTGATGAGTAAATCGCTGGAAACCACTACCGCCCTTATCAGTGATGAGAGCAGTAGTTGTTCTCCTACACAAAATGTCGACTTGAACCTCATTGTAGTACAGCTGGCCGACTAATTCGACGCCGTCAAGGGATACACTTGCCTGCTGGGGCTCGACAAAAGGAGCACGGCACGAACTGTGCAAGAGAACGTCATACATTGGTATATCGGATATACTATATCCACTTCCTCATGTACGGGGAGTAAACGCCGGTCGAGGATATCGTCAGTCAGGCACCTCCTACGTACGGGGTCGGAAGTGACACAGTCGCACCTGCTAGCAGAGTCAGTGTTGACTCAACACCTATAGCACCGTTCAGACCTTCTTGGTGACAGGTTGCATCACTGTTTTTAATCCACGTTGTGAATGCCGATGCATCTGCAGGAACTGAGCGGATACGGTGAGATTCTTGAAGCGGCAGCAACTTGGGGAGTCCTTGACGCTTCGGTGCCGGCTTGAACATACATAGAGAGGCTGAGAGGCTTGAATCTTACCCCAGGTTCAAGAGCCTCTCTAACATCCGCTCGAAGCCGTGTATCACAGGTAACTCGGACTCATGCAAGAAATCCAGGTGCCTCCAGAGATCATTGACATGCCGAATATCCTTGGAACGCGAGTTCCATTTCTGAAGCACAATGGAGAAGCGAAGCGTGTGTACAGAATAGTTGCACAGCCTGCATCGGCACCCTCACTCAGGGCCCCTGAGTTTGCATCAAGGCCGTAGTTCGCTTGAAGGGGAAGAGAAACTCCTGGAGCTTCTCCATGGTGTCTCTCCCGTCCACAAGGCTCTGGTAGATCATTGCCGAGATAAAAAAAATTGTTTGTGGAGGGAACTTGAAGAAGAGGCAGGCGAGATTTTTGCCGCAACAATCTTCACTCAGGATACTCGGCTTCGGCTCCGGCAAGATCACGGGACCCGTACCACATGACAGACGAAAGACCTTCAGTACTGCGTCTGTCGGGCTCGCCCGAGTAGCCGCCGGAGTGAACGTCCATGTCCTTCAAAATTTCGAGGTCCAACGCTACACGCGCATTGCCTACGTGACACAATTGAACACCAGCTCCATCATGCCCATCAACCTCCGGTCATTGAACCCAATCCTCTCCACTACTCTTCACTATCTGTTCTACGGTAGAACGGTAGAACTTCTACCTCGTCTACTATGATCCCAATCTACTTCTGTCGTGCTCTGCAACTGCAGTGCCGCTACTGCACACACCACAACGAGAGTGCACTTTTTCAAATAGAAGCCTTGGAGCTTGGATTGCCATCACCCTCCTCAAAGCGGCAGGGCCCGCTTAGGAGGCAAAGAAGTCGCTGGCACTCAACCCGCGGGGTAGTGCCGGCAACGCTCTAAAAGCGACCAATACGATAGTGAAGATTATAAAGTGAAGCTCCCTCACTAAGGGACGTTTTACCAACGGGGTGCAGCGCCTTCAGTGCTTGACGCAGAACTTAGTCTGATGGTAACATCGTGCTCTATCCACACTCTGGAAGACTCTACCAGTACTTTCTGCAGAACAACAGGGGACAAAACGATCTTTGTGTTTGGCATCTCGTTGTTATTGCCCAGACTGTCGGTCTCTCAGCCGTTATCCACCCTCACCGGTTCCACCGCGCGGTATTGCCTGCTCTGTTCCCAGCCTTAGCCAGTGCCCGCGACTTCGGATGTTCGGATGTGATGACTTCCGCCTTCCCACCCGAGCTTAGTGGCCCCTTAGGATGGGCTGCTGATCTCCGACCGATTCTCGGCACGACACACCATTCACGCAGATCTTACCCCCGCATGGGTTACAGGTGCACGCTACACACCCGGCTTGTATACACAAGGTTGTTACAGACCTACGTGGTATAATTCACCGGCAGTCCGGACTGGAGTGGTATGACCTGGGCTCGCCTTTTGTGAAAGTGTCCCACTCTTGTGTTGACTCGTCATTGATGAGTAAATCGCTGGAAACCACTACCGCCCTTATCAGTGATGAGAGCAGTAGTTGTTCCGCTACACATAATGTCGAACTGAACCTCATTGTAGTACAGCTGGCCGACTAATTCGACGCCGTCAAGGAATACACTTGACTGCCGGTGCTCGACAAAAGGGGCGTGGCATGAACTGTGCAAGAGACTCTCTTGAAGAGAGTGTCATTCGTGAGGGAAGGGTGACCAGTGAAACTTCCTATGGATGGAAATCGTATGAGCGACCTCAGGTCGCCGACCTCACAATGCGTTACGAGGGCGGCCGTTGTGACGGCAGTCGGCCGTGAGAGGCTCCGGAATGACGCTGCTCTATTGGAGTTCGTAGAGGAACTTTGGAACGGAATTTGTCGTAGCGAAAGGTGATTGTCATCATGCCCAGACCGTCTGGGCCAGACGGTAGTAGCCCAGCCGGCAAGTTACGCGGGGAGTTCGATGAGGGGATCGAACGTCCATCCATGTCCCTATTCACGCGAATAGGGGGGCTGCAGGGGGACTTCTCAGTGATCAAGTCCCTTGGGTCGGTCTATAATACTACATAGTCCCCAAACAGCTAGAAACGATGCAAGCGAGCCGCACGAGGGTACGCTCGAGAAGACGGCAGATGGTTTCGGTGGGTCTAGTAGCAAGACTTATCGCTGTCAGCGCTAGCAGGACCGTGCGCGAGCCGTTATAAGTGCTGCTGTATAGGAAGTTCCTATTAGGAACTACAATCAGAGAATGGCAAAGCATAGTGAAAATTTGGAACGGGAGCATCTTTCTGTGCACCGACACCACCACAGAGACCATTGTAGAGAGGTTCAGACTGATCGCGATGCCTGAGCAGTTCTGGGATTGGCATGGACGGCAAGACCAGGCTGAGACGATTGACATTCGTCGATTGTGGAATATCTTGTGGCCGTGGCTGACGAGAGTGATGATGATGGGTAAACTCTAACCGTCTGAAGATAAGTTGCGGAGTATCTTACTTCGAACCAGGTGTTTTAAGGGTGGGAAAGACGCGCTTCGACGCCGCCTTAGACCTGTCGAGCGACTAGAACTTGCCTCCCAACATGAGGAAGCGAGCTGCAGCGTGATCGCTGTGATACAGTGCAACGAGCCTCGGGAACGGTCGACTCGGCGAACGAAGTTGGCAAAAGTGGAATTTTCGATTCTTTTCCTCTATGCTCGCCAGGAGAAGAACATTTCACCCAACCCTCAAGGCACTTGTCCGACTTGAAATTACGCCTTTTTGCTTACAAAGGAGATGCTTTACCACTTAGCTGAAGACTTCAGCCTGAAGTGGTTCTCACGACCGGATGACCAGAAACTGAGGAGACGAATAATTGAAGTTAGCCAGGTAGCGTAAGTTGGGTATTCAACAACAGCGGTCAAAACGATCTTTGTGTTTGGCATCTCGTTGTTATTGCCCAGACTGTCGGTCTCTCAGCCGTTATCCACCCTCACCGGTTCCACCGCGCGGTATTGCCTGCTCTGTTCCCAGCCTTAGCCAGTGCCCGCGACTTCGGATGTTCGGATGTGATGACTTCCGCCTTCCCACCCGAGCTTAGTGGCCCCTTGGGATGGGCTGCTGATCTCCGACCGATTCTCGGCACGACACGTCATTCACACAGATCTTACCCCCGCATGGGTTACAGGTGCACGCTACACACCCGGCTTGTTGATAGATGGTTGTTATAGCACTACCTGGTACAATCCACAGGCAGTTTGGAATGGAGTGGTACGGCCTGGGCTTTCACCTTTGTGAAAGTGTCCCACTCTTGTGTTGACTCGTTATTGACAAGTAAATCGCTGGAAACCACTACCGCCCTTATCAGTGATGAGAGCAGTAGTTTTCCCCTACACATAATGTCGAATTGAACCTCATTGTACTGCAGCAGGCCGACTAATCCGACGCCGTCAAGGAATGAACTTGCCTGCCGGTGCTCGACAAAAGGGGCGTGGCATGAACTATGCAAGAGAGCGTCATTCATGGGTATATTCACTTCCTCATATACGGGAAGTAAACGCCGGTCGAGGATATTGTCAGTCAGGCGCCTCCTACCTACGGCGTCGGAAGTAATACGCGCAGGTGTGCACAGAATAGTTGCGCAGCCTGCATCGGCTCCCTTACTCAGGGCCCCTGAGTTTGCATCAAGGCCGTAGTTCGCTCGAAGGGGAGGAGAAACTCCCGGAGCTTCTCCATGGTGTCACTCCCGTCCACAAGACTCTGGTAGATCATTGCCGAGATACAAGGATTGCTTGTGGAGGGAGCTTGAAGAAGAGGCAGGCGAGATTTTTGCCGCAACAATCTTCACTCAGGATACTCGGCTTGGGCTCCGGCAAGATGACGGGACCCGTATCACATGACAGACGAAAGACCTTCAGCACTGCCGCAGTGCCACTGCGTCGGCTCGCCCGAGTAGCCGCCGGAGTGAACGTCCATGTCCTTCAAAATTTCGAGGTCCAACGCTACGGGTGCACTGCCCATGTGGCACAATTGACCACAAGCTCCATCATGCAAGCCTCCGGTCATTGAACCCAATCCTCTCCACTACTCTTCACTATCTGTTCTACCTCGCCTACTACGATCCCTATCTACTTCTGTCGTGCTCTGCAACTGCAGTGGTGGTACTGCACGCACCACAACGAGAGTGCACGTTTTTCAAATAGAAGCCTTGGAGAGCCTTGGATTGTCATCACCATCCTCAGAGCAGCAGGACCCGCTTAGAAGGCAAATTCGCAGAAGTCGCTGGCACTCAATCCGCGGGGTAATACCGGCAACGCTCCAAGAGCGGCCAATACGATAATGAGGAATTATTAAGTGAAGCTTTCTCATTCGGGATGTTTTACCAACAAGGTGCAGCGCCTTCAGTGCTTGACGCGGAGCTTGGTCTGATGGTAACATCGTGCTCTATCCACAACCTGGAAGACTCTACCAGTACTTTCTGCAGAACAACAGGGGACAAAACGATCTTTGTGTTTGGCATCTCGTTGTTATTGCCCAGACTGTCGGTCTCTCAGCCGTTATCCACCCTCACCGGTTCCACCGCGCGGTATTGCCTGCTCTGTTCCCAGCCTTAGCCAGTGCCCGCGACTTCGGATGTTCGGATGTGATGACTTCCGCCTTCCCACCCGAGCTTAGTGGCCCCTTGGGATGGGCTGCTGACCTTCGACCGATTCGCGGCACGACACGCCATTCACACAGATTTTACCCCCGCACGGGTTACAGGTGCTCGCTACACACCCGGCTTGTGAATAGATGGTTGTTACAGACCTACGTGGTAAAATTCACGGGCAGTCGGGAATAGAGTGGTATGACCTGGGCTCGCCTTTTGTGAAAGTGTCCCACTTTTGTGTTGACTCGTCATTGATGAGTAAATCGCTGGAAACCACTACCGCCCTTATCAGTGATGAGAGCAGTAGTTGTTCCCCTACACATAATGTCGAATTGAACCTCATTGTAGTACAGCTGGCCGACCAATTCGACGTCAGCAAGGAATACACTTGACTGCCGGTGCTCGACAAAAGGGGCGTGGCATGAACTGTGCAAGAGAGCGTCATGTGTGAGGGAAGAGTGGCCAGTGAAACTTCCTATGGATGGAAACCGTATGAGCGACCTGAGGTCGCCGACCTCACACTGCGTTACGAGGGTGGCCGTCGTGACGGCATTCGGCCGTGAGAGGCTCCGGAATGACGCTGCTCTATTGGAGTTCGTAGAGGAACTTTGGAACGGAATTTGTCATAGCGAAAGGTGCTTGTCATCATGCCCAGACCGTCTGGGCCAGACGGTAGTAGCCCAGCCGGCAAGTCACGCAGGGAGTTCGATGAGGTGATCGAACGTCCATCCATGTCCCTATTCACGCGAATAGAGGGGGCTGCAGGGGACTTCTCAATGGTCAAGTCCCTTGGGCCGGTCTATAATACTAGTCCTCAAACACCTAGAAACGATGGAAGCGAGCCGCATCATGCGGCCCGCATGAGCCACACGAGCCTGGTCAGGTCAAGCCCGCCACCCTCCTTGCCTCTATAAGTGGACCTCCGCGTAGGATTCGAGAATGTCAAACACCACATTGACTTCATTATGGCCAACGCGACAACATGGGAATCAGGACCCAGAGAATGCTGTGAAGTACAAAACCCAGTATGTACACTAGCCTTTATCTGTCTTCTCTGACCCAATGAGGGGCAGTGAGTGGCGGTGGTGAACGCATTTTGCGAACCTCCAATACGCGTAACAGTAACCGAGTGAATAGAAAACGAATGAAAACAAAACAAAAGCTCCCCTTGACGAATGAGACTTTTGACGAACTTCGTAACAGTCCATCGTGATACGCCGAACATAATGCTGAGCATTAAATGTTCATAGCGTTGTACATATTGTACAACATATGAAAAAGATAAGTGACTAGAACTGGATCCATTGCAAATCATCTCGGCGGGATTTCATCCCAGGAGGGAAAGACTCTCCCGGAGAGTATAAGCTGGAACAGTTGTGATGCCAGACTGGTTGTGAAACTAGCGGGTAGTCACTAGCCTACTATTTGGAATGAAATTGATATGCATGATAGCCGTAAAGATCTTGCTATCGGTTCAAAAACGACGCTATGTACAAGATGAATCGCTGTTCATGCAAGGGCGAACCCTGGGTAGGCGATTTAGAAGATGGAGTCCACCTGATGGATTTCCGCTGGAGAAAAAGAGATAAGACTACAGCCATCATTGAAAGGTACTCCAGGATACCAGTCTAGAAAGTTCTTGTTTCCATGCTTAACCGTAGATTAACGGGGATACGATTGATGAAGGTCTTCTCTCCGACGTTATCGTAGCCTATGGTGAGATGAATATCGTCGAAGTGTCTGAGGAGAGTCGCCGCCATGACAATGCACTCCTTCATAGCGAGGTGCTGGCCAGGGCATCTGCGTGGGCTCCCAGTGAACGCCCAGTGGTTGCGAGCTCTCTCACGGTCGATCTCCTTAGTGTCGGGGAGAAACCAATTTTCGGGCCTGCAAACCGAGTCACATAAGGAAGGTCTGGAGAACTCTAGAGACGAAGCAAATACAATCGAGGACGCAAGTCTCACTTGAATTCACTTCCGCCCTTCTCCTCGCTCTTCATAGCCTCGCCCGTCATCATGATGAGAACCGTACCGGGGTCAACGATCTTTCCTTCGATCACACAGTGCTCAGCAGTTACGTACGGCAGCGGACCAGGCGTGGAGTTGTTCATCTGCAGAGAACAGACTGAAGTCTCCTGAGCCCTTCAGGACAGTCGAAACAGCCGAAACTCGACTTCACACCAGGGAGCTTCATACGCCGTCTTGAGGTACTTACGCGAAGAGTCTCCAGAACGCACGCTTCTACATATCGTAGTTTGTCGAGATCCTCATTATCATTGGGGGCTTTCCCGAGAGCATCAACCTCTGCCCTGGCGATCTTCTGGGCTTCTTGGTGTATTGACATCAGGTAGAGGAACCACTCAATAGTGGATGGCACCGACGAGCCCCCACTCAAGGTGAACCTGATTGGGACAGGAATGAGTTGGGGATAGTGGAGACTACTGGAACGCTCACGTGACAAGATTCCAGGCCAGGTCCCGCTTTCCCATGAAGATTAGCTTGTCAAGGATGTTGCATGCGGGCGTGGCTCCTTCTGCCAGCGCTCTCTGTCGCTCTTCTATGATCTGTCTCGAGAACTTCTCCACGTTCTCGACAGCCGAGTGCAACTGAGTTATCAAGAGCGTTTGAATAACCGCACTGTACAAGGAACGAACGGACGTAGTCGTTCACGGCTAGATGAAGTTAACAATTCATGTGTTGCATCCGTCCTCAGCAATGCAGACCCAGCATTGCTGAGTCAGCATGCATCGATTGAGAAGATCTCATTGTTTCTCAGAAGCTACTTTTGCCACATTCTGGTTCAGCTTGAAAGGATATCTATTCTTCATCAGTGGGGCGAGCTGGATGTGCTTAAGCATGAAGTCAAAACCTTCTAGGAAGTCTCGAAATATCTTGTGGACAAACTCGCGGTCAGTCGAGCCATCAGAACCTGAGACGAGTGGACGAGCGCGGCGCTTGACATAGGATCTGAGGATTTGCCCACCTAGTGGACTGAGAAGATTGTAGTCCTTCCCGAAGTGAGTGGCCACGGTGAAGTCCAGTGCTGCGAGTTGAAGCCATTTATGCGGCTCCCAGTTATGAATCATGCCAGACGAGTCCGCCAGAGCTGAGGTGACATGCACCTGATCACACGCGGATGTTCCCAGACGAAGAACCTCACAAGGATCGTCGCCGACTCACCAGTCTGTTAGCCATCTGACTCATGACGGGGACCATGCCACGAACATTGGGCTCGGTCATGATTGGGTCGACTGTCTTTCTGTTCATTTTCCAATCATTTCCATCAGTCAAAAACATCCCAGATTTGGGCAGTAGATTAAGGCTGTTGAGCTGGCGGACTATCAAGCCCTTGTTGGAGTCCTTGAGTATCTTCTTGATAGTATCAGGGCTCGCGGTGGCGATGAAGGTCGTCGTGAAGACTCTGAGACAGCATAGAACTAGCGCTCGTCGTTTCATCATCAACGCCATCCCGAGCATACAGGCGAGCAGACCGAGTCGCAACGTTACAGCGATGATGCTGGCACAAAGGCCATTGACCGAGTCACAGACCTTACCTAAAGGAAATGGTCTTGCCATAGTGTTTAATCCAGGATCGCATGCGAGCCAGAGCTGTATTCGGGTCAAGCTCGAGGGCCACTCCAACCATTGGTGCTCCCTGAAAATAAGCTGCCTTCGGAAGACTGCCTCGCTATTTGCCCATCCCACCTGAGGGCCTGGGAAAGGCAGCGGTTTGGCGAGATGACGAACCGTCTTCACGAGCTTCCAGACGAGGGAGCCGAGTATGAGGGCTCCGACTCCTCTGACCATGGTATCTGTGCGGCGACGGAGGATCTCAAGGATGCCGGGAGCGACTCGGTTGAGGAACGGATTGAGCATGAAGGGGCAGCGTTATCAAACTAAGGGGATAAATTTGAAGGATAGTGCTCCGGGGATCAAGGGCGTTCTTTGAAAGAACGCAAAGAGAAAGAAACTCGGAAAGAACTTCGTTCCGAGTGACAACTCCGGCGTCTGTGCCTGCGTACACGCTACTTGCGTCTCTTGCGTGACGCTAGACCAACGATGGTACTATGCGCCACAAGGATCCAGCGAACTCACAACTGCGTACTTAGCACTTGTTTGCGTGGCGAATCACTACTCAGTAGCGAATAGATTGCTGTCTGATGACGGCGACGGCAGTACTATGCTGTATCCGCCTGGTGCAGATGTTGAATACAGCACGAGGTGCTAATAGGGTTCATCGACTGGTTTAGGGGGACGATGTCCCCGAGACATTTCCCCGAGACACTTCCCCGGGGACAAACAGATCCTTTCCAGGCTGTACAGCCCAGCGCATCAACTCTTCACCCTCTTTTGCACAGTGTGAGTTGCACTTCAATGTACACTCGTGTTCCATCATGTCTCATATCAAGTAGGCCGTATATTCCTACGAGACGAAGATGCCTGATTAACTAAGTTTGGCTGCTCCACCGTTCATGCCCCGAATGAGTGTGTTTGTAACGGGGTTCGTGTTAATCTGCAGGAAGAGATGCGGGGCTGTGGTTCCTCTACCTGATGTCAGTTCATCAGGAAGCCCAGAAGATCGCCAGGGCAGAGGTTGACGCTCTCGGTAAAGCCCCCACCGACAATGGCGATCTCGACAAACTACGCTATGTGGAAGCCTGCGTCCTGGAGACCCTCCGTGTGAGTGCCTCAAGACTGTGTATGAAACCTCTGAGAGGTTGCCTCTCAGCGTGAACTTCACGCCGTGAAGTCGAATCGCGACTGTCGACTCTACTTCCGCGTCTTATAACAGAGTCCAGAAATTGCACTTGTCGCTCATTTCGTGACGGATATTGCGCAGAAGGGTTCAGTCTGTTCCACGCAGATGAACAACTCGACGCCTGGTCCGCTTCCGCATGTAACTGTGGAGCACTGTGTGATCGAAGGAAAGAGCGTTGACCCCGGTACGGTTCTCATCATGATGACGGGCGAGGCTATGAAGAGCGAGGAGTAGGGCGAAAGTGACTTCAACTTGAAGTCTTCAAGTGAGACTCCGTACTTGATTGTGTGTGATTCGTCTCTAGGCCTTCCTGATGTGTCTCTCTTCGCAGGCCTGCAGGTTGGTTCCTCCCCGGCACCAAGGACATCGACCGTGAGAGGGCTCGCAACCACTGGGCGTTCACTGGGAGCCCACGCAGATGCCCCGGCCAGCACCTTGCTATGAAGGAGTGCATTGTCATGGCGGCGACTCTCCTCAGACACTTCGACGACATACATTTCACTATTGGCTACGATAACGTCGGCGAAATGACTTACATCAATCGTGTCCCGTCAAGTAACAGCTGAGCATGAAGGCGAGAACTGTCTAGACGGGTACCTTGAAGCATCTTACTATGCGAGCTCGAGCCGAAGTGCCCGATGTCGAATGTTGAATTTTGTATCTGCAGCGTCGTATCCGAGACTTTTCTTCCCCTCGGAACCAATGATGAGATATGCGAGGCGACAACCGTGTCAGAATTTTGTACCGAATCGAAGTATTCAAACATCCTCAGCGTTCAAGCTGAGAATTTTCATCTCGTTTCAAACGTGCCACGGTGAATTGTGACTGTCAGTGTCACTGACTCAGTGACTGATTTAGACGAATTTCGTCTATCAAGGTTGCGCAAAATGCCTTCTCAGTCGTCCACTCACTCACTTGCTTAGCTATGTGACATAGCCTATGTCCCTATGTTGAGTTGCATGAGTGCTTCTTGAGGGGTTGCCACGCAAGCGTTGCGATAGAACTAATGATCGTCATTGTTTCAGATTATCTGACTCCCGATTCTCATAGATGCTATCTCCAACTTTCGAACATGAAAGTACTCGTCTCGGGCCGACTTGATGATGACAGTACATACAAGCACCGAACGGTGTGCCGAAAATACATAGTGCCCTAAAATAGAAACTCATTATAGATGCGCATGCTCTGATTTCAGCTAAGAAACTTTCATGCCGATATTCGACACCGTTGGCTCACACTTGTCATTAGAAAAATTACCCATTCGTACGCATTCCAAACAAAACACGATGATGGTACTAATCAAGATTAGGGTACGTATCACCGCCATCGCGACCTTCATGGAGGGTCGAACCCTTGACCGAGAGAGATTGGCCTAGGGCCTTAGCACACCCATGTGCACTGTCTACATAACACAATGGAGCTGTGTTCATACTAGCTTCGCATTGTCACTCCATTCTCTCAACTACTCCACCTTTCTATCTGCTCTATCTTATTCACTATGAGCCCAATCTACTTATGTTGTGTTCTACAACTACACCTACTGCAACGAGATAGTGCAACGTAGCAGCTCCTTGTTCCTATCAAGAGGGTCTTCATGTACTGAATACTTGGGTATGAGTTGTCTCAACAATGGTCGTCGTCGGCGACGACTCGTCGCCACTAAGGACGAATACGGGCGTTCTCCGAGCTCTTCATGATGTGGTCTGTGTGACGTGTTATTATGACACTCGGCACTGCCGCTACGGCAGACTACCTGTGGTTATGCGACTATTGGCTAGTCAGCGTTCCAGCGGCTACTATGAAAGTGTATTTTAGCAGCGGCCAGGTTTGCACTCGTTTGGGGCGTCTTTTAGAGCACTCGCGAGACTACTAGTTGTCGTGACAGCCTATCCGAAATCCCATGAGCTCTCGCAATGTCGTATCTGGTGACAGGTCCAGAATCCGTTAGCACCGTCGACTTGATATGTCACGAGCCTGTCAGAGCCGAAGCTTAATGCTGACGAGTCATATCATGTGACGTGAGGAGTGTTCCTTGTCTATTGCGAATTATTGTGTCTAACGAGACTTGTTCATTGAGACGGTGAGAGAGTCGTATCGCATCGACGAGAAGTCACGCTATTCAGCCGCAGAGCGCACCTTGATGGTCCTCGGCTCGAGTCTAGCTGGGTATAACGACTAACAGTCGCCCACTTCTCTTTTCATCAATTACTCTCGTACGCAGCCTCTCATGAATCACCAGTTTCCTCTGTCGTGATTGTTTTCTCTTCCGACCTTTCGTTTCCCCGAGAAGAGGGGAATCTGCACTGTCTACATAACACAATGGAGCTGTGCTCATACTAGCCTCGCATTATCACTCTATTCTCTCAACTACTCCACCTTCCTATCTGCTCTATCTCGTTCACTATGAGCCCAATCTACTTATGTTGTGTTCTACAACTACACCTACTGCAACGAGATAGTGCACATGCGCGGCAAGCCTGGTGGCCGCGATGGTACTGAGCTCCAAGTCTGCTGGTAAAATTCCAGCCACGACACAGAGTGCCGCGTTAGAGCTGTGGGGCTTGGAGGGCTGTCCTCGCCACCATAGCCTAAACCTGCAGCAAGGCCGATTTCGCTGTGGCTGACTCTGGCCCCTCCTTCCATGCTGCAGCAGCGTGACTGAGGGCCGAAATGATAGCAACCTTATAGGTTTGTTGAATCAGAATACGAATGTCAGACAGCCACGCAAACTCGCGTATATCGTCGGCGGCGAAAAACATAGAAGCACGAATATGGGGTGCAGTGCATTCAACGGGCAGTCAACCCGATACATATGCTGAGGAAGTGGGCTCTGACAGAGCTTGCCGTTCCAGCCTACCAGTTATCTGCGGGAGACGGTGTGTATGAACTGCCAGGTGAGAAAGCTTGAGTCAGCAGCACTCGAGAGGCGGCGGACAGCAGCGAGGATCGTTGCGACTGAAGAGTCCAAGCCTCCCGCTAATGCGAGCAAGTTGTCGCGTATGAGCATGCGGCTGATGAGAGGCACAGAGGACCTCATAGGTACCTCTCTTGCCACAACGAGAACCGCGAGAGAGCAGCCTGTTTTCCAGGTTCCAAAAGCAAAGAATACGACCGCCTTCCCGTCCACGGAGAGTTGCAACATTGTACGCCTGACATGATAATCGTGACCGGCAGGAAAGGCCTAAATCAGAGAATAAACGGTGGCGCAGCCGACCTTTGCGAGCGGGATTTCTTCGTCTCGCAGGAATATATGGACGACTTGACATAAGCAATGATGGAAGGCCAGTGTATGTCAAAGTGCAAGAGAAGCGCGAGGAGTTAATATGCTGGACGGTAGCTGCTTGGGATATTGTTCGCAAAATGGGACACGATGTCGGGAGAACTCACAAGTGCTAAGCGAATCGCTCAAAGCGATCTGCGTGGCGAATCGAACTCAGTATAGAACTCTCCTGTCAGGTACTCGCCGAGACTCGTGTATCGTGTGTACAGTGACATGAGGCGAATAATGGGTGATGTACCTTTTCCGTACAGTGTGGAAGGTGTGCGAAGCCGAGGTTGATGAATTGACGCACTCCGCCTCTCAGATGCCTGCCAGAGCGATCTGCAGCCACCGAGACAACTTCCGGGGAAAGCTGAGGTTTTCCACTCGGGTGACGCTGGATAAGCACCTTGGGGCTCAGGTGGGAGTGATGACCGGACGGTCGATCGCTAGCAGTAGCTCCGAAGTTTCATCTATCGGCGGTGGGCATGAGATTGCGAAAGATGTCGTGAATTCCCACATGTGGCTGTATTACTCGAAGGAATCGAGTTACTGGTGAGCTTGACGACGTCGCGACTCTCCGGACGAGGCATACTCCTGCATCAGGTACATCTCACCAGGGATCGGACATGCCTTAGCATACGCTCGCTGTGCTGGAAGACCAACTCCAGCGCAGGCCGACCCCTGTCTTACAGGAGGCGACCACTGCCCCTGGGAAGTATTCGATAAATTTATACGTGAGTTACATTAAGCAGACTTCTCGTGACCTGGACTCTTAGGAGGATATGTCTTTGACCCCGCAGTTCGCCTACTGCCATGCGGAGAAGGCGAAAAGCTGAGTTCTCTACTCCAAGAGACTGATCTCGAAGGATAGCATTTCACCGTGTCATTCGCGAGTCACTTATGGGCAATTGCTCTGCATGCCACTTATGATGAAGTGGAATATTGGTAGGGTATCGGAGCCATAGCGCGGAGTGTTGGGTTCCTGCCTGTCGCGGTTCGAGTCCTCATTGAACTCAAACCCAACAAAAGAGTAACTCATAGTAACCAATGCTTCTAGAAGATGTAAAGGACAAGTAGACTTCCTACTTATCTCACAAATAACACCAATGTACATCACTTGAGCCTAGCGAAAGATAAATCGATCAATAATGTCTCCTTCACACAAACGAGATTGATTCTACACAATAACGAGTTCGGACTCTCACACTGTTGAACATTCCGGACTCAGGAAGTATTCAGGATGCATGCATGCATCCATTCATGGGGGGATCTTGCGCTCGCAAAACTTTCCAATGAAAACGTTCTGCACGTACTTATGTCCATCATGAACAGTCCATGCATGATGCCTCAGAGACACTGAGACATTGCCACAAACACTCAGTTGGTGTCACTATCCCGTCTCCCAGTGGCAGGCGGTCTGGCAGTGTGCGTTCGCCAGCGCTAAGATGCAATAGCGGATATCTGGTGGCCCTTATTACTACCACGCAGCGTGGTCCACGCTAGCGATGGGCTGCTCAGTTACAAGAGCACCGTAGCGATACGAAGCTGCTCATGCACTCTGGCTGGCAGCGAGTCGCTGCAGCGAAACACCATCCCTCGACACCGTCATCAAGGCCTCAGGACGTGCTCGACTCCTATATGTTTTGGGATTTGTGAATCCAAGATTCTTGGACCAACGAATTTCTTGGACCAGGAATTATCAACACATCAAACCAGAGTTTTCCATCAGATCGTTCTTTAGTTGAGCCATGGGGTTCACATCTGGAAACGTCACCCATTGGCCTGTTCTTAACGAATTAAGCTGTAGTCTCCACGGCCCTTCCAGCTCGCCGAACGGTCCATAAATGGGAGTGCCGCACGGCCCATCAGGGAAGGCTTCGAAAATACGACGCCTTTGGTCCGCACATAACTCAACTATGAGTGATTCGCGAGTTACCCGCAGCTAGTTGGGGTATGCGAGTACATCGCTGATCTACTGCGTGAGCAAGCTTCACTTAGCATCTGCGCCATCGCGGTTAACGTGATGAGAGCCGCTTTGAAAGGCAGGCCTCCCAGAAATCACGAGAGTGGCGCTGTACCCGACACTCACACACAGATACTTATGGAGCCTCTTGTCCCAACTTCAGTATTGAACCCGTTCTCCGTTCTGCTTTCGAAGCAATGCTTCAAAAGCATTGTCTTGTATCTCAAGCTGAGACTCTCACTGAGAAAGTGATTTTCAGTGAGAAGAATGTCACGCGCCAAAGCTCAATCTGCGAGTATGGTCTATGCTGACCACGGCCACGTAATGGCCTGAGGATGACCCTTGACTTGTTGTTTCTGCCCTTTACGATAGAATTCTCAGACGGCATAGCCACCGTCGGTGGCCCACCGAACCGTATCAAGATGGTACAAATTTCTAGTACTGTAAAGGGGACAATTATTGTGTACCACTAAGATCTGCTTGATCGATCATTCAGCGTAGCGTAGCTATGCAACACTATTGATCCGTCTAGGATTAAATAAGTATATCACTTCCTACCAGACCATCAAGGTTGAGTTGGCACCAATCTACAGTGGTGCCCAGACCCAGGACTAACAACAACATCGACATCACCTCTCTCAATGACAGCTGACTCTTCAACGACTCAATCGGTTCCAGGCGGTCACACTAGTCTTCCCCCGCCTTCTGGTGAAGTTCTTTCCGAATCTATCGTAGAGTTTTTAACTCGTTATGGTCTCTGTGCAAAAGCCAACGGCTGGGATGAGCAAAAGGCTTGCTATAAGCTTTCTACTTGTCTCATTGGTCGCGCTTTGCAGGTTTATCTTTCTCTGGATCCTATGATTCAGTCCTCTTACAACGCCGTTAGGTTCGCTCTTCTTTGTCGACTCATCACTCCTCCACATCAGGCAGCGGCTTCCTTACGTGATCGTGTACTCCAACCCGGTGAATCTGTCGACACTCTCCTCTACGAGCTCAACAAGTTGTATTCGAAGCCCATTTCGTCGCCCCAAACCTGGGCTTCGCCCCGGATAAGTTCCCTATCTTTGACGACCTTATCAAAAGCGACACCTCTGATAGCTACCATCGAGATATGATTCTGAAGGTATTGGATGCTCTACTCCCTGAGATATCTTCACGCCTACGGGTTATGCAGCTTACTAAGATGGATGATTTGGCTTATCAGGCACGGATGGAGCTCGCTACTCAGTCCTACGACTCTACAAGGACTTCGACTATGAGTACTCCCGATACTACACCTACGGTCTCTACTATCTCTCTCAGCGACGAGCAACAAGAAGTTGAGGAACTTCGAGGAGAAGTTGCAGCCCTTACTGAAGCCGTCTATGCTGACCGCGGTCCAAATCGACGACAATACGGTTTTAATGGCCGTGGGAAGAACGGCAAGGGGCAAGGTGGCAAGGGCTCGTCGAGCAAGAGATGGTGTATTTATCATAAAACTGATAGTCATTGGACCTCCGAGTGCAAGGCTATCGCGAGATTGGCTCGGGAGCGCAATGGTGATAGTGGTAACATCTCTAATATCTCCACTGGTAACTACCCAAACGGGGAAGGGACGTCGGTATGTACCGGTCCGTCGTCCTCACTGTGGAGACATCCACTGTGTTAAAGCTTTATGATATTTTAGCTGTGTAAGCTGTGCTAGACGCTCCTCGGATGTGAGAATAAGTTAAGTTATAACCATTATCTGTTATAATCGGTATCTACATTCTCTATAAGTACTTTGGTTCATGAATTCGCAGAGTAATGATGGAACTGAGACGACGGGACGTGAAGTAAACCCCGACTTGGCTCCGATGCGTCAGTCACAGTCTCCTGATAATACTCCTGCGACTGGTTCTACTAATGCTGTTGATGCTATGCAAACGCTGCTAAGAACTTGGGCTCTTGCTGTGCCTCAACGATCTAGTCTAGATATGGCGTTGAACGACGTGAGAAGCATCCCTGGTGTATCATCTGAAGCTATAAATGCGGCGTGTGAAGCAGTGTTTTCAACTGACGATGATCATGAAAGACATGTGGTTGAGTGTCTTCATGTCTTTATTCAATGGTGTGCTGCGACCTCGCGTAGAGCTCAGGTTCCATTGCGTAGAGTGTTACAGAGTAATCTCTATTCGCCTTTCTGCTGCGACCCCAGTGTTTGTCGGAAATACGGCAATTCATTGCAGGATCGTCTGGATACACTTGCCTTTTCGGGTAATGACGCTAACCTTCCTACGACCCCCTCTGAGCCTCCTGCTACACCGGTGAGAGCGGCAGATCCTACAAACCAAGGAAATGATGATTCTCAACAGCATGTTGGTAGTATCGGGCGATTGCTTCATAAAGCAAGTTCCCACCATCTAGAGGATTCTTCGTTCTCCTTGGACTTGGGTACTGACGGTCCAAATTTCACGGTATCCCGTAAGGATTTGAATGAAGCTCGGCGGCTTGCAGCATCCGTACCAGTTATTACGTATGCAGGTACGTCGGACCCTAGGCCTTATTCTGCCTGGCGACGCCTTTTCAATATATCTTGCCGCCAGTATGGTCTTTCTGGTGATGGTGTGGCTATCTTCTACGCACTCATTCGTTGTCTCTCTCCGGCGTTACAATTGGTTATTAACCCGGCACCTCCAGGAGTTGGGCCTATTCAAGGATGGACTGCCGAGGTTAATCGGATATTTGATGAGCTTTCACGGTCATGTAGCGGAGTCTCGGACTCTCTTGCACAATTGAGTGCACAGCAGTCCTTCTCTGCGATTCTTCAGAAGGCTGATGAATCGGTATGTGACTTCTCTATGAGGTTTTCAGATGCTGCAGCTGAGTTAGCCTCATACAAAGGAGAATTGGTAGCTGATGATG
This sequence comes from Perkinsus olseni, assembly GCA_013115135.1. Classification (NCBI taxonomy): domain Eukaryota; phylum Perkinsozoa; order Perkinsida; family Perkinsidae; genus Perkinsus; species Perkinsus olseni. The sequence goes on along the minus strand of JABANP010000110.1, from coordinate 42,636 downwards.
TACTCCGTTCTACCTACCTCAAGGCCTTATCTGCTCCATGGAGGAAGGTTGCGCTAGACTTGCTGCAACGGTGCAACACTTTTGATGATCCAGTGCAAGGTTTGGCCCAGAGAGAACGACTAGAACGTGCAGTGGCAGGCCCTGAGTCTCAGAGCAATCGTCCATCGAGGCCTCCTACACCTGTAACTGGCTCTAAATCAGTGGTGGCTAAGTGGGGTATTAATGTGGTTGATGGATCCTCTGTGGATCCTAAACCGTCTGATAATGAGAAGAGTGAGGATGATGTGGTCGCTAATGTTACTACTACTTCGTCAAGCCGACGACGCCATCGGCAACAGAAACATAAGCCTTGTTATGATATGCAGCGAACTGGCTTTTGTCGATTCGGTGATCGTTGCAAGTATTCTCATGACCCTGCCATATTAGCCAAAAAGACGTCTTCATCTGATGACTCGCCGGATGCGGCAACGGTGAATGATTCTGTCAGTTCCCGCGTCCACGAAGTCAAGAATGAGGAGTCTATCACTCAAGGTTTGCTACAAGTGAGTGATCGTATTGGTCTGCCCGGTCCCGTTTTACGAATATGTGATAAGATTAATGAGAAGCCTGTTTCGCTCTCTGTGTTGCTGGATACTGGTGCCTACCATAATTATATACGTGAAGATCAAGCGAAGAAGCTCGGTGTTAAGATCGAGCCCCTAGGCCCCGACGTGGCAAATGGGAAAGTGCAGTTGGCAGATAAATCTACTGTCGCACTGATTGGTCAATGCCACATTGGTTCTTTTTGCTTTAGGGTGCTCCCTACATCGACTGTAACGTCCTCTTCACTGTGTACGAAGATTGGTGACCCGTATGGGATTGTTGGTGTCTACTCTATGTGCACCGGTGAGATTCGGCTGGAGTTTAAAGAACGAGATGGTTGCCGGTCTGTCGAGATATCTGCAAAGGGTCTCAACTCCTCGGACTCGTCATTGAAGACCCCTGTTACTACTCCACTGGAGCCGGATGATGGTATAGACCATGTTGGAGGAAATCTTCTGGGGAGCATCATCTCGGAGTCCGATTTTGCCGATACTATCGACAGCAGAGTGGATGGTTCTGGTTGGGACTCGGTAGCATGGACTCCACATACCAACGAGTCACCTGAGCTGTCGGAGACCTCATGGAGGGCGATAAAGGATGCTCCTGGTTTTCGATGGTGCGTTAAGCGCCTGAATTCTGATGACTCTCCTGATACTGATACTCAAAAGTATAAGTTCGTCTTAGAACTACCAGGTGATGCAGCGGCGAAATCAAGGAGGCCTATTTATGATTATACAAGGCCGATGTTCAGGTCACTCTCGCCCACTGAGCGTGAAATCTACCAGACGGAAGTGGATCGCTATCTCAATCGTTCTTGGTGGACTAAAACCTCCGATGGTGTTGGTACTACGCCCCTCTTCGTCGAGCCTGCTGGTATTCCCTCTACTCGCACCTGGCCGTTCAACTGCTGTACGGCCAGTGGTCGATGCGAGAGTGGAAAACTCGACTCTACCTGCTGCCGGGTATCGAGGTCCTACTTGTAGTCAGATTCTTCAAGCCATCCGACTCAACTGGGATAGTAGCCGTAAAAGCCGAGTTATTACTATTGATGCTGCTCAGGCGTTCTATCGCCTCCATACATCTCGGGCATTGACCCTAGTGTCGAACCAAGTTGTCTATCGCTCTCGTCGACTAGTTTTTGGACTAAATGCTGGTCCCTCAGTATTGTTCACTTGCCTGACGGAGTATTTGATCCAGAAGGCATTCGCTAGTTTGAGCCCCGCTGATCGATACTGTTTTAACCGGTGCTGTCAACTATATGTATATCTGGATGATATTACGATATGTGCTTGTGATGAAGGCCAGTATCACGGTTGCGATGTTGCTGTACGCCTTGTTGAAGAAATTCGGAGGGTGGGAGGCTTACTAGGATTCGACTTTCCCCTAAAAAGGGAGAACGATTCTTCTAAACTCTCCCATCATGGTAGCTTCAAGCATTTAGGCATGACATGGAGTATGGAAGAAGGCAATCGACTTGTGCTTTCATGTTGTAAACGACCCATCCCTTCGAAGTTCTTGGATGTTGCTACATGGTCGAAGCGGATGCTCTTCGTTGCTGCTGGCCGCGCTAGTGCTGGCTGTGATCCCCTTCTTCAGCATGGCGAGATTCGGGCACGAGGAGATCTTCTGCGACGTATTGCTGGTAGTAAAAGCTCCTCGTGGGATCAGCCTTTGGTGTTGACTGCGCGTGAGTCTCAAGTGGTGCTTGACTGCTTACGAGAGTTGCAGAAATTGTTGCTGCAGCCGTGCTCGCATTGCGTTGGACGAGTAGTCCCTTCTGCCTTAGAATATTACTCTGATGCATCGGCATCAGGGGGGCATGGTATGTTCAAGTGCGTGACGACGCCGTTGACTCCAACAAAATTGCTGAGCCTGGTGACCGTGAAGATGGTAGTACTTGGACCCTCGCGTGTGGTTCCTTCTTCTGGAAGAAATCACAACTGCCTCATCATGTGAATCGTCTTGAGCTCCTTGCTCTCTCGAGGATGGTTCTCTGGTTAGTGGATACTCTGGGCTCACGACCTCCAGGTTCGTTGAAGAAGCTGTATGTTGCTTGCGACTCGAAAGTTGCTTTAAACTGGGTCCGAAATGGGAGAACGTCTTCGAAAAGCACTGAGCGGATTGCTGTCCGTAGACTGCTCACTAATATGAGCGAGCTCTTGTGTGCGCTCAGTGATGCTGGGATAGAAGTTGTTTATTGTAAGGTACCCGGGCACGCTAGCAGCAGAGCCGATTATCTGTCGCGGTTGGCCCAGGAGTCCTGGGTCCTCGCCTCAGGCGAGGAGTTTCGCCGAGGCTCTTAGCGCCCTGGTAACATGGCATGAAGAGCGACGACTTTCTATTTCTTCTATCGAGGCCTATGTTGATAGTAGCACGGTGTATCGGTGGTGTAAAGGTTCCCCATTAACCATCAAGACCAAAACTGTCGAACGCCAAGCTATAAATAGACTGCTCAATGCTATACGAGAACATGTCGAATATTTCGCTGCAAATGGTGTCAAGTTCCAACTGAAGCTCATCACTAGTGAGGAAAACACCAGAGCTGACTACCTCAGCAGACAAGCTTGGATTCCTCTCTCTTCCTCTCCAACAAGCCCACCGGTTCTACAACTTTTGGGTGCTATATCGGCATCGCCGCAATCTACTTCTACTCCAACTTGCAACTACCAGAATGACCCAGATCTACAAGCCCTTTTTCAGTCAGTCCGTGACCATCGACCTCTGTCTCCCCGCCATTCCTCCTCAGTACCGACGTTGTTACAAGCAGCTTTCTGTTCAGAACAACACCTTATACCGATCCTACATTCCTCTCGATGTTGGACATCCGGTGACGGTCTCCATTCCGGCAAAAAAAGTACGAGGTCGACTAATCGCTGACATTCATAAGGAGTTCAACCATGCGGGTGTCCCCAAGATTCGAGAAGAATTGTCAAAGCACTACTACTGGCCCGGCATGGATCGTGACATTGGCACCTACATCTCTACTTGTGAAATTTGCTTGCAAGTAAAACCCAATACTAGCAAGTCCTACAAGCACACTGGTTCTCTCACGAAGTCCCTCACTAAGCCTATAGAACGCCTCTACTTTGACGTTACTCATCCCCATTCCCTTCTTTAACCAGTGCTTACTATTATCGATGGTTTCTCACGCTATGCCTTTGCTTTCGAACTCGTTTCGGGTGAGAACACCAACAGTGTTATCAAGGTCTTCACCTTCTACTTCTCCTTATACCCTCTACCACAAGAAGTTTTTTGCGACAACTCTTCAGTTTTTAAATCTGCTCGACTACAAAGATATTTCGCTGAAAGAAATGTCAGATTGCGGTATTCTATACCTATTAAACCGGAGACTAATGGAGTTGTTGAGAGATTCCATCGACTACTACGCCAATCTGTCCTTTGTTCACAACTACAGTATCAACAGCATCATTCACAGCAATCGAATCATCGTCTAGTGGTATCATGGTTGGGGCGAGCAGTCCATGTCCACAACTCTATCTCTCATTCGGTCAGTCATCGCGGTCCCGCTTCTCTCTTCTTTGGTCATTCATTGGAGTTTCACCTGTTTTACGCGTAAAACAGTTTTACGCGAAGTGTTTTACGCGAAAAACGCGATATGTTGTGTAGAGATAACACTTCGCGTCATAACGCACGCGTGAAACGCAATATCGCGAAAAACTCTAACGCGATAACGCGTCATAACGTGTTTACCGCGTTACGCGTAGTGTTAAACGCGTAAAACACAACACAACGCGAGAATCACTCATCATCACGAGACTCAACTGCACGAACACAACCAACAGACCTCTTCACACCTCACAAACGTGTCAACCGTCAGGGACTCACGCCACAGCAGCTTATGTTCAATGCCAGGCACGCGAGCGTGAGGAGTATAGTAGAGCGAGCGTTCGGGTTTTTGAAACGCTCCGATATTCTATACACAAGAGCTAGAGGCCATGTGCACAGAGCTGGGAGTAAGCCCCCGAAGATGGTTTGCGCTTGTAGAATTTGAATTAACTTCGATTTCCTCTATCATCAGCAAACTGGGATTGGGCCTGCCGCTTGGTTTCTATCGTCTAAATTTCTTGTTGTGCTGTTTATTGTGTTTTGCCTCTCGCGCGTTATGTCAACGCGTTATGGATGACGGTATGTTTAACGCCTACGCGTTTTTCGCGTTTTGAGCTCTAATATCGTCTATTTCGCGTTGCGTTATGCATTATGCGTTTCACACTAGCGTTTCACACAACACGGGTGAAACTCCATTGCTATGGAATTCGGTTAACGAAGCCAAGCAGAAGGATGCTCCCAACAACAATGATAACAACAGGTTAACTCTCTCTGTTGGTGACTTGGTGCTGAAGAAGGTCAAGTACTCTGCCTTCCCACAAACAACTCCACTATTTGGAGCAAAGCGTTTTGTGGTATCAAAGATTCTCTCTCCATCGCGGATAGAGATCATTTCCCTCGATGCCAACAACGAAGCTAAGGTTGTTCATCCGTCTCAAGTTCGTCTACTCCCCCCAAGTGCAGATATAGATGACGATGGTACGGTAGCAAGGAAGAAGACTACTGATAGCTGTACTACTATTGATGTTCCTTGTTATCAATGTGATCTCAATCTACTATATAGATTATATATCTGACTGATACTATATCTGACCATCATTCATCCTCTAGTTCAGACTCTTCTATGGCTGAGAATATGAGCTTTACCAGTCTCGATAGTATAGAAGATGAACCCCCCATTCTTCGTCGTTCGTCCCGTATTCCAAAGCCAGTCGTTAGATTAGATCCGTCTAATTATCCCTGACTTTTTGAGAGGGGGCATGTAAAGGGGACAATTATTGTGTACCACTAAGATCTGCTTGATCGATCATTCAGCGATGCAACACTATTGATCCGTCTAGGACTTCCTACCAGACCATCAAGGTTGAGTTGGCACCAATCTACTGTACTAACAATCATATTCAAAAAAGTCTCAGGAGAAGCCACTAGATGCAAACCCACAAGTGCTCAGTGAGCACTGCTCACTGTGACAAAAGCGCGTACAAATCAACCGGGTCATTCTTCGCCGCAATGAGCCTATCTGCCAGATTATCTAGACTCTAGATTCTAGAACGGATGAGACTCTCATCTGAGAGAAGGTATGGTTAAGGGAAGCCTCCCCTGACTAAGGAGTAAGAGTCTCTGACTAAGGATATCCTTAGTCAGAGACTCTTACTCCTTAAAGGGATGTACGATCCTTAAAGGATCGTACATGCATACTGTGTTCACGTCACTGCTAGGGACGAGAGATTTTCAAAGCGCGTAATGATGAACTGTGACTGTGACGAGATTCATCACAATTGGTGAGACCGATTTCGTGATAGTACATTCGCACTGGTAACGTGATGAGGCACAGATCGTTATGCTTCTGAGCCGATTCTGTCTTCCCCTTGGTTGTGATGCATATGTGCCGTATGCTTCAAGTTGATCGACTGCATATAGCGCTTGAGGTTCTTGCGATAGAAGTTACAGGCTCCTTCGGAAGGAAGGAAGGAAGGAAGGAAGGAGTCCTCCCAGATTGCCTTGTCGTGTTCTGTCCAGTGGCGGGAAGCTACGTAACATCTGGGTGCCCAGACCGGGTCTGGGCCTGGCAGACCCAGGATCAAGTAAAGCATGCCCTCCGAGTTGAAGCACAGTGCGCAGCGCACTATGCGTAATCCATGTTCTTTGAGTAGCTAAAGCGGAGTATTGCTGTTCTCGGACTTCAGAACGCTTTGTTTCAACAGGCTTTCTGGATTTAACAGCTACTGCTAGGATGAGCCGAATCACGCCCTGCCGAGCGTCGACCTGTAGCCAGGGTGGCTGAAAGTGGGGAATTATCTCCATAGTTCCCGGGAACATTCTCGGGGAAGGGAAGAAAGGAATTATTTCGGGGAATAATGTCAGCCTCTTCGGGAATTATAGAATTTATGTGTGAAATACCGATGAACCTGTAGTTCTGAGCGACTTCTGTGCCCTTGTTGCTATCTTGCTCATATAAAACGACTTCGCTCCGATGAAAACGCGTCTTACCGGTCCGACCCGTTGTGTCGATGATGATGAGAGACTAGATAATGGAGTGCCATAGTAGGGACCCCAGTACTCGCGCTCTTCGGTGAGCACTGGTCCTGACGGTTGATTCGTGAAAATGACAGGGTGCAAGGTGCCACCTTCCCACCTTGAAGGTGGGCTCGCTAACTCTCCGTCCTAGCGGTTGAGGGGGTTATCGAAATGGTTCCTCAGCATTTCCCGGGCTTTGATCTTGCGTGAGCAGGGGCATAGGGCGATTTCCACGATAGTTCCCCAAATGGGGTCCATTCGTCCCCATCCACGCCGGTCAAAAATCCCGGCTCTTCGTCCGCGACCTTGCGCAACATACAATGGGAAAAGAGCTCAAGTCGCGAATCGATCAGCCGGGGAGGAGACACTCCTACCAGGCGACCCCACCCTTGAGGGAGGGACGGGTGGGTCAAAAACATCGACAGGACACCCGGCACTACCGTGCCAGACGCTGACCTTTCGCGATGAACGGCTCGCTGACGTACCCCGCCCCGCACGCATACACACGATTGTCTCCTGCGGCGGACTACCGTGGATTTTCCTTCGACACACAGAGTGTATCGGTTACTAAAATCCCGGCTCTTCGTCCGCGACCTTGCGTAACATACAATGGGAAAAGAGCTCAAGTCGCGAATCGATCAGCCGGGGAGGAGACACTTGCACTGTCCCATCACACAATTCCTAAGAGTAGCTATAAAGCTTCTGTCCCTTAGCTATTGTATTCCCTACGCTCTTCCTGCTTATCATATATCTCCTATCCAACCCACTCTACTCTAGTTGTTGAGTAGAATAGTGCAGTAGCAGCTCCTTGTTCAAGGTTGGTAAGAAGTGGACGACTATGACTGTTCTGCGACAAGACGGCAATAAAGTCTACCTATCTATGAGTGGAAGCAACATCGGAGGTCACCCTAGAATCATAGAACGCCATATCCGTGAGTGCCTTCCAGTTCCTCCAAGACTACAGGTGGCAGCCAAGTCGAGTACGATCACTCCTACCTCCTCGAAGGATTCAAGGATACAAATGGTTCAGAGTGGTCCTCTTCGTTTTTGGAATCCGTATGCAGCGTAAAGCTCAACTTCAAGGAACTGCGTCTCATTCTGGATCATCGACCGCCACTGCAAGTATGCCACCTGTATCGCCATCACCTTCGTCGGTTACGAGCCCCAATTTGACGCCCACTATGACTGGAGATGCGGTTGATGAGATCAATGAAACCACATCAACTACAAGATCGGGTCGAAGAATCAGACGCCCTGTGAAGTATTCAACTTATGGTTCATTCAGTTCCTATTAGCATTGTATGCCGTATTCGTGGTAGAGGACTGCACTGTCCCATCACACAATTCCTAAGAGTAGCTATAAAGCTTCTGTCCCTTAGCTATTGTATTCCCTACGCTCTTCCTGCTTATCATATATCTCCTATCCAACCCACTCTACTCTAGTTGTTGAGTAGAATAGTGCACACTCCTACCAGGCGACCCCCATCGTTGAGATCGATTCGAGACGACGAGGTCTCTTCCCATGCCCATCAAAGCACCGCATGGTCGCTTCATGGTGTCACGCAAGCGACTCCGCTCACGATTGGAACGAGGAGCCGCTGACTAGCGAGATTAACGAGAGCCTACCGAGTGCTGTGCCGTGGATACGCTGTATGCGCGACGCTTTCAAGCGCAGCGCCGCGTGGGTGGAGACGAACGTAGAAGGAGATCGACGACGCCGATTGCAGCAATCACAGCCGCTGTGATATCCGCCGACTCGGGGGCCCCGGAGAGAAGCTGGTCGGTAGGCCGTATGCGGGAGGTGCTAGTAAAACCCCGACACCCACCGAGGAAGAATCTCCGGGAAGGCCTCGTGAAGGCCGTGCCTACTGCCGAAGCAGCACGAGTCGGTGGCCGGATAGGAGGGTAGGAGAAACTTCCCCGTGTGAAGCGACACCAGCCGCCGGAAGGTTGTAAAGAGAAGGAAGCAGAATCCGGACACGTCCGAGGCTCGGATTCCGAGCGACACCGGATGCTCGATGAACTGCATGCCGGGTTGGTGGACTGGCAGCGCAGAATGTTGGCTGCGCGGGTAGCGGCAGTGCAGTTCCTACAAGCGGTAAGCTGCCCGCCCTGTACCGTCGGGTGAGCAGTGCTCACTGAGCACGAAACGGAGTCCACGCGGGAAGCGTCACCAGAGTGGAGGACAAAAACCAGTGAGCGAAGTAGACGACTCAAAGCGTCGTGAACGGGCACGGAGCTCCACGAACTGTGGGACACAAAGAGATGGTGGCTGTGGACCACAGCCTTTGGTATGAGACAAATAATTTGTCACAAATCACGCGTATAAAGTGGACACACAAATGGTGGCGAGTCGCCACTGGCGCTAACGACACCGAAGCTCATGACGCAACTAGCGTCACGTAAGTAGAGAACGAGTCCGCGCAGGCGCTACAAACGACAGAGTAGCCGCGGTGGCTGAACAGGTCAGAGGAGCCTGGAGTTACTCCAGGAGTTCACCTCCTCGACCGCCTGCTCGACTCGCGGGCGGGCGGGAACCCAGCGGGAGCCTACCTCTGGCTCTGAGGCTGGGAGCGAATGAGTAATCCGTTCCGCTAGTCTGCAAGAGCAGGACACTGTCAGGGGAAGTTTCCATTGAGCAGGACGCCATCATGCACAGGATGAAGGCCGTCCACCCAGCCTGGGTGAGTCACCCAGGGTGACCCAGGTGCCATGGTGCAGAGCAGTGAGTCATCCCGAAGCTGGGAGCCCTGACCTGTGCAAGGTGCAGTGGAGCCAGCATGGCCGGGCCAATTGCCGCAGGCGATCCGAACCACTGCCGGGCAACGAACTGGCGTGGCACGCCAGGCGTGCGGAAAGGACCTACGCGGTGCGCAGTGACCAGTGTGTTGGCTAAGGCTTATTTGAGGGCAAACAGCCCCGTGCCCCCCCTCTCAGTATATGCCTGTGCCCCGTGCCTCCTTGCACTGCCCTGTGCCTGCGCACCTCTGCCCCGTGCAAAAAATTTAGGGGTTTCAAGTGCGCAAGATTGGGTGGTGCTCATGGTTCGTTGTAGCACTCCCGAATCGCGAGTTCCGATTTCGTGTAGCTCTCAATTGGTAATACCTTGGGAATATCTCACAAATGCCCACCTCGGCCCGAATCGCAAAACAGAAAAGGCGAGAGCTCGAGAAACTGCAGAGCCAGAATCATAGAATTGGCGCTGGCATAGGCAGCGGCGCTGTCAATAGGCGGAGGCGAGGCCACGGGGGCGGCCCCCGGGGGCCCCGTAGCCCCGTGACGGGGCGACTGCCCCTGCCCTTCCTCAGGAATGGTCCCCACTGCCCCGAACCAAGCTGACGTGACCCTCCGCCTCCGCCTAGGCTAGGGGCTTAGACAACACACTGGCAGTGACTGCCGCAGGTACTCGAAGCGAGCGAACAGCCCATCGCGGAAACCTGCGCTGTCCACACTGCGGAACACACAGGGACCAACTCTGGGGTAGGCACAGCGTGGACTGGCAACAGGGTGGCCCAAAAGTGGGAAGAATGGATCATTCTTCCCATTCCCGGGAATTTCCGGGAATTCCCGGGAATATAGCCGGGAAGAAAGAATGCATTCTTCCCCATTGAAACAAGCCCCCCAAATTTTTTTCGCGCATATCCGCCCGTACTCGATGCTTTCTCAGGTCAAACCATTGGAATGAAGCACCTAAATACCCGGGAAGAATCTCAACCATTCTTCCAGGGAATATTGAGCATTCTTTCTTCCCGGGAATTTCCGGAATTCCCGGTAAGAAAGAATAGCATTCTTCCCCGCTGGGCCACCCTGACTGGCAAGTCTGCAAACCCAAGGTCCATGCGAACTGCGCGAAGGACGAACCCAAGAGGCTTGAGGAAACAGAGCCCGGTCAACCCTTGGTCCGCAGGAAGATAGCGGGAAAGCAGACCCGACAGTGCCGGATATGTGCCGGTGCAGCCGATGCGGCAGAAGGGTAGGGTAACCCTACTAGGGTTATGCGTGCCAGGCGCGGAGGGTGTACAGTGCACGGGTCGTCGTGACATGACTCGGAGCCGTGAATCCGGAAATGTCCTAGGGTGGACCCGTGAACCCGGATCCACCCGGGTTTCGATCGAGCGGACCGTCCGAAGTAAGAGTACGCGACGAGAGCGAAGCGGCCTGTCACAGGAGCAAGGCAAAAGGAGCCTCGAGACCTCTAGGGGGCAGTTCCGCCTGAACCTCAGATCCACTTGAGGCCCGTGACGTGACCACTTGGGCGGTCCCAGAGCAGAAGAAATGCAAGACAGAGAGCCAGATTAAAGCGTACGAGCTGGAGGATGGTAGGTACTGATCCCCGCAGGGTAAGGAAGCAGACGCATCGCGACGCAGAAGGAGTAACAGCGAAGGGGAGCCGAGGAGCAGGCCATCTAGTAGATGCGAATCGGATAGAGGGTGCCATCCACTAGCCCACTGGGAGGGGTCGGGGACAAGATAGCGGCAAAGCCGCTGAAGGGGTACGTGAGTAGAGTAACGAGCGGAGCTAAGGCGACCGATGCCCCCTCGAAGGGATTCCCAAGACCGCAAGAGCGGGAGGATGTGCCACGAGAGGCGTAGAGGCGTGTACTAAGGTGGTACTACGAACCCCCGGGCCTAGCCCCGGGAAGGAGTAGTCCCTCGAAGAGGGAACTTCCCTCAGGGACCAACTAGGCCGAAGCAGACGTGTAGTAGTGGACTCCACTAAGTGGAGTAATCAGGGAAGGAGAGAACCACAGCTTGGCGGGATCCCCCGCCGAGAAACCGAGCAGCCGATAAGGCGCTCAAGGCCAAGCGAGGGAGCCCGGGAACCGCACGTCCGGAAGGCGGGAAGCGTCCGCCGGGAACGTCGGGACGAAGAGGAAGGCGGCGGCGGGCGCGCCGCAGCGTGTAGGCCGGCGACGGAAAAAAAGGTTGTGCTCCATCAGCAGTCGTGCACCCGTGAGGCACAGAACCTGCGGGCATGTCGCTGCAGGAGGTGGTCAGCTGGGAAGTTGCAGGAGAACAGACTATAACACGGCGCGAAGGAAGTTCCCACAACGTGCGGAGAGTGTTGGCACAACACTGGGAACGTTGGGATCGGGCGAGTCACAGAGCACAGAGCCCCGTAGCATGAGGTACGGCGCCGCCGTGACGGCGGTCCAAGCCTCGAGTTAGTCGAGTCGAGTACAGACGGAGGCGCTGAGAAACAAGGATCGAGAAGAAGAGCACGGATCGTGCACGAGGGGGAGGGAAGCCAGAGTGGCGCGTGAACGTGACAGCGGGCCACTGGCAAAGCACGACGGAGCGTGGTAGTGTGCAAGGCACGACCCCTAGGCAAGGCGCAAGGAGCGGTCCTAGCCTCGAGTACGGGCGGAGGCGCCAGGGATCCGAGTTCAAAATGCAGCCAATGGTCGGAAAGTCGCCAGGGTTGCGGAGAAATGCACAGGAGTCCTGTGGCAGGACTTAGCCGAGAATCGCCGTGAGAGTTAGCGTTTGGCGGGAGACAAAAATCTAGAAGCCTAAAACAAAATCTAAACACCCTACCCCTCCGATGTACCTTCTCATGAAATAACTGAAAAGTGTCGAGTCAAAACGGCGACTTTGCGGCCATTCCAAAGATTAAAATCCTACAGCGCAAAACCTGAGACCCGGGAACCCAGAACTCACAATACCAAGGACCTTGGTCCAAGGCAGGGTGAACCACTGTCCAAATTTGGACATTGTCCATCTGCAATTTTGCCGCAATTTGCGGCAAGAAAAATAATAGGCGAAAAATAGGAAAAATGCGAAAAATGCCAAAAAATGCCTAAAATTTGAGCCTCGAGCGTACACAAGTGGACCGGGTGCCTACGAGTCATCACCTTGGCCCGTTTGCGTCATTGACAGTTATATCAACGATGGTAATAGCGCTGTACACTTGTTTTCCATCGTAGAGAAATGCGGAACGATTTCTTGTGGGGGAAACCTCTAGCTGTGGTTCGAAGTGATTAGGATCACCCTTGTGTGTGCGGCCCGGGCGAGCGCGAAAGTTTGAGCGGGCTGTGGCACCCGATGACTGGCTAGTGAGCTAGTCGTGGAGTAATATATGGAGGTGTTGGTGGATGTGCAAAAGTGTTATAGCTCTTTCCCATCCCTCCCATTCCCTTGACGTTGGGGGACCCGGAGTGGCTCGGGTTTTGGAGTTTGATGGTCTTGACGTAATCTCCTTACCCTAGCTACTCCCGGGTCTGCATTCGCGAATCCGGTCTCGAGGAGGTATCGGACACCTGGTGTCCCCTCTCGCGGGTTCTGGTTTCGCGTATGCCTCTAACCTCAGCGTCTATGGGTTTCCTCGCGGCAGGCCTTGCGATGCGATCCGATGCAAATTGCCATCGATCAGACGGGCGCGCGCTAAGTTCATGCGCTGCTCGACGAGTACGATGCGGCGCATATAGTTCGGAAGTTGTTTATGCGGGCCACGCGTGCTCGTGATGCCCCACGATAAGCGTAGCGTTGCCTGCTCCTTCCGTGATCACCTGCATCGCCCTAGTAGCACTCGGATCGCCTCGGTCGCCTCTATCGAGGCGACAGGAAAATTTTTCGTATTTTACGGTTATTTTGCGCATTTTGCGAGTATTTTGCACAAATTTCTTGCGGAAAATTATTTTTTTATTTTGCAGGACATTGGTGCACCCTGGTCCAAGGTGCCGCCGGATCAGTGTTAGGTGCTTCCATGTCTGCGCAACGCTGACCTGTGTCCGAAAACGCCCTCGCCGACTTTTTTAGGACACACCGGGTTTTGCTGACTATCGTCTCTACTACCGTAAGGTACGAAAATCCGACAACGGCGTTGACAACGCCGCGTTGTCACAACGCCAACGAAAGATGAGGACCAGTACGAGTCACCAGTCTCAACTTGAGAATCTCAAGTAGACACAGGGGTACCCCCACAGTGGGGGCCCCACTATTAAACTTGACAACCAAGTTGAGCAGTCTTGCGTTGCAATTCTCAAGAGGAGGGAAATGCTGACAGTGCCAGTCTGGCACCAGCCATCAAGGATGGGCCTGGTTAACGTTGCGAAGGCATCGACGCATTCTAGGGGGTTGGGGGATGAGTAAATCGTGGAAACGATTCTGAGTCGTATCCAACGACAGCAAAGGGAAACTCGGCTCAGGAACGCGCCGTATTCCCCAATGCCACAGGTCTCCGCCTGCTACGTTATCCAAGTCTTTTCGCTCTAGCGTCTTGTGTCCTTAGCGTAACACAGACGTTGTCTCTGCGCTACTTGTCGCGTTGTGCCGCACAATAATCCGGGCTCCGGGAATCCCGGAACAACTTGTGCGGGAGACAAACCTTCCTTACTGGCCACACTGGATAGGACTGGTGAGGGAGTGATTTCACTGGCGCTAAAGTCGTCACTCCTTCCAGTTATCTTCTTTTTCTTCTTGTGCAGCACCCCTTCGACCGGGCAGGTGATAGCCAGTATAGGGGTATAGCTGCGGGCTCAGTTGCTGCCTGAGCCCTGGTAGGAACATAGAGATAGCACGTTACACCGCACAGAGTGCTATAGGTGGGAAGCCCCCCAGAAGCATCCCAGCTGCCACTAGTAGGATGCTGTATATAACGATATCCCTAGCGGGATGTCGGCCACATCTTCCTCATGTACTTCAACCATGTGCGAACACTGTGGTTTGATGCCAACAGTCGCGTCATATCGTATGGATTATCCAGGGCATCTTTGCCCAGGCAAGCCTCCCTCCACCTCCGCCAGCGGGAGCACTGGTGTAGATGTATGGAAGATTTCCTACTCCTGCCACAGTAGCGGCGTTCCGGCATCCCACCATCCAATCTGGATAAGTGGGCCCTCAGACAGCCGTGTCCCGTTAAGGCCTCGCAAATCAGTCTTCGGTCATTCATCGATACGGCCACCGCACGGAGGCGCCTGCACTGGCGCCGGTCGAGCATCACGCCTGTCTTCTTGATGTACGTCAGCTGCCGAGCCTTGCGCCATCGCCATTCTTCTTCTTCTCTGAACTTCGCTTTGACCTGACGGACAGTGTACGATTCTGGAATGCCAACATCTGTTATATCCTTTCTTTTTCCGCCTAATCTCGCCAGGGTGTCTGCGATTTCATTACCGCTGATACCCGTATGAGCTCTTGTCCACTGAACGACCAGATCGCACGACACAGCAGCGCGTTCGACCGCCCTGCGGGCATTCCTTACTGATGTACTCTCGAGCTTACATTGACCTGTCACTGCTCGGATGGCAGCTTGACTGTCACTGTAGATAACCGCCTGCCTCAAGGGGTTGTCCTGGGTAGAAGTCAACCTATTAGCTGCAGCCTCGATCCCTCGAAGCTCGCCTTGCATAACGGTGGCGTGATCTGGTAACCTCGTATACGAGAACCACACTACCGCATTTTCTCTGCCGAATGGCGCCAGCTCGACAGATTCGGAAATCGGTTTCAACCCGCTGATTCGGTACATGACTGATGTCGGTGTGCTTTTCAGCGCGCCCCACATCAGCCGCCCCATAAAAGCCTGAAGCTGTATACATTTTTTCTCGAACCACTCTTTCCCCGCGACGGTGCCCCAGATGGGAGCGCCGAACGTCAGACGAGGGGTCATCACTGAGTTCCAGATCCAACGCAGCTGCTGGGAGCCAAGGCCCCAGCGGCGTCCCACGAGAGAGCGCAGCCTGATTGCCAGCTTGCGTATACGGGCTATGCTCTCAGTAACGTTAGTGTTCCAGCTCAGCTTTTGATCGAGCCATAGTCCTAGAAACTTGATGCACTTCTTGACCGATCCTGCCAGCGCGGCATGCCCCCTGTCGCGCAGGGCTGATTGAACTTCGTCAACCCAGGCGTCCACCCAAATCTCATTTTTCTCTTCCGAGAGGGTAAGGTCTACGGACCTAGCCCAGGTATCCGTTACTTCCCATACACGTATGACCGTGTTCACAAGGCTGAGAAGGCCAGGGGCCCTCAGAGCTATCGCCGAATCGTCGGCGTATATCACTGGTTTGACGATGATCCCGTGGCGTGGATCATTCAGGGCGAGAAGTTTCTCTCCTAGTTCGATAGTGCTGTAGCTATACAACCTTGGCGAGAGAATAGAGCCCTGTTGGATCCCCTTCACGGAGTACCGTCGGACCCCTCCTAAGCTCGACCATTGTCCACTGAGGAACGAGCGCACCAATTCGGCAAAACCACAGTTGGCTAAACGGCCAACAGCTGCACAAATTGAGTCGTGGCTAATGGAGTTAAACGCCGCCACCGCGTCAAACGCCGCGACGGCCCGCAGTCCTAGGCTCCCAGCATTGTCTTCTAGAGCACTTGAGAGATGCTTCCATGCTGTGTCGGTAGACCTATTGGATGCGAATCCATGCAGGAAGGGAGGGAGGGCGCCTATGGATCCCTCAAGCCGTCCGCTTATGACTGCTTCACAGACTTTCGCAAGTGTCAGCGAGAGCGACACAGGTCTAAATTTTGACCAACCCGTTCGGTTTCCTTTCTTCCTCAGCAGAATTACCTCAGCGCCCTGAAAGCAACTTGGGAAATATTGGAAACGGAGGATCGCTGTCATGAGCAGGCTCAAAGCGGCAGCCCAACGGCCGTTACATCTCCAAGCTACGTGGATGTGTTCGTACGCGACGTCGTCAGATCCAGATGCTCGGCCTTTGGGACGAGCAGCTATAGCACTTTCAAGCTCTTCTCGAGAGACTGGTCGGCTGACCCAGTCCCTGAAGCTCTTACCTTTGGCTTTCTCGATCGCATGAGTGTAACGTCTCCTAGCTATTCTTGATGCTTCTGCAATAGCCTCGATGTTGAGCCTACCTTGGCTCCGGGCCTTGCGTAGAGCAGCCTGCTTTCTGGAGCAATCTCGTCTTAAGCGTGACAGCTCCGGTGACCACCATTGAGCATTGCCGTCTCTCTTCCGCTTCCGGGTGTATACCGGAGTCGCTACTCGCACCGCTCTCGCTATCACTGCTTGGACCCGTTTCGCGAGCGCTTCGACCTCGTTGATCGACGCTGGTTCCAACGACGATCCCATTTTGTGTACTTCAGCTTCCAGTTATCAAGAGTTTGACAGTCAAGCTTTGGCACCACGTTTTTCTCACGGTATAATTCGCCGATTGACCAATTAGTTTAATTAGTTCCCGCTGGCCCAGCCTACTCGTCTGCCACTTCTTCGTCTTCCTCAGTTGTGACCATCGGAGGATCTGATCAGTCTGCACAATCATGACATTCTCTTCAAGCGTCCTCATGGGAGTCTGCCACGTCCAATCCGACGATCGCAACGAGGCCGCGTGAAACTCGATCCTACCGGCCCTGCTAATGCCTCTTCTAGAGGCCCTCTAGTCATGATGATAAAGCAAGGTAATCGCGAACGTGATTGGCGCGGTAAAATGTGGTAGCTCGCGCCCAAGGGTCTTGTGCGCGCCTCGGCCAGCAGAGCGCGCCGTAAATCGATTGCGCTATAACGTGCTCGACAAGACAGGCTCGCCGTTGGCTCACGTGTCAGTCTAGGCTTGTCTAGAAAAAATCCCAGCCCACCCGGGATGCTGCGCTGATATCCGAAGCTTGGAATATCTGACAGGCTCTCAGTGGGAGCTCGGGTAATCTGGATACCCAAGTGACAGTACGTCTTGCGTCGCAAGACTCGCGATTCGAAATCGGCGACTTCGACTGTCACGATACGATCAGATATTCACAAGGCGTTCCACCGTCCGGGTCTCGGGTTTGACTGTTAGTGTTTTACCCCTTGTACTAACAGATGGACCATGTGGCTCGAGCGTAGTGCATCATTTTAGCTGTATCGTATCCGATAACGCTTCAGAAGGGGAGAGAAACCTGCACTTTAGCGACAATCACGCCCACTGCTGCTACTTACCATCAGTCTCAACGTTGCCGCCTTCCTTAGCTCCTTGTGCGCAATGGCTCTTTGCGCGTTGTTGGGGAGTCGCAGGAGCACTAACGCTAGCAGGACCAGTCCATGATTGACGAACACGATAGGCTGGGAAGAGCCAATATATGAATAGGCGCAACTACGAAAAATCCCTAACTCGTAAGGATCGACCAAATTTATGTGTGCGCATATCCCGTACATTAGCGCGCCGAGCCTGAACGATTTTACTAATAACTCTAACATTTGCATTTGCCCTTTGTGCGTCCAATTGTCCCAGCAATGGCCTGTGTTCCTCGTCATGCTAGCGTATGTACATTCATCCCTAAATCCTGAAAGAGATCAGTTTTCTCAACACGATAGGCTGGGAAGAGCCAATATATGAATAGGGGCAAGTACAAAAAATCCCTAACTCGTAAGGATCGACCAAATTTATGTGTGCGCATATACCGTACATTAGCGCGCCGAACCTGAACGATTTTACTAATAACCCTAACATTCGCATTTGCCCTTTGTGCGTCCAATTGTCCCAGCAATGGCATGTGTTCCTCGTCATGCTAGCGTATGTACATTCATCCCTAAATCCTGAAAGAGATCAGTTTTCTCATTCTCTGAACCCCGACTCAAACAGCCACAGTGTGGCTGCCACACTGTTCTTGGTCATAGTGCATGCCACGCTCTGTACCCAGGCTCCATGCACTCTCCGATCACCGCCTCGGTAACTGAGGAACTGAGACTCAGTTCAATAACGCTGCCTGTTCATGCTCATCCCGTTCTTCAACCGAGTACCCTCAGGCATCGTGGAGATCCTTCATCGCTACCTAGATCCTGTGATCAAGGGAGGCGGAGCTTGCATCCTCGGATTCCTTTTCTGGAAGATCATGAAGATCGTTCGCCATCTTACCAAACCGCTACCCTTCACAGGCCCTCAGGTGGGATGGGCAAATAGCGGGACAGTCTTCCTGAGACAGTTTAATTTCAGGGAGCCCCAATGGTTGGAGTGGCCTTCGAGTTGGATCCGAATACAGCTCTAACTCGCATGCGATCCTGGATTAAACAATATGGCAAGACCATTTCTTTCAGGTGAGCAGCACCGAAGCATATCGCCTTTCTTCAGCAATTCGATGTTATGTTCGGCTGACTGTTACGGCCAACATGGCATGCTTCGCACGTTTGAGACATGCTAAGCATGCGTGGATTCCCAGCGCGACTCATGCTACGACCATCGCTATGATGTTGCGACTTGTTCACTTAGTCTGCATCCTTCCGATAACCTAGATGAGAACAGGAGCGATAGCTTCGTGTTGTCTCAGGGTCTTTACGACGACCTTCATCGCCACTGCGAATCCCGATACTATCAAGAAGATACTCAAGGACTCCAGCAAAGGCATAATAGTCCGCCAGCTCAACACCCTCAATCTACTGCCCAAATCTGGGATGTTCTTAACTGATGGGGATGATTGGAAGATGAACAGAAGGACAGTCGACCCGATCATGACCGAGCCCAATGTTCGTGGGATGGTCCCCGTCATGAGTTAGCGGCTAGCAGATGGCTAACAGACTGGTGAGTCGGCGGCATCCCCGGTGAGTTCCCTCACTCGTGAACGTTTGTGCGAGATCAGGTCAAGGTTACCTCAGCTCTGGCAGACTCGTCTGGCATGATTCATAACTGGGAGCCGCATAGATGGCTTCAACTCGCAGCACTGGACTTCACCGTGGCCACGCACTTCGGGAAAGACTACAATCTTCTCAGTTCTTTAGGTAGCCAGTTCACGCCAACTTTCCCTCGTCGCACACTCCCATTCCTGCCAGCCCCTCATAACGCGACCGACCGCGACGTTTCTTACAAGACATTTCGAAACTTTCTAGAAGGCTTCGACTTCATGCTCAAGCACACTCAGCTCGCCCCCTTGATGAGAAATAGATATCCTTTCAAGCTGAACCAGAATGTTGCGAAGGTAGCCTGCTGATATAAGACGTGCTCCTCTCAGTCGATGCCGAGGGAAAGTGTTCGGGGAATACTAGAAATCTGGTGGTGAGATTGACCGCTAGATTTCACCGGATGAATGACCGCGTTGACTCGATAGTAAAGCTACCGTCTCTACGGCTGTTGCTGATTCAGTTTTATGCGGCTGTTGAAGACGTGGAGAAGTTCTCGAAGCAGATCATAGAAGAGCGCCTTGAAGCGCTCGCAGAAGGGGCCACGCCTGCGTGCAACATCCTTGACAAGTTGATTTTCATGGGCAAGCGGGACTTGGTCTGGAACCTTGTCACGTGAGCGTTCCAGTAGTCTCCACTATCCCCAACCCATTCCTATCCCAATCAGGTTCACCTTGAGTGGGGGCTCTTCGGTGCCATCAACTATTGAGTGGTTCCTCTACCTGATGTCAGTTCACCAGGAAGCCCAGAAGATCGCCAGGGCCGAGGTTGACGCTCTCGGAAGAGCTCCCACTGAGAATGAGGATCTCGACAAACTACGCTATGTGGAAGCCTGCGTTCTGGAGACTCTTCGAGTGAGTGCCTCAAAACTGCGTATGAAACCTCTGAGACTCTCAGACTGAGAGGATGCCTCTCAGTGTCAAGTCGAATGCCGACTGTCAGGAACCTTCGTCATTCCTTTTCGCGCCGTGTAAAAAAATCCGGAAATTAAACGTGTAGCCCATTTCGTGGCCGATAGAGCTCAGGAGGCTTCAGTCTGTTCTCTGCAGATGAACAACTCGACGCCTGGTCCGCTGCCGTACGTAACTGCTGAGCACTGTGTAATCGAAGGAAAGAGCGTTGACCCCGGTACGATTCTCATTATGATGACGGGCGAGGCTATGAAGAGCGAGGAGCAGGGCGGAAGTGAATTCAAGTGAGGCTTCCGTTGTCGATTGTGTGTGATTCATCTCTAGACCTACCTAGATCTTCCAGATGTGTCTCGGTATGCAGGCCTGAAAACTGGTTTCTCCCCGACACCAAGGACATTGACCGTGAGAGGGCTCGCAACCACTGGGCGTTCACTGGGAGCCCACGCAGATGCCCCGGCCAGCACCTTGCTATGAAGGAGTGCATTGTCATGGCGGCGACTCTCCTCAGACACTTCGACGATATTCATTTCACCATCGGCTACGATAACGTCGAAGAGAAGACCTTCATCAATCGTATCCCCGTTAATCTACAGTTGAGTATGAAAGCAAGAGCGCCCTAGACGGGTATCTTGAAGCTACCCACGATGGAAGGTCGAATGTTATTGCTCCTCTTTCTAGTAGGAAGTACCTGCAGCCAGCAGAGGTGTATCATTTTCTTGACTATATAGCCGATGCTCACTGTTGTATGAGTAAAGGCCTACCTTGTATACAAATTCACCTCTGAACCGATGGTCACCTCTCCAAGGCTACCACCGGTTCAGAGACTCACCTCGAGATCTCATTCTGACATCTCACTCGAGCATTTCAAGCGTTTCGGCGGAATTTCTTTGTCCTTCTGAGATCTATCGCAATTCATCCAAGTCTGGTTTACTCAACTTGTGATGATTGTTCTTTGCGGTCATCGTCAAGGATCCTGTTGATCATGTCATATTTTGATTCGATTAGATAAAGATTCGTGATAATATCAGTTGGTCTACTTCTCAAAGTCCTTTTTCTCCGTGTACCCACCATCAAACTTATTGAAGAACAGTGAAGAATCAAATACCCACAACAATACAAGTTATCTCTGCGATCGAGCCAATCCTTATTGGTGATACTCACTACGGGTTCGTATTCTGAGTGTATCGCTTAGCCGGTTATACGTTGCGACGCTGATGTTACGTTACATAAGTAAAGCCCTCCAGCAGTTCTCGATCCATGGTCTATTTCGTCACTATCGCTCCGATATGGACAAAAATCCAGTCGAAGAAGGCAATGTTGCGTTGCGCGGGGGCCAGTCACCGGAAACTTCCTCCAGAGATCACATTGGCTCCATGGCTTCGGGCGAGAACTCCTCGCCGAGGAGGGATAGAAAGCCTATATCAACGGAGGGGTGTTATTCCAACGAGGCAATAATATTGCCGCAATATTAATACCAATGAATCTCGGGGTATGCTAACAGAGGAAAGACTTCTTGAACTGTATCCCACTCAGAGTGGGCCACTCTCACAACAGTATATGCTTATTCGGACGATATTCCGCTATTCCGACGCTGTGTTGTTGCTACACACGGCTCCCATCATGACAACCGTGTGCCGTTGAGAAGCTATGTTATGATATAGCACTTAAACCAACCGGGCACAAGTCAAGGGTCACAGGGCCGCGTTGGCACCAAACTTTTGGGTAACCTATAATTCATAATCGTTCAATTTATTGGACATCGTCAAACGGGGCGCGCGCAGGTTACAAGGTGCACAGTGTGCCCCGATATGGTTCATATCCATCATGGATATGATGATAATCCATCACCTAGAGCCTCTGTATACTTCGACGGCATAGAATCTCGACCTCGCTTAATTCCGTCATAATGTTGGTGCTCCTTTGAGTGACACGTTACTAGTCGTTCGAATAATCTCAAAGGATACGACATACTATCGTGGTTGCCCGTAGTTTTCGGAACCAGCCTCACCTCACCTCCCGAACTGCGGCCTGTTGAATCAACGGCTTGATCGCGGCCGAGCGGCTGAACAGGGTTTGACGCTTAGGAAAGATCTTGGGGAGGCATAAAGAAAGTTCATCAATGCCGGTATGATGACTCTGGTTTTAACGTGGATGGCGGTTCACCCTTCTGATTCATGCAGTCACTGCCTTGCAGTGGAGGGAGACTCCCGCAGGGAGTCCTCTCGTATCGTCGGTGTTTTCGGTTTCACCTGAGAAAATAACGACGTCACTGAGCCTCGTCTCTACGACAGTCCAAACTGAGAGCCCTTAGCAATAGATTTCGAATCTTTCTAACTTCGTTGGATTTCTCGATCGCATAGAACGTAATATATAAAAGTACGGTTTTTGGAATTCCGCGTGATAGTCCGTCAAGGACATTCTACGCCATTTTCGCGCCCGCAATTTCGTACGTCACGAGATGTCTCCTTGCTCATTAGACACAATGCTTGGGCGAAGTGTGCAACTTTCTCGGCTCTTACCTGTGGCTCTACAGCTGAACTGGACGCCGTTTCTCTTTCACATACATCTCCTCGACACTCGCGACAGGATACGCCGCCTCGGGGACGGAAAGGAGGAAAGGAAAGGCTCCAAACTTTGCGTACAGCTATGCTGATCGCATTTTTTAAGAGGCAATGAAGAGAAACAACGCTGATAATGCCATACTTTTCGGCCTTCTACTTATGTTCCTCACATTTTCCATCATCAATCCAAGATGTGACGCAACAAAGGAAGTCCGGGCCGCAAAGTGCTCTGAACAAAACCGTAGCCGCGGGGGACTGGGAGGAGGTGGTTCCGAAGCCCGAACAGTGCAGTGTGCACTGTGCAGCAGGCTGTCACTCGTGAGGCATCTCAAAGCAGCCGAGAGCCGTGTCAAACGGCTTGCCCCAGAAAGGGGCGGCGGCTCAGGTGCCAGAACTGTGACAACCACTGCGAGGTGGTGGGCAAGCGAACCACAGTGCCCGAGCTGGAGGCATGAGATCGCGACTGGACCAGTCGGAATGGTGATCCCAGGGCCTACCGGGTCAAAGCACTTTCCCCAAGCTCCTTCAAGTCGCTAGCGATTAGCATTCAGCCGCAAGACTAGAGCCCAACTGGGCCAGCGCAAACAGCCCGGTAGGAACGATATAACAACCAAATAGATAGACTTGGTCGATAACTGATCGATCTCAAGCTGCTACCTCGATGGCTGCCTTCAGGAGCCTCCCATTGGAGGTAAGCCGCCACACTCCGAAGGGGGGGGCCATCATGAATCATTCATGATGAATGCCCTTCTGGAGCCTGAAGGAAAGTCGTCCCTAGAGTCCAGAGCCTGGAACTCGCAGGAAGCTTTTGCCACGAAGAGCAAGGCCACAATGTCGCTGCAACGTTGCTGATCAGACTAAACAGCCCAGTTACTGCCCTACGGCCGACCTGATAGCTCTAGGCGATCTGTGTCGCTCAGGACAGGTTTAGAGGAGTGAGCGCAGGAAAGGCATCATGGAGCCTGAATGAGGTTCTGTCAAAATCGTGCTGATGCTCGAAGCATCTATGGGACTTATCGCCCTACCCGAAGCGATCGCATCACTCAGATGAACTGCAGTCTCGTACTTATGACAGGAGCAGCTTGGCAGCCAATGTTGCTGCATAAGGTCGGATTTTCCGACTCGGATGGTCCAATCTGCGGACTGCATCCGGAATGGTCAGGACAACTGTGTCGATTGTTACTGGCCTAGAGTAGGTCACCTAGTCCTCGAACGGACCGGCGTTAAGACCAATCTTGCGGATCATGAGATTCGCACAATTTACGCACATACAGAAGTGGCCGCCGACAAAGACTAAGACCCGTGCAGAAGCCACGAGACTGTATCGACCTCGACCTCGACCTCTCAGGAAGCCACCAACTTGGGTCAATTTCCACCAAGTCAGATTCAAAATCGGGCCACGCGGACGATTTGAACATCGAGCTACTCCAAGCTCACTACCGTCAATGACGGTCCGTCATCAGTCGGACTATCTACTTAGCGAAAACTCAAAACGCTAGAAGAGACCAAGGAGAATCCACGACCACCCCGCCGAACAGCTACTGTAAAAGAGTGAAGATAGCCTCGAGTTCCCGAAGAAACCAAAACTCGACCCCAACTCTGTGAATTCATTCTCAGAGGTTCAGAGGGGACGCGTACGTCAAGAAGAATAGACTCCAACGCCTAGAAAACGAGACGAAGACACGAAGTTCTTCCTGAGGCACGGCTCAGATGAAGGGAAGACATAGCTTCCGAGTAGGCGGCGAGGCTCCTTGAATTTCCTCGCGCAGAAGGAGAAACCACAATTCGAAGGCTGAATAGGTAATAAGGCAGTTGCCTAGCTTGCTGTAGGGCCCAACAGTCTGTCCCACAACTTGTGTCGCATCCGGACACAAGAGGGAGGGCGTCCCCTCGCTCTTGGTTTTACCCACGTCGAACGCTTCGGGTTTAATTCAGAAGAGGCATGTGCTCTGCATGCACGAAACAATATCAATCGATTGCGGACGTACACTCTAAGCCGTGACCGGGTCGTTGATTCGTACTTTAGGTAGTCGATGATAATAACTCTGGCAACACAATCCCAAAGGCCCAATGCATATACAAGATAATACTCGACTTGCGCACAACTAGGTTGCCAGGAGTATCAACAATATACCTCGAACGATTCTAAGTTAGAGTCTCTAACTGAAACCGATCATTTGATGCATATACATATCGGCTACGCCTAAGTCTTTGGTGCCCGTCAATTACTGTCTACTAAGTAGACTCTACTTCGCACAGGCTGCACAATTTGTGCTGCCCCAATGTAACGAGATATTGAGCAGCCATAGTTACCTAGGCTGTCCACCCGGGGCAGGGAGATCCCTCTATCACACAGCAATTCGTTGCGTATGAACGATGAAGTTGAGAAGTCCATGCAATAGTTGCAGTCGCATGATAGCAGCTCGATCGTACGGCGGTCTGTCAGCGTGGCCCACGCTGCGTGGGACACCAGGATTCGACACTTCTACGAACGAGCGCGCTCACGGTATCCAACACCGACTCTGCGGCTTACCGTGCGATCAAAAAGCTTTTGATTCGTCGGGCGTCCTCGGTTGGTCGATCACTTGCGCGCATACATGAGCGTCGCGCTGAACGCTGTAAGTCGCACCATTTTTCTTTCTCCCTCCCGTGCTCCCCATGAGCCCGGGTTTCAACGCATTGGACCCTACGCCATTGACCAATCTGCACTTGAGAGCAAAATGAACCGTTCAGAGTCTCAGTCACAGGATAGCTTCGTTCTAAATGAAACCGTTAAACGGTAAAGTTTGAAATTCATTGAAACGTCCATACTTTCTCAGGGCCCCTGAGTCAGGGAGATTGCTACATATTATTCCAGGTACCATCTCCCGCATGCCCCTCTATCCTTCTCGTGAAGCTCGCCACACGAAGGGGCACTTCACGCCATTTTTCAGAGTTTTCTTACTCGTAGCTGTTCTGAACATTTTGATCTTCGCTTTGGTAGAAATATTTCTGCAGCCTGGTGTCTACACAAGTTCGGTTGCGGTTACGACGTACCTGCTTCTCACAGTCGTGATGAGGAATGAGTATTTCGTTAACTCTCTCTTCGTGCTGTTCGTCGATAAGTCTACTCACCCCCCGCTGTCGATAAGGAGGCACTTCGGACGAGTTTATTGTTATTATGGAACCATCCACAGGGCCTCTGCTTCGGCAGCGCTGATTTGGTATGTTGCCCTCATCATCAAACTGTGCCAGAAGAGTGATGCTACTATCATGCGCATCTTGAGCTCGTGTTTCGTACTCTCTTCAATGGTCTTTATCATACTCTTCGCCCTGCCATTTATGCGCAGGCTGCACCACAACTGCTTCGAATGCGTGCATCGCTACTGTGCCTGGGCACTTCTGTTGATATTCTGGATACAGCTGATATTGACAGTCAGAGAAGATGCTTTGCTCTCCCATTCGAATTTCTGGAAACTATTTCTTGCTGATGTCCGTGTGTGGGAGGTCTCTCTCATCACCGGCTTTGTTATTTTCCCTTGGCTACATCTGAGGAAGCGTGTGGTTGAGTGTCGGCGACTCTCTTCCCACGCGCTCGTCCTCAACTTTGGGCATAGAGTTGTATCATTCGGACAGGCTGTTCGAATCACTGACTCGCCTCTGCGCGAGACGCATGCATTTGCGGTGATACCGAACATTCGAAGCTCCATCAAGGGCCTGAGCGAGGAAGGGAAGAAGGTCTGGCATGTGGATCAGAAAGGTTTCTCTATTATCATCTCTCGCGCGGGGGACTGGTCAGGCCGAATTATCGACAACCCGCCGACTAGGATCTGGACGCGAGGGCTTCCGCAGTTCGGGACGGTTCGAGTGGTGAAGCTCTTCAGGCCATGTATAGTCATGGCCACTGGCTCTGGTATAGGGCCTTGCCTGAGTCTCTTCGTAGAACAGCCAAGCCACCCGGTAAAGATCGTATGGTCTGCTCGAGCGCCTTTGGAGACCTACGGCTCAGCTATCATGGCAACCATAACGAGAGTGGACCCCACGGCCATCATCCACGACACACAGGAGTTGGGTCGTCCAGATTTAGTCCAAGTGGCAAGAAACCTGTGGGAATCTGGTGGTTTCGAAGCCGTGGTATTCATCTCTAATATGAAGGCTACCCGAGAGGTTACTCGGGGTCTCGAAGAGAACGGCATTTATGCATATGGAGTCATATTCGACTCGTAATACTAAAATGTATCATGCATCTATACATGTATGGTCCTTCACATAATCTCACTCGAAACTCGTTACCTCAAGTCCCAGGACCATTCTTGTTGAAGAATGAGTATAAGTCGTCCTGTATATGACTATGTATTGGTGACGCGATGATTCACATTGGTTCGTTTACCGAACCAATTTGCTGCTGAGCCGATTCTGTCTTCTCCTTTGTTGTACCAGTCTGGTACTACCAGATGATATGTGCTGTATGCGCCAAGTTGATCGACTGCATATAGCGTTTGAGGTTCTTGCGATAGAAGTCACAGGCTCCTTCCAGATCACCCTGTGGTGTTCTGTCCAGTCACTGGACACGTGTGCACTGCACACGTGCAGACTACCATAACATTAGCTAACCCCAAGAACGAGCCGTTACTGTACACGATCAGTGGTAGGAGTCATCAAAGGGGGTAACGTGGTTCAGTAATACAGCTCGAACCCACCATCCCCCCCGTGTTACGCCGGATTCGTGTTGCTCCACAGGCATTCCTTTCCGGAATGCGACACCTATGGGAGGGGGACACCCCGTCAAATTGACGGCGTCAATGCACAGACGCCGTTGTCCCTCGACCTTAGCTGTCCCAACGCCCACTACTGTTGAGCAACCGAGCACAGCAACGTTAGACTCTGACTTACCAGCTACAAGCTGTGTACCCGACAAGCACGAGGCACTGCGTCAGAGGCAGGCTTGATGTATTAGAAATGCACCGGCAGAAGTACGGAGAAGTTACAATCGCGAAGATCATCTCGTAGTTGATGCGATTGACAGGTGCATCTCCATTGTTTTCGTTTACTCCAAAACACGAAGCACACTTTGATACGCAAAGGCAACGCGTCGATCATCCCTAATAAAACCGTAACCGGCCCTCAAACGCTCACGACTTATCGCTCAAGTGGAAACCTGATTCTCAGAATCAGACTGATCGGTCACTGATTCCCCAATAATCTCACCCTCAGATACTTCGATACTTCCACTTCCTTGCTACGCTTGCCTGAACTTGCTCCAGGCAAAGCCCGGACCTTCACTCAGTCACAGGGGAGTCAGAGAGCCAAGGAGAATGAAGGCCAACAGTGTGAATGGATGACGATTTCTTGCGTATCTTCCGGCATATCTTGTCACACCTCGCTCACCCAGCGGTCGCTCCATGAGCCGTTTCGTAAACTCCATTACCCACACTCCATTTCATCAGTGTTTGCTCAATCCTTGCACGTGTAGCTCTAGCTCTATAGCCTTAGCTCTATATCTCTGTGATGACCTCACTCTAGTATATCTCACCCGCCTGATATCGCATCACTTGCTCTACTCAGGCTCTTTCTTTATTCTTTTGTTTTGGTTGCTCCACGCAACTACTCTGTCATCATTCATCAATGGCCAATAACGAGTTGCGCAACAACAGTCGGTATATCTCTACAACAGCAAGTTATAATACTACTGCCGCTATTACGCCACATTAATTAGAACTTCGGGATAAGTCCCATGAGCCAACACGTCAGGCGTAGTCGTTTCCGAGCTTCAGAGAACTTCAGGAGTCTGAAGGTGCATTTTTTAACGACTCTTTCACCGACCCCAGCACTAGTAAACGCAGGATTGTCCGAAAGCGTCGCACTGTAACGTTCAGTGTGAGCTTAACGTTCGTAATTCTGCTGTGCACATACACTAACTCAGCTAGGGTAGAGAGAGATTCCTCACACAGCCGGATGTCGTCTAAAGATACGTTATCCATAGTGTCATCGGTGTTTTACGAAGGCCGCATTTTTTACAGTGTGAAAGTGGGCCATAACTTCTGCTGTGAACGTGACGTGTCTAATTCTGTCCCAGAAGGAGATGAGTGACGCTCACTCACCGCCGATGAGCCCGTACCAACGCGATGCACTACAGGGCATAGTAGCTACAGAAGAGACCACTTTATCATCGAAAAAATATGTTTCCACCAACAAAAGGACCAATTTCATCGACGGCATTCGAAGCGATACCGTCGATGCGTGATGCGACTATAACAGGATCTTCTTATCATGCCGCTATCTCGATCTTCCGAATATTATGATACTCGTCTCGGGCCGACTTGATGACATCGTCCTCAGCAGAACCTGTTTGACCCAGTACACCTCAATACAACTGCTCACGAGGATCCGAAGTGACAGATTTTTCGATCTGTCATGTCGCATACAAAGATGAGCTTGACGTTGCATCTCTCTTCAAAGCGTTCCAAAAGCCACGACCGTCTATTCACGCTGTGCGAACGGTGCGCTGAACTACCAAGAGCGAATCCGCGCTAGCTGTAACAGTTGAACGCAATCCCCTCCAAGCTGTTACCATCGCGTGGGTAGGCTGTCCATTTGGGCTCGTTGGTGAACAGTCTCACCGCCTTCAGGCAGCCATCTTCTTCCGAAACACAGAATCTATGCCAAATTCCCGGGGGAAGAATCTACACCGGTTTGGATAAGAATGAGACAGCAGGCGAGGAAAGTACAATGAGAGCGCCGGTGCCGATCCTGATCCTGATCCACTTATCCTCGGGATCGCGGATATCGAAATACCTGAATAATGACACGTCCGGCAGTACCACTACTACAGCAAAAAAAACAAGCAGCCTTGCGGTGGAGAGACATTCAGGATGGCGAAAAGCGTGTGAGGAGAAGTTGTACACAATTGAGTGTCTCCCCCCTTGTGACTGTCTCCCTTGCTAGCCTAGCTCACGTATTGCTGTTATTACTGTAGTTAAAACTCAAGAACCACTGTAAACGACTCTTGTTGAGATATCTAATCTAACAGAGCGTTCCCTTATCGTCAAACAGACAAGGACTGCTAATTCCGCAGCGGAAATTCAATTTCTACCTCTAAAACAGTACTTAAAAAAACACTACTACTACCATCACTCAGACAGTCACTAGGCGCTCATACCCATCAGGGGACTGCACGAATTTGTACCAATGCGCTCTATTCAAAGCGGCCGTCCGAGCGCGTTTCTATACACCACCCCGATCCTCAGAATCTTCCCTGACAAACTTCGACCACCATTACTACTACCCGATCCCGTTGGTTATAAGGCGGATTTCCTCATCGACATGCAAGTGCTCCGTGAAGAACTTGACTTTAGTGTCATCAGAGAGGCTCGAGCAGTCCACGGTATCATGAGATTGATATCTAGGGAGAAACGCCTCGACGATCAGGCCCATCACAGCTGGTCACCCTCTGTTCTTTCGGATTTCCTGCAGGTTGGTGTCTTCGTCCCAACTCTTCGGTTGTTTCACTTCCGCGGCGAGGACCTGCAGTATGTTTATTCAGAATGAATGGGAATTTCCGACTATAACCCCAAAGTCAGCCAACTGCTTCTGAGATACTTTCTTATCGGTCATGTGGGGACGAGCGGGTTTCTCTTGCACGATCTCTGAGAACAACGTAGTCCGACTAATTGTATTTGACAGAAATTTCATCACCATCATCATCAGGAAGATACCACGCTGTTAGATTGGCCACGTTCGGAGAGAATGCCATTCGGAAGGGACA
Source organism: Perkinsus olseni (assembly GCA_013115135.1). Lineage (NCBI taxonomy): Eukaryota > Perkinsozoa > Perkinsida > Perkinsidae > Perkinsus > Perkinsus olseni. Next base: position 12,213 of record JABANP010000110.1, on the reverse strand, counting down.
AGGCACTGAAAAGACTGTCAAGAAGAGCAGTACGACGGACTTCACTTCTGTGAAGTCCATTGAGCCCCATAACCAGTGACCCGCGGCCTGAGTTCAACGACCAGAGATTGAGCGTCACTGTGGTGGGATAGCTACTCGAGTACTGACCGCACAGTCGTCTCATCTCTAGTACGCCAGTGGAGTATCGGTTAAAATCAATTCCGGAGTTACGATAGCCCTCCTGGGGTTACCATTTACATGCTATGATGAGACTTGTCAAGGTGTCCTCGTTAGGAGATGATCTTGGTCATCTGTCGCCCGGTTTGTGTTGGTCGAATTGGGGAGGATCGAGTGGTCGTTGCCCGATGGCCGTGGGAACTACTCAATCAGCGATGCCTGATTCAGCATGGTCAGCGTAAAGTAGGGATTCCCAGGTAGTAAGGATAGAATGCCATGCCTTCTGTGTCATTCCGTGTGTTCTCAGTCTGTTTCTTCAGCGAATGAACATGGTTAAAATACACCTCCAACCAACGTAGTAAGTGGAGCGGGCATTCACATTAGTTTGAACGCGGCAAAATACACCCAAAAGCGGTCGGGGGTTCGGTGTTACGGCTCCGACGGTCTTGATAGAGCCCAACTCGAATCAAAGTTCTGCTCTTGGCACTTTGTCTTCAGACTGCGCTAAGAGTGACGCAGGTTCGATCCCGGGGTGGGGTATTTTTTCTGTATTTTTTTGTTTTGGCTGTATGTCTGTTATCGTTTGTTGAGATGGGTACGCGCAGAGGGCATCAATCCGGTGGCAATGCCGAGCTCGATGCGATACTGGCTAAGCCAGAGAACCGATTTTGCGCTGGTAAGAGCGATGATTTCGGGAAGGAGTGGTATTACCGCCTATCTTCAGATTGCGGTGCCAAGAGCCCTCGCTGGGCGAGTGTGAATCTGGGCGTCTTCATATGTATTGACTGCAGCGGAATACACAGGAATTTGGGAGTTCACGTGTCGATGGTCCGAAGCGTTACGCTGGATAAATGGCAAACTAAGTAAGTACCTCATTAGGGCCTGTTTGATTCGGTGGATTTTGAGGGAGGGATCTTTGATCTCGGGATTTTTAGAGGTGGGCGACTGTACGGGTACGGTATAGTGCGGGTACGAGTACGGCTTCATAACCGTATTACCCGTCGCCGTGGTTCCCAAGTACCGTACTTGAAGTACGGCGTTATTTAATACTAGGTTGGCAGTTTGAAACGTACTCCGTACTTTGCTCGACTCCAGTACGGTTTCCCAGCTCTAGGGATTTTCTTCGTCGATTCTGAGGGAGCCCACGCCCGGCTGAGTCTCGGGATATTGTTCCGGTGGGCTGGATTGACCGAGAAGAGCTTCAACCAGCATCTCAAGATCCACGGAGAACGTGCTGGGAAGGGTGAAAATTTCACCGTTTTTTGCGCTCGGGAATTTGCAGATTTTCACCATCATTGGCTTGGTCTTGCTGGACGTTTCTTCCTGCAGTTGGGCGAGGAGAATTGTTGTCGGCTTTACACGTGTGATTTTTTCCTTTTTCGGTTGTTCAGACTTGAAAATTTTTAGGCAGAATTTTTCGAAACTTTTTTGTTTCAGGTGGATTCATGTAGTAGCAAATGTTGGAAACAGGATAGCCAATAATTACTACGAGCACAATCTCCCTAAAGACTTCAAGAGACCCACACTACAAGATGGTATCCAAAAATCTTCGCTGTGCGCACTAAGCTATCTTAATGGTATCTTTAGGCGTACCGGCTGTGGAAAGATTCATTCGAGCGAAGTATGAGCGGCTCGAGTACATACCCAAGGGGCATCCACCACCGCCATGTAGTAGAGGAGAGGGTTAGAGAGAGGGAACTGTGAGCGAGTACCTGCCGACGTGCGAAGGTGCTGGTGTTGCACTGGAAATTAGAACCAGCGCCGCCGTTTCGTAGTAGTGGGAGAGGGTTAGAGGCAGAAGTTTACTCAGGATGGCTGCGGACGGACTTAAACTAATTACATCAGAACCTGTGTTTCCATAGCTAAGAGGACATTAAGACTTCAACAGGAGGGCGAGAGGGGACTGTGAGCGAACAGCGAATGGAAATGGAAGGTCGCTGGAAATAGAAAGGATTTGCATTTCTTGGTAAAGTAGATGAGGATTTCTGTGTACCAAGTGCAGGAGGGTTAATAAACAAGTGTAAAGTGTAGTATGTAATAAATCAAATAATTCTTGTTTGAGTGCAGATGAGGATATCTTTTTCAAGGTGACCGGGCATTCAATAGACTGCCCGTCCGCAGTTCCGGGATCGCCTTTAGCGTGCTGAATTGAATGCCGGGAGCTCTCCTGTGATTCAGAAGAAACAGGCTGCTGAGGACCTTGTATTTTTGTTGTTTGTGCTGCTATCGCGGAATAGCTTTTGCTGTATTATGTACTTGTCTCGTGTGGGTGGCGCACGTGAGTTGCGAAAATTGTGGTATTCGAGAATAAATATTTATTTTGAAAGAGAGGGGTTTATCAACGGTGCTTTCAGGTGAGTTGGTATTGCAGGGGAGGGACGCCGACGTATACGGGTCGGATAGCTCAGCGTCGAAGCATGGCCCGAAGGCCAGCAAGGCCGAGCAAGTACCGAAGCCCTCTCGGTCGCAGAAAAAGGAACATAAGAAGCACAAGTAGTGGGGGTTGGAAATGGTATCTTTAGGTTGAATATGGTTTTTCTCAGGGAGGTTGAGAATGGTTCGAGTACAGCAGGGATGGAGGATTTGCTGGACTTGGCCGATTTCCCTGCGACTGTGACGACCTCGGGGGACAGTTTTGGTGACCAGAAAAACGGAGGACTTCTAGATGATAATTTCGGGGTAATATCGATCAGTCGATCGATTTGGGTGGTGTTTTTTTGAGTGCCTCGGAAGCAGCCAAACTCGAGCCGAGAGAGTTGTAGAAAGGCGATGGTCTGATAGCGGTAGAGGCGGAGCGTAGCAAGAGATGAATTATCTATTCGAGCGTATCTTAGCTTGACTCTGGCAGAAGACAGAAAAGCTTCTATGAACGCGCGGAATCTGAGAGTGACGGTATAGTTTCCACCGCACTTGCGAGGATCTCTTTTTCGCGTACTCACGAGGCCTAGGCAGGATGAGTTGCGGAACGTGTGGTACTGATATATTTACAGGCGAATTTAGAGGTGTTGGGGATGTCTACTAGGAGCGACTGAGTGCTTCCGCTGATGTATTGTTGTTTCAGGGCTTCGGCGATTTGATGAGCGCTGATTTCAACTCCGGTGGGAGTAAGCAACAGCAGACTGAGGCCTCGTCGAGTGGCTCTATTTTTGGCAACGGCTTGGACGATCTTTTCGACCCGTTTGCGAAGCCGGCCGCGAAGCAGACTCCGCAGGAGGACACGGGGATGATAAAGACCGTTAGTCGTAGTGCTGGGCGGGGGCTGATTGAGAGTTGGGAATGGTGTGGTATGGCAGAATTGGCGCACAAGAACGAGTTTAATATGTCGAGTCTGTATTATAATAATCCACCAGCAGCCACGTCGTCATCATCAGTACGGCAGTCGCAGGGAACGGCGCCAGCGGGTAATAGGTTTGCTACTGGGGATGAATTTAGAGGGGGAGGGTCGTCTTCACGTCGAGTATTTTCCTGAGCTTTTTTGGCTGGGATTTTGACTATGGTGGAATTGGGCTGAGGAAATGGGAGTTGAATAGTTTATAGGTTTAGATAAGGAATTATCATCAGATTTGAAGTTACGTTTTTTAAAGAGTGAAAATCGCGAATCTGTGAAAGTATAAGCGTTCTCATGAGAATGAACGCGAAGAAGCAGCTGACGCTTTATTACGCGGAAATGGGGAATGCAGGAAGGCGGGAAATGAGATGAAAATTTGGTACCGCGGGTGGCACTCAGTTTGGTCATTGAACTTTTCCTTCGGAAGATCGTCATTATCAAATCCGATAAGCTGGTCTTGAGGGAGTGGCATTGATGATGCTACTGAATTGAGATGGTGTTATGTTTCTTTGTGGCACGAGTTGAGGATGGAGTGGTATGGATTAGGTACACCCTTCGGTCTGGGATCATCAGCTTCATTTAACGGGTTCACATCTGCTGGTGGGAAGCGTTCGGGCCTCCAGTCAGCTCCTGAGGTGGGCAGTGGTGGCATTACTATGACCAACGCCCGACCGATGGCTGGCAGCAGCTGGACGTCATTTAGCGGGAAAAGTAGTGGATGGGTGGCAGTGGGATCTGGGAAAGATGTGGTATTAGAAATGGTGGAGTAGTTAATAATAGAGTCTCGCCATTCAAGTTAAAGCTGGTGAACAGGTTGAGGTTGGCTTGGGTATCTCGGGGAGGTGTGGTATTAGAAAAAATTAAATAATCAGTAATTGAGTCTTACCGGTCATGTGAAAGCTGCGTACTTTTTGACTGTGGTAAAGTAGTAGGAGATAGTTTTGGTATTTCGGCAAGGTGTGGTATTACAGATAATGAAGTAAGTTATAGTATAGTCCTTCCGGTCATGTGAGAGCTGCGTAGTTATTGACTGTGACAAGTAAAGTATAAATCGGTGAATATCGCAAGGAGTGGTACGGCGTTGCGGACTTACTTGTCTGTTGCCTTAGGTGCAGGAGCACCGACGCCCCAGGGGAGGGCGCAGGGAAATGGTAGTAGCAAAAATACGAAGTCGACGGCGGAGCGAAGCGCTGGAGGGTTCAACTCCCTTGATCCGTTCTCCATCCTGAAGTGATTGTCTCTGCGAGCTGGTTGCTGCTGTGTTGGTAGCATAAAATTATATACACCTTCCGCTACTACACGAACGGGCGTGTCTAGCTGAGACTTTTCTGATGGGATTTTTGTAAAACGTTTGCGTTTTTTGAAGAGGTCTGAGAGAGACTGTTGCAGTTCCATTTCGAATCTCTTCCGATTTGGATGAGTTCACCACAGGAAGGGTCAGCGGCGCCCGATGCTGCCGCCGCTGCTGCTGCTGGCGGTGAGGGTCAGAAGCCCGAAGTTGATGCTGTGGAGAGGAAGAAGAGACAACTGGAAAACTTGGGTAGTGGGGAGTTGGGGATGTTGTGGTATGAAATATGAAGTATTGAGGAGTTGTGAGTGCGTTTGTTTGGTTATTGGGGCCTATTTAAGAGTTGTGAATGTTTTGGTATAAAATATGGAGAGGTAGCGGGGAGAAAGTTTCGACAGGAAATATGAACTGGTGGGGATTCGTGTAAGTTGTGGTATGAATCGTAAAGGTGTGTTGGAGAGTTGTGAATGTGTGTGTTTGGAAAATGGAAGAGTGGCCGAGAGTTGTGAGAATTTTGGTGTGCCACCTGGCTATCACACATCCTCGGAAGTCTCTGGAACCTCGGCTTGGGGGAGAATATGTCCTCCTCATCATCACCATTCTCAGGTCGTTCTGGTGGTGTATACATACCCCCCTTCAAACTAGCTAGGATGCAGGCGGAAGCCGCTAAAGAAGCAAAGCAACCTTTCGGTGAGGACGGGCTTGTCTTGGCAGTCTTTTCATTATTGAAGTGCAGGTCCGGAGGTTCAACGTCAGGAATGGGAGGCGTTGAGGAAGTCTATTAATGGGCTGGTTAATAAAGTGTCCGTTGGCAATATTAAGGATATCGTCAGAGGAGAGCTTTTCACGTTGAACTTGCTGAGAGGGAAGGGCCTGTTCGCTAGGGCAGTACTGAGAGCTCAGATGGTAATGAGGGCGTGGGGGTTGAGGTTATTAGGAGAAGTTGGTCCTAACGTCGGATTTCGACAGTCGGAAAGACGCATACTGGATTTTCCTAGCTCTTGAGAGATTGTAGCGAGGTGAATGTTTGACGCGAAGGAGTGGATGTGTTAAACTTTGTGTCTTGATGAGAGTTCAGATGTTACGAATCGGTTAATTTATGGTAGGGAGAGAGTTTGTATTGTATATTTTCCGAGCTGATAATCTTATTGCGGATCTTAGCTTGATCCTTGCGCTTCTCGCGTCGATCAAAACCTGAAATTGATGGAGTACTGATGGGTGTGAGTTTATAGTCCAACGCCGGTTCCGGTTCAGTTAGACTCGAAACCGATGTGCCTCGTGAAGTGTTGATGGATCTTACTACCACCCATTTTGGCAGAATGGGAATGATTCTTCCCTGAGCATTCTGAAAGCGTTATTTATAGAGTGGACGTTCAGAAACCTTCTCTTTTCTTTAGGCCTCACCAGGGTTTACTCATGTCTATGCGGCATTGGTGGCTGTGGTGAATTCCCGACTTCCCGAAGTTGGCGAACTCATCGCCAATCGAACCGCTCTGATGTTCCGGTATGTCTGAGGGGCTTATTTTGTTCTTATCAGATCAACTACTTTCAGCGTCGTTTGAATCCTCATGGCGAAATTTGCGTGCGGGAGTGTCGTCGTTCTTCGGCTTCTTTCGCCCAATAGGTGGTTCGTTCTGACGTATACCGAGCGATGGTCGTTCGTTTGGTTTGAGATATTCTCGTGTCTCTTGTTCATGTTGTTTTCCTTCTTCCCTCAGTCGTGCATATGCGAGAAACGACAAGATCGTGCTCACGGCGGCCTGCAAGATGCTAGCTCATCTCATGAACCAGAAGGTCATCTCTGAGTAAGATGTCGTTGATTGTTGCAATCTCTTTCCTTGTCTCTGATTTTAAGGGAGAATCATAACGAGTCGTATCGGGCATTTGTTGGACTTTCGGTCTTTACCGTAATGGAATACGCGAGGTTTCTGAGCTCGGGTTAAGTGAGGAAAAGATAGGCTTTGAGAAGTCCACGCAATTCTGAAGGGAGTGAGCACATGGATGGAACTTAGTCGGTTTGGAGTTTTACCGGCGATTTAGGAAATTTTGGTGAGAAATTGCACATCGTGAAATTCACATTTGGAAGGTGAAAAATGCGTAAAAGGTGAAGCGAGTATTTACTCTACTTTCTGATTCGGTGCATCGAACGTGATGTACTTTCATGGTTAAAATTTACTTCTATGCTCCCTCCCCATCCGTTATTTGCTGTCCCTCGACAGGTTCACGATCATGAGAGTGTGTCTGTTGTTCTTGGAGGAACTCACGACTGATAGTGTTGAGGTGTGCTGCCAGCTGCTGACGGAATGTGGCCAAGTACTGCAAGAGCTGAATAAGAAGGCTATGATGATTCTCACCTCGAGATTGAGGAAGATACTTCATGAAGGTAGTGATAATGAGCGTATATTCTCGGAACCGCGGCTCGGGTGAAAATTTTGAAGACGAGTCCCACGGGTTAGAGAGCGCAACTTGTTGTAGGAGGGCTTCCTTCGAGTTTTGAGGCTTCCTGCTCGGCCATTTCGGATACGGTGATTATTGCCTTGGGTTTGGGTGATGCATGGGATTGTTATGTTTGTTCAGGCCAGCTGGACAACAAGAGAGTCCAATACGCTATCGAAAACTTCTTCTCTATTCTGAGACAGAACTTCGCGCCGGATCATATTGGGGTGGTACCGGAGCTGGAGTTGATTGATGAGGAAGATCAGTAGGAGTTGGGGAAGTTATGGTATCGGATGTGCGAGCGTATCTTTGGTTGATGCTAGGTATACGCATGATGTTGCTATCAGAGATGGCCAGATTGACGGTGAAAATATTCTGAATATTTTCCGAGCTGAGGCGCCCGAGCAGTAGGTCGACCAATTTTGTCATTCATGCGTGTAGCGTATCTTTGTGGAGGTACAAGCAGGAAGAGGGTGAGTGGAGGACCTTCAGTAAGTCGCTGCTAGAAGGAGAAAGCAGCGAATCGGAGGGGGAGAGTGATGGTGGTAGGCAGTTGCGGTGGGGGTGTCGAGATTGTGAGTTGGCGGATGTGTGGTATTCTGGATTGTATTTTTCGTATAACGGTCGGAAGATGTCGAGGTTGCGAGTTGAAAAAGGTGTGGTATTGTAAAGTGCGTGCCATTTTGATTGGCAAATCGCGAAAAATCTACAAAACGTGCCGACTGCGTGAAATATCGTAGCGTCACGTGAGGGCTACGGACTACTCTCTCAACTGAGTGACCCATCGATGCATACGAACGGCGGTGAAGTCACTGGTGAGAGACCGAGAGAACTTGGCAGGATTTTTCGCCCTGAAATTTTTTTATTTTTTGAAACGTGAGGAAAATTTCGAGAGCTCCTATGGGTTCGAGCTCGGTTAGGAGTTGGTAGAATTGTGGTATTGGTAGTGACTGCGCGTGAATGAGTATATGGCCGAGGGAGCCGAGATAGTTGACTGATGTTGTTCAGAATCATCGTCATCATCGTCGTCTGAGGACAGCGAAGCGGAGGAAGAGGAAGAAGGGGAAGAAGGGGAGCAGCCGAAGGCCACCCAGGAGATTGTTGATTATACTGAACAGGCTACTGTGGATCTACGTCGAACAGGTAAGGAGGGTATCCAAGGTTGAAGCTAGGCTTGCGCAGAATCTTGAGAAGGGGTACCTCTTGAATTGCCGCGTTAACTCGTTGTTGTTCCCGCGCGCCACAAAATTATTTTTCTGATTGCTGTTATTCCCGCGCGCCACGAAATTATTTCCTGAAAGTTGTTATTCCCGCGCGCCACTAAATTATTTCCTGAAAGTTGTTATTCCCGCGCGCCATGAAATTATTTCTTGATTTTTCAGTGTATCTGTGTATCATGTCGTCTGTAAATTTCGAAGAGTGCGTGCACAAGATTCTCAGCCTCAATATCCGGGAAGGTCAAGAGAAGGAGGTAAGATACGTTTCTAGCGGAGCGAAGCGCATTTTGTTTCACATTTTTGTCAGATATGTACCATGCTGATCGATTGTTGTGCGATGGAAAGAACGTTCAATAGCTTCTATGCGCTCCAGGTGGGTCGAGGGGAACGCTGAGTAGCGGCGGAGAGGAATAGGAGTTCTCTGATGGTGGTTGCTGTCAGCTGTCATCTTCTATTCGGCAACTTGCTGAGGCAGCTTGATGAGATTTTTGTATCATTTCCACTACTGTGTCATAAGTGAAGGGGAGGGGGCGCTGGAGACGACGAAAAATTTGGAAAATTTTTGCGATTTTTTCCGTTTCCGACAGCTAGAATGCGTGAATTTTGCCTTGGCAAAATCTTTGGAGTGCGCGCAGGATACTCGCTTGGTCACCACCCTCCGTTTGTTGCTTGTTCAGGCTGAGCGACTGTGTCGTCTGGTGGAAGTCTATCGGCAGAATTTCGAAGCTAATTTCCTGGACCAGTACGAGACTTGCCACAGAATGGAGACAAATAAGATTCGAAATGTGGCCAAGTTCTACGGTCATCTTTTGGCGAGTGATGCTATCAGTTGGGAGGTAGGAAGGCGGAGCGAAGTTTCTTGGAGCGTTTTTTGGCAGTTTTTGTTTTAGGTGTTGAAGTGCATTCAGCTGACGGAGGAGACGACAACGTCGGCTACACGTATCTTTATTAAGAATCTCTTCCAATATTTGAGCGAGGTGAGGTTGGGGGTGATGATACTGGAATCTTACCTTCCGCGGGGGTGCATCGTGACCTTGTGTGTATCTTACTAGGATCAACCTTGGATACGTTACTTGCGCTTGAAAAGCGAATTGGTCGAGTGGAACAGGATGCAAGATTCCTATGAAAAGTCATTTTTCTTTTTTCTCATGTGCTCGTGCGTGCCACTATCATCACGAGTATTGCAAGATTCCAAGTTTCTCTGTTCTTGGCAGGTCTGGGGCCTGCGTAAGCTCTACCACCGTCTCAATGACTCCAACTATGAACAAGCCTTGGGGGGTGTCTTACCGAAGGATACGACGCATCATATGAGGTCGGTTGTGCAACCTGTTCTGTATCTGCCCATGGTCAACCTTAGATTCGCCATCAACTTCTTCTCGGCTATTGGCCTGGGAGCGTTGACGAAGAAGCATCGGCAGCTGTTACAGGAGGTGGGTTGTGATTGTCCCTTTGGGAGACCTCAGCGTCGGGTGGGCAGGTCCAAGCGAGGGAAGCTGCTGAGCGCACCGCGGCTGAGGTTGCTGATGGTGACACGTCCTCATCTGAGGATGAGAGCAGCAGTGATGATGATAGTAAGTTGTGGTGGCTGTTGCGTATCTTTTGTGATCGCCCATGGTCGACCTAAGATTCTCGGAAGTGCTTTTTTGGCGTACGTAGTTACGAGGACTTTCCTGGAACTCTCGTATTATAATAAGATGTTACCCGGGATACGAAAAATGTTGCAAGATTCTCTTATTTTCCTTGGGCGAATTTAAGAGCAGCGGGTGACGTCGCGAAAGCCTGCGATTCACCCTGATCCCTCAGAGATGGGACGGTTCCCTTGCGGAATGGCGTTACCTCGTTTCTAACTATATAAGTATTCTCCTCACCTTCTTGGGGAGGTGCGTTTTCCTGGTATCAGAGCGCGACCTGACTGTGGGTCACGCGAACTCGAATTTGGTGTCATGGTATTGGTTCAGTCGGTTGAGACCGGGCTGTATTGTATTCTTCCTTCCCTGGCAGGCTCATCATCGTCATCGGACTCTGATTCTAGCAGTAGTGGAGATAGCGAGTCTTCGGAGGAGGAGGGCCGGTCTCCGAGCAGACGACGGTCTTCTACTAGGCGGCAGACGAGAGTGAAAAGTGAGGAGAGGAGCCCGAGGAGGGGATCTAGGCGTCGCGAGAGAGGGAGAGAAAGTCCTGGCGTGACCCGGAGGAAGGGTAGAAGAAGTCCGAGCCCGGTTGCGAGGAAGGATAGGAGTCCGAGCCGGGGTCATCGGGATTCGGGGAGAAGGAATGACGGGAGGAGTCCTAGTGGAGAGCGTCGGGCCTCGAGGAGGGGTGGTGAGAGAAGAAGTCCGAGCCCGATAGGTAGAAGGGACAGAAGAAGTCCGAGTAGCCGGGATGGTCGGGATTCGGGCAGGAAGGATGATAGAAGTCCTGGTCGGAAGGATAGGACAGCTGAGAGGAGAAGAAGTCCGAGCGGCAACCGTCGCGGCTCGGGAAGAAGTCCGGCCCTGGTCGGGGTAAGGGACAGAAGTGAAAGCCGAGAGCGTCGGAGGAGGGGTGATAGGAGAAGTCCTAGTGGAGACGGTAGGAGGGAGGACAGGAGAAGTCCGAGTCGGAACGGTCGTGGTTCAGGGAGAAGGGATAACAGGAGGAGTCCGAGTCGGGAGGATCGTGTGCCGGCTGGTGAGAGGAGAGACAGGAGAAGTCCGAGCAGGGATGATAATCGTGATTCGGGGGAAATGCGGTACGGCAAGAGTTTGAGTCGAGGGCATCGTGATAGTAAAAGTCCAAGCCCGGTGGGGAGGAGAGACGGCTCGAGGCCTCGTCGTTACAGCGAGGGAAGAGGTGACAGGAGAAGTCCGGGTCGTCGTGAGAGAAGGGAGGGTAGAAGGTCCAGGCCGCGGGATCGTGATATGAGTAGGGTTGCGGGCGGAGGAATCTTTGGTTTACGTGAAGTGAGAGTAGGATGCGTCACTCTTTAGTATTTAACTTGAATGATACTCTGGTAAAATTCGGGGTATCTTAGCTCGACTTTGGCAGAAGATAGATGAGCATATACGTAGGCTCCTCGGATGACAGTGGTAGTTCTGTCGGTCATGAGAATTTCCCATTGGAAAACACAAGTTAATATCACACATCGCGAAACTCAGGTTTTTCGCAGGTTGAGAAGGCGTGAGAAAATAAAATGTTTTTCACGCGCCGTGTAATTAGTCCGCGCTGAAAATTGTGGTGAAGTTGCCTACGTTCAAGCCCACGTGACGCCGAGTCTTTTGACTTCCTTTCTCCGCGATTATGCGATCTTTGCGTGACGAGAAAACGACACTCTCCGCGTGACGGGTGCATCTCCTGCACGCGTGGGGTTTCGTTGCTGATTTTCTGTGATATGCAATGACTAGCAGTCGATGTTGTGAAGTGCCTCTCCGGGAGGCTCTCTGCTAGCACGCAAGTGGCATCGTTGGAGGTGGTGATATTAGCGGCTACGCTCTGCAGGTCCTCCTCGCGCACGCAGCATGTCGAGATCGAGCGATGAGTCGGCGTGAAGAAGATGGCTGGGATGAAGACGTATCGATATAGCGACTTTTCGGTTACACTGAACAATCAGGAGTTTTGTTCTTCGGTTAATGATGGGTGGAGAATAAGGGGAGGCGCTCGGTCTGCTGCGTGGGGGAGGCCTCGTGTTGGTGCTTCAAAGGGCCTTGCCGTGAGAGGTTCGTCAGTTACATCCTGGCAAGTGGCTGAAGAACTTGGTGACGTCGCCATATATTGATTATGACTATAGGAGGAAGATCTTGCGCCACGGC